>VWZD01004439.1:542991-575303 GCA_013396695.1 Sakesphorus luctuosus | reverse complement strand
TATATATATATGAATATATATTTAAATAAATCAATACTAATAATAAAATCAACATGAAAAGGTGGCAAAGAAGACGAATGTCCCAATGTCCCAACTACCTACCCGTCATTTTCCAGGCTCAGGGAATTTTTAACTGGTTTGTTTTTTTATTTTTTATGGACAGAAGTTTCAGATCAATAAACCGTCCATCATGGAGAAATAACAACCATAACATATATATATTATATGTATATATGTGCCAAGAGAGGGAAGGCTCTGTGAAGGGGAGAGCCTGTGCATCCGAGGCTGTGGATGGGGGTGGATGGGGACAAGGGGATGCTGGAAAGGGGTGACTGGGCCACGGAGGGGACATTAGTCCTCCCTGGGACATTTTCTCCCTGTTTGGCTTCAGAAGAGCTGGTGTGTTCTGATTTGTCACATCCAGTGTCTGAGTGGAGTGGGGTTCTCACCGGGATGTCACTCCCACCTCCAAGGGGGATGGAGAGGGGACTGCAGAGGGCAAGACCACACCAGTCATCAGGACCAGGATTTCCAACCTTTACACCAGGTCCAGGAGAAGTATTAGTGACCTCCAAGTCTTGCAACCATCTTAAAATGATGTAAAAATTGTCTCCAGCTTTTCTTTACATACTTAATTCTGGCTTTCCATTTCAAAAGCCCTGATTTGTGGGGGGAAATAGCTGGATTTTCTCTGACAAATGAAGGAATCTGGTGCTCCAAATCTGCCCCTGGCATTTTTTTTTCAGCTTCCAGGTTTTACCAAAGCCTTCACTATCCAATTCACCTGGTCCTGGGGACAAAGACCCCGTGTCCTCCCCATCAGCTCTTCCTCCTGCAGTGATGCATTTGCACTGCCAGCCCTTGAGCATCCCTGGCACAACGTGTTTTTAACAAGCCTGGCAGCAAAAACCCACCACCTTGATTCCTTATTTTTAATCCAAGTCAGAGATGCTCCATTTTGAGCCTTTTCCAAGTGCCATCCCAGAGCCAGGACCCTTGCTGGCACCCAGCACCACTGCCAGGGCAAGGGGCGTGTGAAACACCCATCACAGAGGAAGCGGCAGTGACCAAAACACTCTGAATTCAACCTATATCATTGCAGGAGAAGAGCCTTTCACCCAAATTATCTTGAATTACATTTATTTTTTAGTCTGGGGGGACTTTGCATCGCCTGAGGGATCAGACTGTATTCCCATCCATCCAGTTTCCTATGGGGACATCCCAACCCCAAGCAGAACTGGAAGAGGGAAGAGCCCTGTAGATGGGACTGCAGGGTGGAAGATGATGCATCAGCACCTTCAGCATCATCTTCACAGAGTCACAGAATCCCAGACTGTTCTGAGCTGGAAGGGACCCACAAGGATCATCGAGTCTAACTCTTAAGTCAATGGCCCACACAGGGGATTGAACCCATGACCTTGGCATTATTAAGGCCAAGTTTTAACCAGCTGAGCCAATCTCAGGGTCTTCCTTCACATCTCTCCCTGGGCACATGGTGGGGAGCATCAACCCCTGTTTATTCATAAGGGATGGGATGTCCCCACTCCCCTTTCCAAAGAGGGGACAGCACCATCCCAGGGACATGTGGGATGGGACAATTCCCTCCATTCCTCTGCATGTCAACAGCTGGTTACTCATTTATTTTTAAGAGCTTTTATAGCCTGACCTATTGTAAAACTGCAGATAGTACACGGAGCTTTGTTGTTCAGTAACTCTTCCCAAAGGATGTCAGGAAGAGCATGAGGAAAAAGTTGGGAGCAAGTAGAGCTGCACAAGGAGATGCTTTTGAGCTGCTCCAGATGTGGGAGCACCTGCATCACCTGCAGCCCTGGAATGTGCTGCAAGAGCAGCCAGAGGGGAAACTGAGGCACAGCAGAGGGACCACTCACCTTGGAGCCAGGGATTTAAAAACAATGGATGCAGCCAGGGCTGTACAGACAAAGGGAACAGCTCCATCACCCTCCATGTTTTGATTAGGAATGAATTCATAGCTGTGCCAGCTTTATTTCCTGCTCTCCAACAAATTCAAGCTGTAACAACACTGGCTGTAAGTGCTGTGCTCACCTTTGGGTCCACGGATGGAAAACTTGCGTGAAACTGGGATAAATGGAGAGGGGGGGAAATTCATCTGCTCCCCTTTGCTTGGAGTAAGGGGGATAAAGCCCTCACTGGTATCGAGGTGACCACAGGTGATGTCTTTGCTGCTTCTCTGCACACCCAGAGGGGGGGTTACTGTTGTCATACAGGAGGAAAAAGTGCTGGTTTGGGGTTCTTTAGGGAAAAACTGGGAATGATTATTGACACAGATAAGGAGCAGACAGGCAAAGTAGTAAAAATGGCTTTGTTAGACCAGTAATGAAGTTATTAATGATGTTATTCACTGCACCACCAACTTAATTATTAATGATGTTGAATTAACAGGCTTGGTTCTTGCAGGGACGAGATCCAGCTGATTGGGTTCAGTCTGTGGCTACAGGTGATGAGGATGGAGTGGAACTGCACTGGGAGAGCACCTCCTATTCCTTTTGGCCCTATACAGTAATGCATTAATGAGCCTTTTCCCCACAGCATCCCAGCAGTGTCCCTGTCCTCCATCCTCAACCCCTCCCTGGACCCCAAAACCTGTTTGGGAACACCTGGAACAGCAATCAGAGAGTTACCAGAGCTCAGAGGAAGGGGCAAAGGGCTCGTGTTTCCTCCAGGAAGCAAATGAGGACACGGTCTGGCCAGTGATCCAGCCTGGTGGTACCTCTGCCATGCATCCTGCTGACTTCTGGCTGGGAATGATGCTCCATGTCTGCCCCAGCCAGAGCCAGCCTTTGATGGAGTTTAAGCAAAATTCCATCCTGGCATTCAGGTCCTCCAGCTCTGACCCTCCCCACAGCTCCTGTTCAAATTGACCTGAATCATGAGAGGCTCCACTGGGGTTTGTGTTTTGAAGCAGCTCCTCTGAGCTCACCCAGAGGGATCCCCTGGCTCATGAGATCCAGCTGGAAAGGTTCCCCCACAGAAGGAGCCATGTCACAAATCTCGCTCTGGCGAGGACTGAAAGTAGACCTTGAGTGTCTGGAGACTTCATTTCTGAGCTCACTGACATGAAAGGCAGTTATCAAAGTGGATAACAGGATGTTTTCCATCCTAAGGAAGAGCTCTGGCTCAGGGTCAGGCTTTGGGAAGGGATGGGATGCCCCCAGAAGCCCAACTGCACCCATGGGTTGCCACTGTGACCCGTGGGAAGCCAAAACCCAAGATGTCCCCACACACAGATGCATCTTTTTTTCCTCAAATCCATGATGATCCTCTCTCAGAAAGCTGAGACAGCCTCTACCCCTGCAGAGATGGGCTTTGTTTCACACTGACCAGCCCTTGGAGCTCATCAGCAGATAAAAGCACCCCTGGATTTTAACTGCCCCCTCCCATCATGGCTTGGGGCTGGTCTTTGGCTGCAGCTGGAAGAGGAATGTTTTATTTCCAAAGGGAGGGGCGATGCTCCTGCCTCTGCTGCTGCTGCACAGCATCTTGTCTTGCTTGTTCCTCGCTGTTCCACAGCTGAATTACCACATCTTACGATGCTGCTTCAAGAGGAGCTCTCCTTCATCCTTGCTTCTCCAGATATCAGGAGCTAAATCTATCTTGTGCCTTGTGAGAGGACTGTGAAGACTCTTCCCTCTTCATCTCCACCCCTCTGGCCAGGTTTGTGAGCTCCATGGGGAGAAAAGGAGCGTCCCTCCAAGAGCTGTGCTCCCTATGCTCTGGTGCAGCTCAGCTGCACATTCCAGAGTGGCTGGAGAGCGGCCACGCAGAAAGGGACCTGGGGGGACTGAGTGACAGGAAGCTCAACAGGAGCCAAGAGTGTGCCCAGGTGGCCAAGAAGGCCAATGGGATCCTGGCCTGGATCCAAACTAGCGTGGCCAGCAGGCCCAGGGCAGTGACCCTTCCCCTGGACTCTGCCTTGGGGAGGCCACACCTTGAGTGTTGTGTTGAGTTCTGGGCCCCTCAGGTCAGCAAAGATCTTGAGGGGCTGGAGCGGGGCCAGAGAAGAGCAACGAGGCTGGAGAAGGGAGTGGAGCACAAGTGCTGTGGGGAGAGGCTGAGGGAGCTGGGGGTGTTTGTGCTGGAGAAGAGGAGGCTCAGAGGTGACCTCAGTACTGTCTGGAACTGCCTGAAGGGAAGTTGTGGCCAGCTGGGGGTTGGTCTCTTCTCCCAGGCACTCAGCAATAGGACAAGGGGGCACGGGGGGCTCAAGCTCTGCCAGGAGAAATTGAAGTGGGAGATCAGGTAGAAATTCTTTGCAGAGAGAGTGCTCAGGCATTGGAATGGGCTGCCCAGAGAGGGGGTGGATTCCCCATCCCTGGAGGTTTTTAAAGTGAGCTTGGCCGTGGCACTGAGTGCCATGATCTGGTAAAGGGACTGGAGTTGGACCAAGGGTTGGACTTGGAGGTCTTTTCCAACCCAATCCATTCTATGATTGTATGATTTTACTCAGGACCAGGAGTCCCATTCTTCTCCTTCTGCTTATCTCCAGAGCCACAGAACTCCCTGGCAGCTGTTATCTCCTCTCAAGGAAAGGCTGGATGGGGAGGAGGCAGGAGCAGAGGGTACCCACAGTGCTCACAGCACCCCAAAGTGTGCCCAGCCCTCCTTCCCAGGCTGTTATCCCAGCATCCTGCAATGTCCTGCATCCCTTCACCTCCTCATACCCAGCCCAGGACACCTTCCAAGCCATGGATGAGGATTTTTATGGGTTTTGAATTCCCCCCGGTGCAATTTGGCACAGAAATCCCAACCAGAGCAGCACCCCCTGCCCACACTCCCCTCCAGGCTCTGCCAGCCAAGCCCTCCTGGTGGCTGTGGGATGGAGATGGATAAGCAGAGCCAGGCCAGACACGGGCCTGAAGCAGGTGCTCATGGCCATGGCACACTAATTGATCTTCATTTGTGCTGGCACTTGCCAGCCTTTAATTTCACAGCTTGCTGGAGGCCCCGTACGGCAGGAGGCTGCCGGTCTCTCCATGGCTTCCCATGGATGGAGCGGTGGATTCCAACCTTCTCCAGGGCTGATAAACCAAGGATGGAGCAGTGTTGGCTGGATACCTGAAGTAAAAGTCCTGCTCTGCCAGGGGATGGGGAGCTGGGATGGATACCCAGCACAGGGCAGGAGATCTCATCCCACCCCAGCAAGGGAGGAAGAGGGGGCTGTGGTGTCAGTGAGGTGCTCAGACCATCAGGAAGGTGGTGGGGATGAGGAAATAAGGTAGGAATAAGACTGTGGTCAGTGGGAATGACTGGAGAACAGCTTCCCTGCTCAAGAACCCCAGGCTGAGCTTATGTAGGCTCCTAAAGCCTACAGGCAGGGTGTGGATCCCAGGGCATGTTGCCCAGGCTGTTTAAGGTCCCCAGGGTGGTGGGAGGCCAGACTTGGGGTGGGGGGCTCCAACTGACCCCCTGAGCAGAGCTGGCAGCTCCACCACCACCTCCAGCTCTGCAAAACCTGCTTCTCCAGCGGCCACAGCTCCTGGAGCTCAACCCTCCCATCCCTGCATACAGCCCTTGCTACACCCATGGGAAAAGGCTATTTATTTGTTGCCTTATCTGGCCCTATAAAATGCACTTCCCGGGTGATGGCTGGGTGCTCTCCCACCACTGGGTGGCAGTGGGAACACATGGACACGCAGGGACACGTGTGCCCCACACAGGTGCTGCCTCCACCCTCACCCTCCCTCCAGAGCCCGTCCCATGTCACATCTCGCCCTGGATCATCCCTGGTGGCGACAGAGCAGCTCCAGCCTGGTCACATCCTGCTCTCAGGAGGAGCATTCCCTCAAAAAATGGCCGGAAAGGGCAAATTTGGGGCCAAAACCGCTTTTTACCTCCATATTCTGGAGACAGCAGTGATCTGGCTCTTACCTTGATGCTGGGACAGTGCTTGGCTGGAGCACCCCCAGTTTTGGGGCAGAGCCCCCCCCAGAAGAGCCACAGGCTCCCTGGAGCCATCGGGTCCAGCTGAGCCTGCCGGAACACGGAGCAGCCCTGGAGGTACTTGTAAGACAAGGGATGACATGCTTGATGGGACTTCTTAATTAGATCTCGCTAAACCAAAATGTACAGGGGCTCCCCTGGCAGAACAGCGTCAGACAAAACATTAATCACGCTCCAAATAAATAATTAAAACGTTGGGGCTCTTAGAAAGGGGAAAAAATGTCAGGAAAACTCAAAGGCATCAGGGGCAGCCCATAATAGGGAGCAATGCCACTGGGTCTGCCACTGAACAGAGGTGTGTCCCCAAGGCCACCTGAGCCAGGTGGGACCCAACATGGTCATGGAAAGCTGGGCCCAAGGTCCCAGGAGGTGTCAGGATGGAGTTTAGAGCCTCATAACCTCACAGCTGGAGTTGTGGGAATACACTCTGAGCTCAACTTTGTGTTAAAATGGGTCTTTTCACAACCAGCACCTACAGACTCAGAGGGTAGATTAGAAAGTTGTGTCCTCACTGGCTGGTTCATGCAGTGCCTGGGATGTGGTTCATCTCTGGGATATCATCTGTGGCCACCTTGGGGACAACATCCAACACCCATGGTCACCTCTGGGACATCATCCACAGTCACTACTGGGATAACATCTATAGGACACCATCCAATACCCACGGTCACCTCTGGGACATCATCCACAGTCACTACTGGGATAACATCCATGGTGCCCTCTGGGATGCTGGACAATGCCCAGCTCTTGGGCTCCAGTGGGATGCAGCATAGGAAACATCTGTTTACCCAGCCACTTTGGGAAGAAAACAACAATAAAGGCTTGAAAATAGAAATCTCTCCCTTCCCATCCCTCTTAGGCAGAGTTAACTCAGATTACTCAGGATGAGCAACACAGAGCTTGAATTATGCATTGAACCATTTGCATCCAAGAGCATGATTGAGCTGAATGGCCTTGTCCCTCCTGGGTCTCAGCCTTCAGAAACTCACATCACCTGTGCTCTGCTTTACCTTTCCTGCAATGGAGTTATTAAAAAGCAAAGCCTGGGCTGTGGTGGGATGGAGCTGCTCCCCTCTCTGGATTAGGGATTTAATGATTTTCCTCCCTGTGAGGCAGCAATGCTGCAGGAAAATGGGCTTTATTCTGCCAAGGATTGGAAAACCCACTGGCTCTTGGGTTGCAGCACCCCTGACCTTCCTCCCAGCCCTTCTCCAGGTCTCGGCTTTCCTCAACGGCAACGGCAGCGGCGAGAGCAGCCACCTCTCCGTCTACATCCGAGTGCTGCCGGGGGAGTACGACAACCTGCTGGAGTGGCCCTTCTCCTACCGCGTCACCTTCTCCCTGCTGGACCAGAGCGACCCCTCGCTCTCCAAGCCCCAGCACATCACCGAGACCTTCCACCCTGATCCCAACTGGAAGAACTTCNCCCCTGACCCTCCCCGCCCTTCTCCAGCACATCTACCCCCATAAAGCACCACCCCTGACCTTCCTCCCAGCCCTTCTCCAGCGCATCTACCCCCATAAAGCACCACCCCTGACCTTCCTCCCAGCCCTTCTCCAGCACCTCTACCCCCATAAAGCACCACCCCTGACCCTCCCAGCCCTTCTCCAGCACCTCTACCCCCATAAAGCACCACCCCTGACCTTCCCCCCAGCCCTTCTCCAGCACATTCCCCCCATACAAAGCTCTCTGGGAATGCTGGACTCCACCAAAACCTGCTTTATTACATTAATATTTGCTGATAATGAAGCTCACACTTAGAGCTCCAATTAAATTAGAAAAGCTATAATGAACAAGAAGTGGTGCATTAATTCGTTAGCAGGGAATTACTCTAAATTACCCCGGCGAATAAGGCAAAACTTCAATTTACCGGCGGTGTTTTCAAATGGATTTCACTCCTTCATCTCCATTTCCACTGCAGCACATTTTCTTCTGGCAGCAAAAGCTGAAGTGAATTAACTCCAGTTCTTTGGGGAAATGCATTTGTCTCTGAGATGGGAATGAACATCCCTGAGAGATACCAGAAAGTCTCTTTTTCAGCTTCTTGACCACTTATTCACAGGGAAAATAGAAATTATTTACAATAAACAACTTAAGTGCTCAGGAAAGAGCACTGCAAAGGTCACTGCCTGTGAAAGCTCCACCACCACCAGCATCCCAGGGCTGGGAAAGGACACAACTTGGCACATCCTCACAAACCTCTGGCCCCTCCACCCAAAGACTTTACATCTGAGCTGGTGCAAAACAACCTCAGCAATGGAAAAAGCCCCTCCCACAGGTCTCCTCTCCCAAACTACTGATCTTTAAAGAGAAAACACAGAAGGTGAGTTTTAATAACCCCAGTAGGTATTTTTCCTGCTTTGTTTTTGGCACAGGGAATATTTCTTTATTTTTAATGAGCTCCCCATGTGTTCCCAGGACTGTGGGAGCTGCTGGTCAGGGACACCTGTGGCAGGAGGGAAGGGCTGGAGTCCCTGGGATGGGATCAAAGTGCAGCCAAAGGAGCAGGAGGAGCACCAGAAGACACTTGGGGTAGGAATAGGACCCTCAGGACATCAGTGAGCTACTTCAGTGGTAAAATGAGAGTGGAAAGGAGACCCTTGAACCAGGGGTGCAGAGGGATTGGTGTGGGATTGATGTTCACATCATTCCCGTGGGACAGTAGCCCAAAATTCCTGTCAGGCCCATGTCATTGTTCTCCTACACAGTAAATTCCTTCTCTTTAAACTAATTGCCTTGAAGGCCACTTAGAGCCTATAACCAACATCTCCATACAACAAACACCTGAGTGACCCCAGTGCATCCTTGTCCTCATTATTAACTCCACAATGGGTTGTTCTGCCAGCACCCTCCAGCCTTCCCGTCAAGGCTCTGCTCAGGTGTGCCAGGGAAAGGGTTGCAAACAAAGCCCAGGAGCAGCAGCAGCTCTGGGGTTGGGGTGGATGGGGAGAGCAGGAGGGGTGGACACCACCACATGTCACACACATTCCTTCTCCATCCATCAAGGAATTGCACAGGGCTGTGTAAAAGCAGATGGGAAAAATGGACCAGCAATACCACCCACACAAAGTGTAGGTGCCTTTGGGGGCAGTGGAGCAGCACCTGGCACTGCCCAGCTTTAGAGGCATCCAGTGGCACATTCCAGCCTGGTCCTTTAATTGGATAAACACTCCACCAAGGTCTCTGAGACAACTTTGCCTCCCTGGCTCCTTGATCCACCTACAGCAATCCCAGCTTTGGGAGTATGAGCTCAGGCTTGGAGTTCTGGGAGCTGTTTCTCCACTCACCCCTTCTCCTCCTCTCAAGTTTTTTTCCTGGTGAATATGGTAAAAAGATCAGTTCTGGATTGATAATTTATTAAAGAATTAATAGCTGTGTTAATTATACTAAAATCTACAGCTTGGTGGATACTAGAGGGGAAGCCAAGCCCTCCTGGGCTGGGAAGGGGGTTGGCAGGAGGGAATGACAGGCTGGAGCTGGGCATTCACACAGGTCCTTCCTGCTTAAAATGGATCTCAAAGAGGGATTTTCATGCTGTAATTCCCAAACTCTTCCGAATTTCCTCCCCATTTCCCACTCCAAGGACACAGCTGTGCCTCCAAGCCCTTGGGAAGAGCACCAACACCCTTCCAGCAGAGCAGCAGCTCAGCCTGGCCACACACTCAGCACATGTCATCCTGTCAAGGTAAAAATTAAGAGAAAAGGAGGGTTTAATCTCTTGTAGCTCCTCCAGGAAGGAGCTTGTGCATAAAACATGAAGGCTGAGAGCCTGATCAGGGAAGATTCCAGCCAAAAAAAAAGCTTACATGGCTGCTTCACTTTTCCACTTGATTATTTCAGCTCAGCTGCTTAATTCAATGAAAACAGAACCAGAAAACATTTGCCTGAGGCACATCATCCCTGGGCTTTCAGTCCCAGCTTGTCTGGGGAGGAGGTCCCCTCTCCCCACCCTCCCAAGTCCCCAGAGCTGCTTTTCCAGGACTGGGGAGGCTCCTTTGCAGAGCTGTAGCTTCACTCAGGGTTTCTTGGAATATGCTGTAGGGACACTGAGCATCACTGGAGTGCAGCCCAATGGCCAGGGAATTCCAGCCCAGGAGCTCCAGGGCAGGAGAGCTGCTTCCAGCTGCCAAATTTAGGGAATGCCTTTTTACAGCAGCAGCTTTCAGGAGGCAAAAGCAAAGGTCCAAACATCCCAGTCAACCTTGCTCCTTTTTACTCCCTATCCAGGGCCAAAAGCAGCTTCCTCAGGTCAGGACAGGCTGTTAAAGCATCAGGTCTTTGGATTCTCCCAGGATATGGAAAACAAGAACAAGGTGTGTGGTCAATGAGACCAGAAGGATGGAGAGGAGTCAACAGGCTTGGGGACCCTCCCTGGAAGAGTCACCAGCTCCCACCAAGACAGATTTGTGCCTTGCTGTGCTCACCCCGGGGCACTGAGTCCCAAAATGCATAAACAAGGGGATTAATTGCCCTGGTGCAGGTTTATGATCTTTAAACCAAGCAGAACCTCAAAGCACACAGCCCTCCAGCCTTGGGATAGTCAAACCCTGCTGGGACTGGAGGTGACCAGGGGCCCAGAACACTCTTGAGGATTATTTGTGCTCCCCAAGATCCTGAGAAGTGCAACTGCTGTTCAACTCACCACATCAGGAGTCCAGACACCAAGAGCTCACACCCACCTCAAACACCTCCAGCAGCCTAAGCCAAGTTGTCAGGATAAGCCTGTGCTGTGTGGGAGGGGAGGCCAAAGAGCAAACACAGCAACTTAACACAGTTTTAAGGCCTGTCTGGTGCATATTGCCTCAGTTTCAGTGTGATAAGGACCCTGTGCCCTATAGCTCAGCTCCACCCACAGAGCAGGAAGAAGCCCCAAGGTTGCTACAAAGAGAGGTGATGACAATCCAGGCAAACCTACCAGCTGAGGGCTTCTCTTCCTTTAGAGATAAAACAAATGTTTAGAGCTGGTGCACCAGTAGCTTTCCCTGTTTGTCCCTTTTTTCTTAGTGGACCCACTTCCACCTTCCCATCCAGCCACTGTTCCCTGCTCTCCCTACAGCTGAAGCCACACTAAATAGAAGTGTCTCCAGCTCTTTTCAACCCCACCCCCACCCCCCAACACCAATTTTTTTCTCCCAGCAGCAGAAGCCACTCAGTCCAGAGTTAGAATTGCCATTGTGTCCTTCAGGACTGTGTCCTCATCCAGGCTGCAACAACTCCCACCAACAAACCTGTTCTCGCATCCTCCCATCTAAAAGGGCAGCAAACTGGACTTCTGGAGTCAGGAAATCATTCAGCATCTGCTTACTGCACCAATTCTTCCCTCACTCCCCTGAAAATGGGAGCCAAACCCCCTTTGCAGGTGTGCTCAGGATAAGACAATCCAGGGAGCCTCCACATTTGAGGGTCTTACTGCAGAGAGGCACCTCCCACTTCCAGGTGCTGAGGCCTGAGAGGTGCTTTCAGAAGGCAACAGCTCTGTGTGTCTTTGGTGGCTTTTGTCACCCCAGGAGATGGCTCACATGGACAGGAATTGCTTCTCCAGGCAGACCAAAGGCTGCCTGATGTGCCCCCTCCTCCCCCACTGAGGAGGGCAGAAACACTTCACACAAGGAGAGGACAGAAACATTTCTCTTTATTAGGGATGGAGGTTACAATGACATCCCATGAAGGCAGAGACATTTCCTGCACAGAAGAAAGAGTCCCAGAGCTGTCAAGCTCAGCAGAGTGGCTGCTGCCAGCACAGTGACCTGGACCATCACAGGAAGGCCTCCAGCAGCACCTGGAAGAGACAAGAGCCACTCACCACACATCAAATGTCTTCCCTTCATCTGCCAGGGGATGAACCCACAGGCAGCTCTGGGAAGGGTCCACCAGACTGTTTTGGTGGTTATACCAGAGTCTCTATCCAGGTGTGGAATCAGGATTCATGACTACATCAACCTGGAACCACCTTCAGCTGACACCTGAGTGACAAAAAAATCCCCCCACACACATACCCTGTGGGGTCTTCTCTGCTGGTCCAAGACCTCCAGAGGAACTCCATAACCCCTGAGCTGAGTCAAGGATTAACAGTGGCCCAACTGAGACTTCGGCCTCTGTCGCACTTGCGGGGCCCTCTGAAAAAAAGATGGACATGAATGAGTTCACAGGGGAGGTAATTCCTGATCACTCTGGATTTCAGGAGTTACAGAAAGATGAAACCTGCAAGAGCAGCTCCTCACACATTTCATATATATAAATATATATGAGGACACACAGACACAGAATCATAGAATGGTTTGGGTTGGAAGGGGCCTCAATGCCCATCTCCTTCCACCCCTCCTTCTCTGTGGGCAGGGACACCTTCCCCTATCCCAGGTTGCTTCAAGTCCCATCCAATCTGTCCTTGGACACTTCCAGGGATGATGCAGAAACAGCTTCTTTGGGTAACCTCTGCCAGGGCCTCCCCACCCTCACAGCCAACAATTTCTTTCCTATATCCAGCCTAAATTCTCCCTCTAAGTTTGAAAGTTCTTGCCTACGGACTCTAGAGAAGAGCTGAGCTTGTCCCTAAGCTAAAGATGTGTCAGCATCTTGGCTATCACAGCCTGGAGGCTCCCCCAGGCCTGGGGGTACAGTTTGGACACACAGAGCCCCACCTTGCTTGGAAGGGACATCTCTCTTCAAGCGCCTCCCCGGCCATCTGGCCAAAGGGTTGGTTCTCCAGGAGTGTCCTCCATGCAATGGACAGTTGCCGGTCTCACAGCAGCTGCAGATGTCTCCAGTGCCCTCCACAGGTGCCCAACTGAAACAGAATTATCTGTAAACCCTCTCCTCCAGCTTGGTCCCCTCCCTACATGCACCAGCTACTCACAGGCTGCTGGCTTTGTTGAAGGAACAGGCTTTGAACAGCGGATTTGGGGCTTGGTCAGCTGGAGAGACCTTCAGGTGGCAGGTGATGTAGATCTGGAAGAGAAATTAAAATTAATTAGCCCTGGATGCTGATTTACACACACACACCCCCCAAGCAGAGCAGCACACCTAAAACACCCTGGGGAGGAGGGGTTGGCACAACTTCTCACCAAGTTTCTGTCGTCTCCTGCAAATCTGAAAGCATCGACCACAAACTGCAGCGTTTCCTGCCTCGGCCTCGGGGAGATGAAGGCTGAAGTGGTGTCATCTGCTCTCCCATCCACCAAGCACCTGGACAAGGAGTAGGAGTCAGGGACACGGCATCCAGCCTGGCAGTACCACCCTGAGCACGGCCCCCCTTACCCGCTGAGGTCGATGAAGGTGTATCGGGGGGAGGAATTCCTGTCAGGGCTCAGAGTAGCAACACAGTCCTCCACAAAGAGCCTCAGAGGGACATGGCCCTCAGAAGCCACATCAGCCTGGAGGTGCAGGCTTTCCCCCAGCTGGAAGCCATTGGAGAACCTCTCAGTGCTCCAGTCATCTGGAAGGCAGATCCAAGGTAAGGGTTACTGGGGAGAGCAGCACATCACCCTCCCTTGCACGTGGGACCTCTTCACCTCTTCAATGTGCAGCAACCCCACTGGGCTTGACTGTAGCCCAGATTATTGCTCTGTTTGGGCTCTCAGCATGTGAGCAAGGACAGAGGGATGGGAAATGGGGCTGCCAGGTCTGCACCCACCATTCATGAGGCGCAGGGAGAACATCAGCTTCTCCTCTGCCGACAGCGTGGAGTGGAAGGGAGCCCATGTGGGCCGGACAGCATTGCTGCTCACGTTGCTCTTCCTAAATGGAAGAGAATTACATTAACAGAGATGCCACCCCCACCTGAGGGCCGTGGGAGCAGAGGCACAGCCCCCACATGCTCACCTGGGATAGTGACACTCAATGGGAACCACCACCGGGTTGGTCCTTACAATGACAGGGTTGCCAGAAGGAGTAGGTTTGTAGGACAAACTTGTTTTGTAGATCAAGGAGTCTGGGGTCATCTGGAAGGGAGATTTAGGAGAGATGATAAGACAGGAAAACAAACTATTATCCATAAGCTCAGCACCAACACAGACCCAGCAGTGACTGTGCCAGGACACACAGGTCAATAGTAAAGGCACAGGCTGTTCTCCACATTCCCAAGTTCAGTGGGAACGAAGCTTTGCATTGGCATCCCAACAAGGAGCCAGCCTCGAAGTAGGTCAAGGAGCCTCAAGAACTTTGGCACAAACTACCTTTACTATGTCCACACTGCCCCTCACTGGAGAGCTGCTACAATCAGAAGAGCCTCTCCTCATCCCAAAACCTTTCTCAGATCATTCCTAGGACCAAGAGCTTCACCAGGGTGAATCAGGCAGCACGTGGCTCTCTACAGCACTTCCCATTTACCCACCCAGAGCTGGTCAGACACCAGAGAAGGTCTATCCCCACATAGCAGCCCCTCACCTGCAGGGTGCTGCCACACTCATGCAGCCCAGCCACAAAGGTGACAGTGCTCTCAGCGGGATTCTGGGACACCGGCAGGCAGGAGGCCGATCCCAGGCTCAGATCCGCAGCCCTGACCAGGCGCCCGGTGCCAAACAGGTCCCTGTGCACCGTGACCACCACCTGTGCCTCCTGGCACTGCACAGACACGGGGTGCAGCGGGGCCATGGCCTGGAGCTGGGACAAATCCACCCACGCCCAGGGCTGGGAGAAGGAGGGCACACGGGAGCGGCTCCAAGAGGAGTCCCCCCGGACCCTCAAGATTCCTGAGTCCCTTTGAGGGAACTGCCAGGAGCTGTAGGATGCTGCTTCAGCCAGCACCCAGCAGAACAGAACAACAGCCAGGCTGCCTTCAAACTCCATCCTAACTCCAGAAAAACCAGCTTAGGGAGGCAGTGCTGCCCAGGAGCCTTTTATACAGCCCTCCCAGCAGCCCAGCCCAGATGGAGCACACCTGGGAGCTGCCAGTGGGACCCGCCCAGCAAGGAGCAGCTCAGGACAATGGAAACCAGCTGGGGCCATCCCTTCCTCTGGGAGCATTTCCCCTGATCTGCACTTGGGAATTGCCCTGGAGCAGTTTGTCCCATGTCTTGCCTGATTGGGGTGGCATCAGTGGGGGGGCCACCTCAGTGGCCATGTGGCCACAAGTCTGTTGTCCCTTGCACCTCTTTGTCCCTCCCACTCTATGAGATGGAGGCAATTTTGGCCACTAACACGGCAAAGGCCCAGCAAGGCTCCCACAGAGATTTCCCCCCTGGTCTCCCCTTCATTATCAGCAATTCCCCAAAACCCAAGTGTGGTGGGACACCACTGGAGGTGGCACTTGCAAAACTGGAGAGGAAAGATGCAAACCCCACCTGGGCTATGGCCCGTGGCATCTGCAATCTGTCCGTGCCCGATTTCACGGGAATCTGCGCCGGGTAATTGTGTACGGAGTAATGAAGGCATCATAACCGGCTCATTTGCATAGAAAGCAGAGGTGCAAAAGGCGATCTTCCCATTATAGCAGCTGATAAGTGAATGGCAGGCATAATCAAGAGATTAATTGGCCCTCGTGTGTTAATTATGCTAATTGGCACAGCTGCTCGTGTGTACAGTAGGATGACTAACGGCTCTACACCTCAGAGCTGGATGGAGGGTTGGGGTCACTCAGAGCTGTTTGCTGTGGGGGCAGAGCCCAGGGAGGGGGGTCCCCCTGCCAAGGGGGTGATGCCCTGTGCTCACCCACTCCTCAGCAGCGTGGGGGAATGAGCTGGGAGGGACAGCTGAGCCTTAATATTTGTATTCCTGGTGTGTTTCTAATGGTGCTTTACATGAGTGCCTGGGGAAATGGGGTTTATTGGCTGCTGCATCTTCCTCCTGGGATCTGTGGGGCGGGTTTGGGATGGGGAGACCTGCATGGGGGGACCTGCACCTGCACCTTGCACCTGTAGGGGACATCACAGTGATGAGCTGGGTGAGCAAAGCTGCTACCCAGGGATAGGGGTGCACCCAAATCCCTGGGGGGGTCCCCTTGCTGGCACATGCATCAGGCATTGGCTGTTGTCCCACTGCAGCATGAATAATGCCATACACACACATGTGCCAGCCTCTTCTGGCATGATCTCCATGTCCCAGCCTTGCCCCTGATATTTTTATGAATGATGAATAAATGATACGACAAGAAAAACCTCTCCGGCGGCTCAAGGCCTCTTTATTAATTCAGCAAGAGTGGGTCATCTCCAAATCCAGCTCATCCCTCTGATGGGTTGGAGTGTTTTACCAGGCAAGCTGGGTTTGCTCGGGGGAGTTCCCGGAGCTGGAGGTATCCAGGAGGATGGGAGGTGATGCTCATGTGCCCACAGCATCCGAAGGAGGGTATCCAGGAGGATGGGAGGTGATGCTCATGTGTCCACAGCAGCCAAGGGAGGGTACCCAGGAGGATGGGAGGTGATGCTCATGTGCCCACAGCCCCATTACCCATCCCAACAGCAGGACATGGCACTGAAGGTCCAGGATTTGACCCTCCTTGGGGAACCAGGGCTACACAGGTGGGTCCCTGCATCCCACACAGCTTTGCTCCTGTTCCAAAGGGAGTGATACAGCTCATCCACAAACCCAAGGAGCCCCATACAGCCCCAGCCCTGTGTCTCACTGACACAGCTGAAGGTTTCTCTGCTCAAAAGTGGATTTCTCACACTCTGCAATGGCTCCTGCCAAGGGTTTGCCCCAGGAACAGTACAGTGGGAAATAAATTCAGGCATCTGGGATGAAAAAAGGATGGGAGATTCACTGGCCTTAAAATCCTGAAGCTGTTGGGTGAGAAACAGCTTTTACTCTCAGTTGGGTGCAGAAGAGATCGATAGGCAGCACAAACACCCCACTCTCCACCTCCCAGCTCGTGCCGCAGCAGAGCCGCATCCATCACTGTAATCGGGATTTAATAGCCCTGGAGGAACCGTCCTCTCCAGCTGCAAAGTCCTCCCACTGCAGGTTTCCCCTGGGAATGAAGGACATTCCCTCATCAGTCCCCAGAGAGGGGCTTTGCATAAGGGATTGCAGGGACAGGACAAGGGGCAATGGATTCCCACTGCCAGAGGGCGGGGTTAGATGGGATATGGGGGAAAAATCCTTCCCTGGGAGGACAGTTCCCACAGAAGCTGTGGCTGCCCCATCTCTGGAAGTGCCCAAGGCCAGGTTGGACAGGGCTTGGAGTACCCTGGGATAGTGGAAGGTGTCCCTGCCCATGGCAGGGGGTGGCACTGGATGAACATTAAGATCCCTTCCAACCATACACAACTTCACCACCTGGAATGAGAAAACCCATTTCTCCATCAGGCATGGAAAACAACTGTCCTATCAGCACTTCTTCCCTCTGGCTCCTCTGTTTATTTACCATGGTGCTTTTCCACTGGAGTGTTAAATACTGTATTAATAGGGGAATTTAATACTTCACAGGCACTGTTTAAGCAACATCTCCTCACCTGAGACATCACACACTTCTCCAAGGCTCATTAAACAGCATCAGCCTCTCTTCGCCTCTCTTCCTGCAGTGCCAGCTTGGATCCTGATTGGAAAAGCATTGCCAGGGGCATTTGCCTTGGTAAAATGACATTGCAATGCCACCTGATCACCAAATGACACCATAACATCACCCCAATTCCCTCATTCCCATCATGCTTCAGCTGCACATCCCAAAGAGGAACAAACCCCACCTGGCAAAAATGGGGAATGGAGCTTGGAAAAGGTGTCGCTCATTAATCTTCCTGGCTGGAGACAAGTGCCTCATGCCAGGTAGGGTTTTTTTTAAGCAACATCCCTGTTTCCAGTCTCTCTTAAATGACTCCTGAGTCACAACCATAAACACTTGCAGTGCTTCCTTTCTGCTTCAGATCCCCTGTAAGTGCTGATGGATAAATTGGTTGAGTTACCCTGGATAAATCACGTGGGAAAGCCAAATCTGTAATTAAAATGTCTCTCAACCCCTGTGTTAACTCTGACTTAGCAGGACCAGATGTATTGTGGCCACAGGGAATAACTCTTGGGTTCTGGCTCCAAAAAATGGGTTCTGGGAGAGACAAACTGGCTCTGAATGTTCTGACTCCACACAGTTCCCTTGGGAATCCCATGGCACTCTTTGTCCCCCATCAAAAGGGTGTGGGACCAGCATCCATGGCACAAGTGAGTTTTTCAAGGCCTTTTTTTTTGACAAAAATGAGGTTTTGAGTATGCCAGGGCTTTGTGTTGGCTCCAACCTGCCCATGGAAAGCAAATTCCCCAAGCAGAGCTGGCATGGAGCTGGGTGGTTTCCCCATTCCAATTGTTGCATTGGGAGGAAACAAAAGGGAAATACAATAAAAACTGTCTGTTCAGAACAAATCCTGGATTTTTAGGCTGATTTAATTCTTTTGGGGATTTTTATGATTCCCACTGCCTCTGGCTTTGTTCCTTGCCTTCAGCAGCTGAGCAGCAGGAAGAGCCAGCCCTGGGGCTGTTTCTGCTCTGCTTTCCCTGGGAAACTCAGCTATTCTGTTTGCAATGGCCTTAAAATCAGAAAGCAGCTCAGACAGGTTGCTCTGAGCTTTCCAGCTGAATTTGTGTCTGGCCTGGCAATTTTAAGGCCAACAATTGGGTATTTGGGGACAATGTGGGAGCTGGATCATAGAATCATAGAATGGATTGGGTTGGAAAAGACCTCCAAGATCATCAAGTCCAACCTTTGGGCCAACTCCAGTCCCTTTACCAGATCATGGCACTCAGTGCCACGGCCAAGCTCACTTTAAAAACCTCCAGGGATGGGGAATCCACCCCCTCTCTGGGCAGCCCATTCCAGTGCCTGAGCACTCTCTCTGCAAAGAAGTTTTTTCTCATCTCCAACTTCAATTTCCCCTGGCAGAGCTTGAGCCCCCCGTGCCCCCTTGTCCTATTGCTGAGTGCCTGGGAGAAGAGACCAACCCCCACCTGGCCACAACTTCCCTTCAGGTAGTTCCAGACAGTGCTGAGGTCACCTCTGAGCCTCCTCTTCTCCAGCACAAACACCCCCAGCTCCCTCAGCCTCTCCCCACAGCACTTGTGCTCCACTCCCTTCTCCAGCCTCCTTGCTCTTCTCTGGCCCTGCTCCAGCCCCTCAATCTCTTGCCTCAACTCAGGGGCCCAGAACTCAACACAACACTCAAGGTGTGGCCTCCCCAAGGCAGAGTCCAGGGGAAGGGTCACTGCCCTGGGCCTGCTGGCCACTCTATTCTTGATCCAGGCCAGGATCCCCTTGGCCTTCTTGGCCACCAAGACCATTTCCTGCTCATCATCCCATGGGAACGAGTCCACATAGAAAATGGTGCTTCTTGCAGATTCTTCATCTCTGGAAAACAAAACTGACCCACAGGGCAGGGCAGGGGCACTCTTGGGTGCCAGGCAGCTTTGGGGTCCAACCCACACCACAGGGCCTCCAGAGCATCCCCATCCAAGGGGACAACAGGGACAGGCAGGGGGATCATCCATCCCACCCCAGGGTGGGGTATCCAGAGTCCCTGCATGCAGGGCCATGGCTCTATCAGTGTCCCCATCCAAGGGGACAGAATGGCATTATCCATCCCATCCCATCTCATTCCATCATCCAGCCCATGCAGTCCTCAGAGGGAGGCAGCAACAAGGCTCAGCATCCCTGTTCCTGCCTCTCTCCAGAATTAGGTCAATAGAAAAAGCAGGAAATCTTTATTTAATATTGATGGGGCGAGTGGAGCCGCCATCGACCGGCACCGGGAGAGACTCGCCCCGGTGCTTTCCGAAATAAGCTGCCAAATGGGACTGTGGGGATGTTCTTCACCCATCCAGAGGGTCTGGATGCACTCACAGCCAAGCCAGCTCCCAGCAGGGATGAAGCAAACACGAGTGAGCTGCTGCCAGCTCTCACTGCCAGGTCCTTCACACTCTGCATCCCTGTTAAATCCCACTTTTCCTGCTGCCAGGTTCACCATTAGCCAGCAGCAGGAGGAGAAGGATTTGGGGGCTTTTAGGAATGGAAAAAACCCCCACAGCTGACCAGCCTCATCCCTGCCTGGGTCTTATCAGAGCACTCACAAACCAGCACACGGGATTAAGAGCTTGAAGAAGAGAATGGACAGTTTTCTCCAAAAAAACCCATTACCTGAACAGCCCCAAAGGCAGGATGGCATTTGGGGACCACAGGGACAACTAAGCTCCTCCTGGGGTGCTTATCCCAGGCCAAAGCACAGCACATCCTCCCAGGAACAGCACCCCACACTTCAGGAGGGTTCATCACCCTGGAGCCACCTAAGGAGTATTTTCCCTGGGCTTCCACATCTTAATTATGATTTTCTCCCTCACCAGCCTCCAAAGCTCCTATCCCTGCATAGTCCAGGCTGCATTTTGCCAAAAAAACCCCTCAAATCTGCCCAAATAAAAGCCCCGGAAAGCTCCCAGCCAAAGGAGACATCCCCAGGGATGCTGGCACCACCTCAGGACCTTCAACGATGTCCTGGATGTGGGGACAATCCATCTCACTGCCTGCCAGGGATGAGTTAACCCAGGGGTGGTTAATGGCTTCATTCCCCCAGCCCAGTGTCTGGGCACTAAACAATATTAATGGCACCTCCCGGCACCTCGTTAAAACTTGTGCCGGCACTTAATTCAGGCTGTAGATCAAACCCCTCAATGCAATCACCATCCATCCCCTCCCTAATCAGAGGCTGAGACCAGCACATGTTCCCTTGTCTTGCCTTTGGGAATATTTTCCTATCGGAATGCAGAGCTTGGCTTCATGACAGGAAAGGACAACTAAAAATAGTCCCCCACAGGTGATGTAGGAAGGTCCCTTCCTCACCAGGCCCCATCAGATCCTGCTCTCATCCCAGCTCTGGGATTAACCAGCCTGAGTTTTGGAGCCATCTCGGACATCCCTTTGGGATTTTCCTCTTTATTCCACTGCCTGAGGGATGAGGACAGGCGTTGGCCATTTGCTGCCAGCACTGTGGGATGGATAAGGGCAGCTCAGACGGTGTTGAAAGGGGAACATGAAAGGTTTTCTCTGGGAATTCATATCTTCAGACTATTTCAAAGTTACACCCCAGAGACCACACTGAGGCTGGATAGCATTGGCCAAAACAACCCCAAATTTATTTCTCAAGGCACATTAAACCCTTCAGATTCTGGATTTTAAATAATGACTAAAACCAGCAGAAGAGCCACTGGGGACTTCTCCAACCCTGGAGCAGGACCAGGGGCACACCAACCTCATTCTCCCTGGCAGTTTGGGTGCCCCCAAACCCCCAGCAGCAGTGGGAGGACCCCCAGGGCATGCACAGGGACAAAACCCCATGATCCCATGGAAAAAGTGAGCCCTCAACCCCACACACTGGCCAGGTTTGCCCCAACCAGTCCTTCAGCCCCCAAAGCATCGGCTCTGTCACCACAGGGAGGACAAGGGGGCTTCTCCTGGCCAGCAGGTGCCCCCCAAGGCTGCCCTCCCCAAAAATCCCAAGTCCCAGGCAGGAGATAACCACCCCGATGGGATTTTGCATTTAAGGCAAAAATGTAAGTCCGGTGGGAATCACAGTGTTGCAAAGTGAAAAAATAACTGTCCCCACGTGTCCCTGGAGTGGTGCCTCCAACGGGGCCGAGAGCACCGTGCCTGGGGGTCCCTGTGTCCCACCCAACCTCCCAGAGCCTCCAGGGCTCCAGTAGTCACCTCACTGAGCCCATCACTGTTCCAGAGGCCTCTGGGCTTGGGAAGGGCAGTGAAACTTGTCCTGGAAGGCACCTGGAAGGTGGTTGGCTCAGCTGTGGCCACGTGGGAGGAGGCACAGAGGGTGCCTGGGGGAGGGAGTGGAGCTGGTTGCTCTCAGCCCCACAGGGGGATGGACGGGGAAGGTCCTTCATCCCACACACACCATCCTGGGGAAGGATGTACCAGCCTTCGGAGCTCACCAGGGATGAGGAGACACAGCCTCTCTCCAGCCCCAGGGCACCCCAAAGATGTGGCCAGGGAGGGAGGAGGGTGATGGGACCCGGGATGAGGGGTGGCAGCAGGTCCAGGTCCTCCCAGGGGACCCAGAGTTTGTCCCCAGTGGGGACATCTCAGCTGGTATAGGGCACAGGGCACTGCCTGGTGGTGCCCCAGCTCCCGTCAATCAATTTCTTGCTCATTATCTGGGAAGGAGAAGAAAAAATTCAATAAATAATTGATAAACACATTAAAAGAGAATAACAACTGTGAGGTCTAACTTATAAGTTAACTTGGTTGCAGCAGCTCTGGGCTCTCCATGCCCAGAAAAACTGGGATCCCCACTCCCAAGGCTGATGTCAGCCTCAGGCAAATACCACATGTAGGTGTGCTTTCATCCTTTCATCCATACTCCTGGCTAGAAATGCCCCTGCAGCCAGCAAAGCCTGTGAGGTGTTATTATTCAAGCTTCCTTTCTGCTGCAAAAGTGGTCAAGGAGCAAGTGGGAGATGCACTGGCACGTGGGGTCTGGCACATGGGGTGAAGCAACCAGAATGCACTGGGAATGAAAAGCCAAGGGGCTGGGAAGTGGAGCATGGTCAAATAAAAGAGGAAGGAAGGGTTAAATTAGCAGTGATTCACCAGCAGAAGAGGCCAAGCCTCTGATTTACTAAGAAAGGAAATAAATTAAAAGATTGAGATCTTGGGATGGGAATGAATCTGGGATTGACCAGGCATGGAAAGCGCTGGAGCCCAACCTGGCTGGCACCACCAAGCCATGACCCTGGGACAAGACAGTGACAGGCAGAAACAGTAGCTGAGGCTCCAATTTCCATGAATTTCCACCTGAAAGTCAGCACCAGGCTGCTGCTGGGGAATTCTGCGTGGGGAGGGATGGAGCTCTCTGCAAGGGCAGGACCTGCCCCAGCAATTCCTCTCCTCTCAGCAAACCAATGGCAACACTCAGAGGAAGACCCACATTGCTTGCAGTGACCTGGGTTGGTGGCAGGAGGGTTTTCTCGACCCCAAGGTGTCCAAAAAAAGGAAGGATAAGAGAAAAAACATCCTGTGGAAGTCACTGGGTGCATCATTCCATTACTGCTAGGAGACAGGGGCAGCAGAGAGAGCTAGCAAGCAAGACTGGGGTGGGAATGGGTGCTGGGAAATCACTGATCTGGGAAAATCTGACTGAAAACTGGGGTGGGAAAAAATGAAAATTGAAAATACAGAGAAAAAAACCTAAATCCAACAGATGCTTTTACACACAGATCTGAGCATCATCTGAAGATGATGACTGGGGTGAAACCTTCACCAGAGGCCAACTCATGGTTCTGAAAATTCCACTCACCGTCTTTGCTCTCTGTGTTTTTCAGCAGCTGCAGAGCTGTGAAAAGCAAAACAGCACATGGTCAGTCCCATCTCCCTTGCAAGGAAACACCTCCCCAGAGGAAGGAGGTAAAAAACCATTTAGGGGAACCCACTGCAATAATGACATCAATTTCCACTGCAAACCATCCTCTGGTCCCTAAATCTCTCCAGCAGAGGAGACAGCATTGCAAGTGGGGTTGCTCCTGTGCCAGCAGATAAAGGCAATCACTGGGCATGTAATTAACCTGTTTGATGCTTTTTTATTATGGGATAGAGTGGCTTATCAGGGAGCTACCAGGTGAGGGATGAGACGGAAAAAGGGGGAACATGTGGCAGGCTGAGCATCAATGGAGGGGCAGTAAAATACACAATAAACCAGGACCATGCACCCACCTGTCTTGGGTTCTTCCCCCTCCTCATCCTGCTCCTCTGTCCCTGCAAAAGAGCAAGGCAGAATGTGGAAAACATGCCCAGCACCCACACTGGACTCCACCTCTCTGAAATTTGGGGATGCCCTTTGGATCACCAGATGCTCAGAGCAACCCACAATCCCTGCATATCCCGAGGTTTGCTCAGGATCAGGTGCTGCTGATGGTGCTCAGGGAGATGACTGGCACACACTTGCACTCAGCACCCCCTCCAGAACCCCACGGGGGTATTCCCCCAGCACAAGGCTGTGCCAGGGTGGCACATTCCCTAGAAGCAAAGCAGGAAAAGCCACAGCTCCGGGCGAGGCAGCGCAGCCGTCGCAGCCCTATTTATAGCACGGCTGCCATCTGGACTGGCGCTCGGCGAGGGGCTTAGAGGGACACCACGGGTGCCCCAGCGCCTCCAGGATACCCCCTGAGCACCAAGGGAGGGGCAACCCCCTCCTACAGCACCCACCAGGCTGCCACCCTTGGAGCCCGGGAGCTTCACACCCCACGGGTGAGACCTGCCACGCTGCTGTTCCCAGCAGGAAAGCCCATCAAAACTCGCTGTTCCCATGAGCCTGGCAGCCAGGAGAGGCAGGAGGGGTCCCTGCCTGCCTTCTGGCTGAGCAAGAGCCACGGCAAAAGGTTATTCCTGAGGGTGTGCAGCCATCAGTGGAAAACATCACAGGGTGGGAGCTGCATCTCTCTGCTGAAGGACTGAGGTCAGCTGGCTCCTGGCCACTGCTGAGCATCACAGCCCTGAAAATCCCCTGGCTGAGGAGAAAACACTCTGCATAGAGGGAGAAAAATTATACATATCTATATAAAAAAAATATGCATATAATTTCTTCAGATGTTTTCCTAGAGAAAACCCTCCTTGTCCTCACTGCTGGGGACACGGACAGCCAGGAATCGTGGTGACATTGCTTCCAATGTCTTTCCTGGAAGGGAGAGAACTGAAGTGGGAGCCCCCAGGGAGAGAGACCCAGCCCTGCAGAGTGATGCCGGCAGGGAAAGGCTTTGGCAGAGCGAATGCTTTGGGAGGCAGCGAGGGAAAACAACCGGGAATGCCAGCAAAGCTGCTTCCTCAGCCATTTTTGGAGCACGGCAGCTTTTTAAAGCAACAACCCCCCCGTTTTGTGCAAACACTTCTCCATAAATAAAAAAACCAACCCAAACAGGAGAAGGATGCAGGAAACAAGAGCACAGAGCATCTCTTACGCTATTTCCATGGCGGGAAGTGCTAGAGGAACTTGCAGGAGATGCTCCTGGCTGTGGGTACCAGACACACAGAAGATGCTCGGAGCAGGAAAAGGGGGAGACAGGTTGGGTGGGAGGAAAACCAAGTGTGTGTTTGCAAGACCTGTCTGCAGCCAGTACAGGCTCCATGGCACAGATCTGCTGGTGCCACCACCCCCTGCGTCACTTCATCCTATCGAAAATAGCATGGCCAGCAGGCCCAGGGCAGTGACCCTTCCCCTGGACTCTGCCTTGGGGAGGCCACACCTTGAGTGTTGTGTTCAGTTCTGGGTCCCTCAGGTCAGCAAAGATCTTGAGGGGCTGGAGCGGGGCCAGAGAAGAGCAACGAGGCTGGAGAAGGGAGTGGAGCACAAGTGCTGTGGGGAGAGGCTGAGGGAGCTGGGGGTGTTTGTGCTGGAGAAGAGGAGGCTCAGAGGTGACCTCAGCACTGTCTGGAAGTGCCTGAAGGGAAGTTGTGGCCAGGTGGGGGTTGGTCTCTTCTCCCAGGCACTCAGCAATAGGACAAGGGGGCACGGGGGGCTCAAGCTCTGCCAGGGGAAATTGGAGCTCAGAAAAAACTTCTTTGCAGAGAGAGTGCTCAGGCATTGGAATGGGCTGCCCAGAGAGGGGGTGGATTCCCCATCCCTGGAGGTTTTTAAAGTGAGCTTGGCCGTGGCACTGAGTGCCATGATCTGGTAAAGGGACTGGAGTTGGCCCAAGGGTTGGACTTGATGATCTCGGAGGTCTTTTCCAACCCAACTGATTCTGTGATTCTCTATGATTCTTTAAAAGATGCCACCACCAAGGCAAACCTGTGCTGGTTAACACTTGTCCCAGCTCACCCCATTCCATTGCTCTCTGCAAGCAGTTCCCCTTTTTTGAGGAAGCAGCTGCCACATTACCTGCATTTTCCTCCTCTTCCTCGCAGCTCTCCCGGATTTTCTTGTGGCACACGTAGGCCAGGACGACGAGCAGCCCCAGGACGCAGATGGCGAGGCCCACGGTGACCCAGAGCGCGGCGGCGGGGAAGGCGAGGTGCTGGCCTTGCGGGGAGGGGACAGACAAACCGCCCGGGTGAGCATCCCTGCCCCACACCCAGCACCCCACAGTGCCAGGGGAGGTGCTGGCACCAGGCTGGCTTTGGAATCAAACCATCGGTGCATCTAATTATGGTCTCCCCCATCAGGGAAGCATCTGGTTGAGTCACTCCCTACAATACTTTATTAAACTTTATATAACTGCACTAATAAAATCAACTGCAGGCTGACCCTTTCCTTGCTAAGAAGCTCAGAAGAAGCATTAGATGATGCTGCACTCACTCCCTATCCCCTCTCATCTCACACCAGGAGGGAGGGAAGGATGGGAATACCTTCCCCAGGGTCTGGAACCATAGAATGGCCTGGGTTGGAAGCAACGACAAAAATCATCCAATTCCACCCCCTGCCATGGGCATTCAGTTCCACCTTCCACTACCCCAGGTCGCTCCAAGTCAGACTGAATCTCATCTTGGACACTTCCAGGGATGGGACAGCCACAGCTTCTCTGGGCAACCTGTGCCAGGGCCTGCCCACCCTCCAGGGAAGAATTTCTTCCCAATATCTCATCTAACCCTGCCCTCTGGCAGTCTCTGAATCCATTGCCCCTTGTCCTGTCACTCCAGGCCCTTGTCCAAAGTCCCTGTCCCAAGTCCCTGTCCCTCTTTGTTGTAGGCTCTTTCAGGTATTGGAACAGCCTGTCAGGGACCATCAGGGCTCAGGGGAAATCTCCAGGAGCACTGGGAATTCAGTTATTCCCCGTATTACTGCTCCTTCAAATAAAGTCTTGCCCCAAGCCCTGCCTCTCCACTGATGTCACCCCAAGGGTGACCATTTTCTTGCATGTTCAAAAGCCCATCCAAAAGCCACTCCCCTGCTCCCAACCAGCAGCATCCACTCAAGTTTTCCTGCAAGAGTTTGGTGCATCCAGCTAGGAAGTTTATGCTCCATCAGGACCCACCTTCCCAACGCAGCAAATGCTGTACCAAAAGTAATTAAACACTAGTTAATGCTATTGGAGAGGGCAAGAGGTTATAAAGAGCTTTGGGAGGGCAGTGGAGGGAGCTCGGAGTGAAGTTGCAGGGGCTCCTCCAGCCTGTATTCCTGAAGTAGGATCGGTGCAGCTGGGATGGAGATCCCCAAATTTAGAGCACACCATGGCCATGGGCTAAGGAGAAGACACCTGCCATGCCCTGTGCCAGTGGTTTGGACTAGATCAGGGCAAGGAGCAAAGCTGGTGACTAAGCAGAAAGGACAGTGGCTCTTACAGGGACGCTGGCGTGAGGTGACAGCTTGAAATCACCCTTGTAGGTCCATGGGGTAGAGAGGTAGAGCAGAGACATGAGGTAGCAACACCCATGGTGGCTTTGGGCCACAGTAAGGATTCCAGATCCCACTGTCACCATGGTCACCTTCTCCAGACAGAGCCCAGCCCTTCCTTCCCTCAGATTTGGTGGCTCACCCGTGATGGTGACGGACGCGTGGCCGTGCTGCTGCAGCACCAAGTTCTGCACCAGGCAGGAGTAGGTGATGCTGGGCTCCACCAGCACCTGGAGGACGCTGTGCACATCAAAGAGACCTTCCTCGTTGGCCACCTGGGACGTGGTGATGTTCTCTGTGATGTTGCTGCCCTGGCTGTCCTGCCAGATGACATTGGCCTCAGGGTAGCCGCGGGAAGCATGGCACGTCACAACTGCCAGGTCACCTGGCTTCAAGTCCTTGCTGGGCTCCAGGTGCACACTGGGCTTGGAGTAGGGAGCTGCAAGGGAAAGGACAACCAGCATGGCACAATGGAGATAACCAAGGATGAGGATCTGGAGCAACCCAACGAGGCTGGCCAAGGCCCAGGATAGACTCCTCCAGCTGATAAGACCAATCAGCTGAAGGCTCCCCAACTTTAGATCATTTATGGCTGTGCTTCCAAGTGTTCTCTTAACTGGGACCTTCTCCCTGATGGCAGGGAAGAGATTGCAACCTGCATAGCAATATTTTGGGGAGATGCAGCTCGCTGGTCTCTAACAGAGACATGAAGTCATGGGGAAAACACAGCAAGGGTAGAGAATGAGGCTCACTGGGTAGACAGAGAGTAACACCCCAGCTGTCCCTGTCTCACCTGCCACCTGCAGCGTCACGGCCGCGCTGTTGTAGTCCCGGACCCGGACGAAGCAGGTGAAGCTGCCCTCGTCCGCGATCTCCACGCGCCGCAGCAGCAGCGAGACGTTGCCCCGGGGCAGCTGGTCGTAGAAGAGGGACGTGCGGTTGGTGTAGACCCTACCCTGGTCTTCCAGTTGGTCCCTGCCACCCGAGAATCTGTGGACCAAGCGCTTGGTGTCTGTCAGCTGCCAGATGAGGCTCAGGTCGTCCAGGCTGAAGTTGGCCTCAGGGGAGAAGGAGCAGCGCAGGGTGGCATCTTGGCCAAAAAGAGCCACCACAGGCTCATCCGGGACCTGGATCTCCATGGCACCTACAGGAGGGAGGCAAGGGCAAAAGCATGTGGTGGTGAGACCTGCAGAAGCATCTCTTTAATCCTCTATCTGGATAACTTCTAAGCAAATGGAGGGATAACCATGGGAGGGACCCATGGGCAGGTGGCATCTCTGGACTGTCCCCAGCCAAGCCCACCCTGCTAGATGGGAGACAGTCCCACATCTGGCACCACACCAGGGGCACCTCTGCCTTCAGCTGCCAGACACAGCCATGGGCACCCAAAGCTGCACTCCCTGGGACACACAGCCTGGACTGTCCCCACAGGAGACAGCGGTGGGCACGCAGTCCCATGTCCCCAGGATGAGCCAGCTCTGGCCAGGCTGGCAGGCACTAGATGGCACCAGTGCTCCAGTATGATGCCAGCTGGTGTGCCATGGCATGGTGCCAACCTCATCCCAGTGCTCCAGCACAATGCCAACCATGTCCCAGTCCCACGGCAGGATGCCAACATTGCCAGGGAGCAATCCAGTCATGCTGGCTGGTCCTGGGGTGCCCGCTGGCACCAATGTTCCCCAAAGCAGACCCAGGGCACTAACTGCCCCCAGCTCCAAAACAGGGAAGAAAAGGGGGAAATCTCACCTGAGACCATGGATTTACTTTATATTCCATGCTCAGCACCACTGCAGAACAAGCAAAGGTGTGTTCCCATGGCAAATACCTCCCATGGGATGAGGGCAGCAATGAGACATTAAATTTGAGGCAAGAGCCCAAGTGGGGAGGATGAGGAGCTGCAGGGGAGGATGAGGAACTGCAGGAAGGAACCAGGCAGCAAGAGCCCTGCCAGGGGCTGCAGACAGACAGACACAGCAGGACAAGAGCATCAGGCAGCCTGCCTGGATCCAGGGAGACTCCGGAGCGTCACGTCTCCCTCCTGCTAATAATAAATGCCAGCAGGTTTTAGGAATCAGCCTGGCTAGAAGCAGTGCTGGCTGTGGAATCCAGAAAGATTCAGTCCCGACATCTCTCCCAGGTAAGTCAACACCTTCAGGATTTACTCCTCCCCTGGCTTTACAGTTCAGCTGCAGCACATGGAAGGAGGGGTGCCACCACAAGCCATCACCTCCACAGGGTAGCCAGAGGACCACAACACAGGAAAAACACCTTGTGGGAGCTGCCACTAGGCAGCTTTGTTTGGATAAACATGGCACTCAGGACATTTCCTTTGGGGTGGTGACACACTGACCCCCCCCAGGCCCTACTCACCTGCCAGGCTGAGCATCAGTGCTCCCAGGACAAGCAGTGGGAAGAGCATCCTTGGCACTGCCGAAGTCTGGGTAAGAAAGCAGGAGTGAGGACAGCCCCGGGACTCCTCACAATGAATCTTCTCTCCTGGAACAAGTGCCCTGCACTGAAGAAAAACAGCAGAAAACACTGAGATGGTGCTGGGAACCAGGGACAAAGAGCAAGAGAAGGGAGGAGACCAGCATCAGGCCAGGGATCCCACACCAGCTGTCCCCACGCCGCACCCACCCTGTCATAAAACTTGGGAGGGGCTTCATCTCCAGCCTGGCACCAGCCAAGGGATTGCTGCATCCCCAGCATCGGGGAGCCGATGGAGCCGGAGGCAGCTCTTGTGCCGGAGGCGTTGGCCGGTGCCCTGGGGAAGCCACGTGAGCCTCTTCCCTTCCTCCCTGCTTCTCCTCCCCTTTGTTTCTCTCTTTCCCAGCTTTTCCTCGCAGCGCGGGGCTGTTACATCCCTGTCCTCCTCCTCCAAGAGGAGGCAACACGCTCACAATGTCCAAAATTGCTAAAAACTGAACAGAAGCAGCTAAACGGGAGAGGTTTGCAGATTCCTGGCTCTGCCAGCAGCTGTAGGGCTGGAGAGGTGAGGGCAAGCTGCCAGGCACCGCTGGCTACCGTGGCTGGATTCCCGAGCATCCCTCCCAGCCCTGCCAAGAGCTCGTGACCTGCGTTCGTCCCTCGCAGCAGAAATGAGCCGCAGATACCGCAGCGCCGCTGCCGTGTCCCATCCCTGTCCCAGCGCATCCCAGAGCTGTGCTGCTCCGTCCAGAGCCTTTAGCACCAACATAGCCAAATTTGAAATCAATCAGTGTCGTGGCACTGGTTTCCTGCGCTCCAGCAGGAACAACTCGGGCCATTGGTGCCTTACTCCTTAAATCCCCCTTAATCAGGGAAAAGGCAGCTCCCCAAAGCTCTGCTGAGCTCAGCTCCCATGAAACCGAGGCACAGGGAATGGGGGGAAACTGAGGCACAGTTTTGCCCCAAGAGCTCTGAGGGAGCATCCCCTTTCCTTTGCTCCCAGTCACAAGGCTTCTTTGGGGAAAACAAGTCATCCAGCTTTTTTCTTACACCGTATCTCTGACTCTCTCGCCTTTTCCCAAGTGGACAAGCCCAGAGCCAGCCCTGTGCCAAATCCCAGGCAGTGGGAAAGGGAGGGAGCCACGGTGGGAGAGGGTGATGGGCATCACTCAGCTGCCCAGTTGAGGAAAACCATGACTCATCTCCCTTGGACTTCTTCCCTTTTCCTGATGATGCTAAAATAAATTATATTTTACGGGTTTCATGACATGTAAGTCCTGCCAGACCAGCTCAGAGGTGTCACGGGAAGGGGACACCCATGTCCTCAATCCTCTGTCTGCAGCTGGAGTCTCGCCTTCCAGTGACTCAGTTTCCCCATCCCTCTGGTGTCATCCTAGGACAACAGATGGGCTCTGCCCCAGAGCTGAGCTTCTGTCACAAATCACATTCCTTGGAAGAGGGATGCCCTTGTGCAAGGCAAACCAGGATGGGTGAACTCTCCGCAAACCCAAGGAATAAATAAATCCCCCTAGGAATCATACGTCAACCCTTCCCTATTTTTTATTTACTATTACGCAGCTTTTTTACAATACCCAGATTATCAGCTGCCAAATTATCACTCCGAGGTGTGAAGAAAACATCTACAGATCCAGGAATCAGTCCTTGCTCCCCAGTCCAGCTCAACCCCAACTTTTGGGAATGCCTGGGCTGAGCCCTCCACTTTGCTCCTCTCCTGCCTGGGGTTTGTGCCAGCCAAGAGCCCAGCTCTGCTCTAGACTATTTTTAGTTGTTGCTCTACTTCTGGGTGCACATCAGCAGCTCCTCACTTGGGACTCTGTGGGGATGGGGGACACAGGAAAGCAGGGGTGGAAAGATGGAGTGCAACCCTCAAATTCCAGGTGGGGATTCAAGGTGTGATGTTTGGGGTTAGGAAGGGACAAGCATTTGGGGTGCGATATTTGGCAGGAGGAAGGCATGAGGATTCAGGGCGATACCTGGTGACAAGAAGGGACAAGGATTTGGGGTGATACTTGGTGCCTGGAAGTGACAAGGATTTGGGGTGATACTTGGCAGAAGGAAGGGATGAAGATTCAGGGTGCGATACCTGGCAGGAGGGATGGGGATTTGGGGTGCAATATTTGGTGGCAGGAAGGGACAAGGATTTGGGGCGACAGTTGGCAGCAGGAAGGAATAAGGATTTGGGGTGATACTTGGCGGGAGGAAAGGATGTGAATTTGGAGTGGTACTTGGTGACAGGAAGGAGAGCGGGGTTATCCCTAGTCTCAGCCAGGGGAAATGGGGAACAACTGCTTCCTCTCGGGATTATGTTCCACGTGTAGGGTGTGTTCAGCCCTGTATATGAAATAGGGCGTTGTAAATCGGATTTCTAAGCATCCCGGACTGCCGCCTTCCCTGAATCCACACGCGCCACGGAAAGCAGCGGGGTCACCGCCTGCCCCCCGGGACTGCCCTGCACGGAAACGGGGGGATCCCGACACCCCCGAACACCGGCCGGGGCCCCCCGAGCCCCCCAGCACTGGCTGCTCCCTGTCCCCCCGGCGGGGCTCGGCTCGGGGGAGCCTCATTCATTCGGCCCTCCCGGAACACCGCCCGGGTCCCGCGCCCCGGCCCGCGGGAGGGGAGCGGGGGCGGCGGCGGCTCCTCCCGCGGGG
>VWZD01004439.1:509142-542962 GCA_013396695.1 Sakesphorus luctuosus | reverse complement strand
GGACTGGGGAGCACAGAACTGGGGCTCGGGGAGCACAGAACTGGGGATTGGGGAATGCGGGGCTGAGAGATTGGGGAGCACAGAACTGGGGATTGGAGAACACGGGGCTGGGGTATTGGGGACCACAAATGGGGATTGAGGAGCACAGAACTAGGGATTGGGGAACACTGAGCCAGGGGGACTAGGGTGACTGGAGCCTGCGGATTGGAGTGCAAAGCCAGGAGGGTTGGGGTATACTGAGCCGGGAGGACTGGTGTGCCCAGAGCACGGGAGAGGAGGCTGGGGAGCACAGAGCCACATAATGTGGTGTGCACAGAGCTGGGGGATGGGGGTACACTGAGACAGGGCACTGGGGTGCATTGACCCAAGGGACTGAGGTACATGCTGGGCCTGGGTATTGGGGTGCACAGAGCTGGGGAATCGGAGCTTATAGAACCAGGGCATTGGAGTGCACAGAGCCAGGAGATCTGAGTACACATGGCCTGGGCATTGGGATGCATGGAAGTGGGATACACATAACCCAGGGCACTGGGGTGCATGGAGCCAGGGAACCAGAGCACAGCGAGATGGGGATGCTGGGATGCACAGAGTTGGGGGGCCAGGGCACACCAGTGCAGAGGACTGGGGTACACAGAAGCAGGGAATGTCAGGGTGCACAGGGCTGTGGGAACAGGGAGCGTGGAGCCAGGGGAAGCCCTCAAAGCTGGGAGATGTGGACCCAGGGGACTGGGGTGCATGGACCAGGGATTTGGAGACCTCAAATTCGGGATGGGGTGCACAGAGCCAGGCCAAGATGAGGCAGGAAGGCTGAGCCATCTCCTCTGGGAAGAACAGAAGGCAGACAGAGTTTGCCTTGCAGAGACCAGGCTGCTTTGCCAGGAAAAACCTGACTAATGATTGACCCACACCAGCTGCCCAGAGGCATCAGCAACGCCACACTGTGCTGGGCAGAAAGTGCTGCCTGGGGCTAGAGGGGAAACCCTCAAATATCTGGGAGCCATGGCACTGGAAGGGGACACTCAAGAGGGTCTGCCATCTAGAAGAGCAAGACCTCAGACACATGAGGTAACGGGGCAGCCTCCCTCCTGCATAAGCCACATAAAGAGACCACAGTTTCCTTGGAAAACCCATCTTACCACCTTTTGGGGTTTGCTTTTCTGGGGGTGCAGACTAGCTGGGCTCTGGGGGGACCCCACCATCAACCCAGCGGGTTGCTTTTGGCTGGGGCAGTGCTGCAGTGCTGAGCCTCCTCCCACGCTCCCAAACACACAATGTCTCCTTTTATACAGCCTCAGGACAGCCAGCACCGCTCCCGACATGCATGGAGGAATGTAGCCACAGAGAGACCGGGAATGGAGCGTGGACTCCAGGGAAGAAGAGGAAGAGAAGGAAGAGCAGGGCACTGGGAGGGAGCCAGCTGATTTTTCAGCTGCACACACACAACAGATGTTTCCCCCAAAGGAAGCTGGTTTTAGTTTTTAACCTGATTTTCACAAGGGGCCCCTCCACACCAGCAGCTCTTGCAGTTTCCCCAAGGATCCAGTGGATTCCTGAGGCTTCATCAGCTGCAGTCAGAGCCTGTGTGGGAGGTTTGGGTCTTTCATTGCTCCAGAGCAAAGGAAGCTCCTCACCCTTTTGATTACAGAGGAAAGTTGGAACAACCAAACCTGGAGAGCTTAAAATTAACAGGTGAGTAAAAATAACCCAAGACATGCTATATTTAAAACCATTTCATTTTTTTTTTACCCCCTTGCAGGTAGTGGAGGATTTTGCAGTGCTGGAGCTGGTAAAAGGCTGCCTGCCTTGACCTGGGCACCAATGGGGAAGAGCAGCAGGAAGAGGAAAGGATGAGGCCAGTGTACCATAGAAGCCTGTGACTAAATCGGGAGCCCTGCTCTCAACTCACAGATGTGCCCTGCAAATCAAGAATATTTCTTTTCCCTTGTCCAGCCTGCAGTGGGTGGGGCTGGGTGTGCAGGGTGTTGTGTGATCCCAGCCTTTGCCAGCTCCAGGTGAGGAGCTCCTGCAGCTCAGACATTGGCCATGTCATAGAATCATAGAATGGTTTGGGTCGGAAGGACCTTAAAGCTCATCTGGTCCCACCCCCTGCCATGGGCAGGGACACCTTACAATGTCCCAGGTTGCTCCAAGCCCTGTCCATCCCGGCCTTGGAAACTTCCAGGGATGGAGCATCCACAGCTTCTTTCAGCTCACCCCTGCAGCCAAGAATTCCTTCCCAATGTCCCATTTAATGCTGCCCTCTGGCAGTGGGAAGCCATTCCCCTTGTCCTGTCCCTCCATTCTCTGTCCCAAGTCCCTCTCCAGCTCTCCTGGAGCCCCTTTAGGCTCTGGAAGGGGCTCTCAGGTCTCCCTTAGCCTTCTCTTCTCCAGGTGAGCCCCCCCAGCTCTCCCAGCCTGGCTCCAGCCCAGAGGGGCTCTAGCCCTGGAGCAGCTCCGTGGCCTCCTCTGGACTCTCTCCAGCAGCTCCACATCCTTGTGCTGTTGTTGCCCAGGGCTGGGGAAGCTCTGTGGTGGGGCCTCACCTGAGGGGGCCAGAATCTCCCCCCTCCCTGCTGCCCATGCTGGAGGGGATGCAGCCCAGAATGCAGTTGGCATCCCTGCTGGCACATTGTCCCTGTCCTTTTTTGGAGGCTGATGGAGAAGATCCAGCCATCATCCCCCAGTGCTGCAGCAGGGAGACAGTGGTGGGTTGCACAGACCTTCTGCACAAGACAATTCCCTCTCCCAGGCGCAGTCGCTCCGTGGGCATCTCCAGCATCAAAACTCAGCTCCCCAAAAACCAGAGGTAGAATCCAAGAATCTCACAAAGACTCCCCAAAAAAAGACACCAAGTCCCAGCACTGCCCAGGGCAGGGCTTCACATCATCACAGCTTCATCACTTTATCTCTTTTCCCAACAGTTCACATGATAAAAGCTGCATCACAACTTTGATATCTTAACCACAAGTGCCTCTCTGCTCCTGTTGGTCTTTGAAGGTACAAAGTGAGCATCTGAGCACCTGGAGCTTTCTTAGTGTTAAATAGAAACCCAGGAAAAACTAAGGATCTTGGAAACAAAGGCAGACTTTTAACATCAAAACACGCTAAAAATTAAAATCTGTGCTGCTTGCAAGTCTGCTTGTAATTAACAATGAAAGGGCTTCCGGGGAGGAATTTAAATAGTAGATGTTCTCCATCCCAAATGATTATTTTTGGCTGATTTTCCTTCCCCAAACCCTGCAGTACCCAAGGTATGTGCATAAGAAATGTGCATAATAATGACCCGAAAAAATACAGAAAGGACTGCAATTTGCAAGTTTAATTTCATGCTCAGCCAGAATTTGATCAAGGGGAGCTGGAGAGGATGGATGGAGGTGCCAGGGCAAATCCAGAGCCTCCCAAGAAGGTGACCACAGCGTGTGGGTCAGCACTGGCCATCCCAGAGAGGCTTGCATGGATGTTTCTCCTTCCCATTACCAGCATGGAAATGCTGCACAGCCCCAGTTTACAGCTGCTGAGGATGCAGGAATCAAACAGGTGATGCCCAGGAGGCTCTCCTGTATTTCCTCCCAGAGCAGGGCATCTGACACCCATCATCTTCAGGATGGATTCAGAACAATGCAGGGGGATGGAGGATAAATCCCACTTCGGCTATGTGCCAGTTTCCAGCCCCCAAACCTGCCAAGATCATTAAATCCCAGAACGGTTTGGGTTGGAAGGACCTTAAAGCTCATCTCATTCCACCCCCTGCCACAGACAGGTACCCCTTCCACTATCCCAGGTTGGTGCAAGCCCTGTCTAACCTGGCCTTGGACACTTCCAGGGATGGGGCAGCCACAGCTGTTTTGGGCAACCTGTTCTATCCTGATCATCCATTTTGGAGACCAGCTGGATTCACATGATGGTAACTGCATCACCTCAATGGATGCAGCTACTCCACTGCAGAATCCTTGGACAAATGGAAAACAGCTCTGGCTCCTCAAAATGAGTGCAAGGAACACCATGGTGGCAAAACCACAGGTTCTAAGGGAGCAGAAAGGGAGTTTCAAGGCTTTTTGAACCAAGAGGCAGAGCAGCAAGCCAGTCCCAAGAGAAAACCACCACCACATCACCAAACCTGGAACTCCCAAGCTTTTTTTTGCTGAGGCTGCATCTGGATAACCTCAGTGCTGCTCACTCAGGAGGAACTGAGCTTCGAACACTGCGGATGTGGCCGTCTGAGGTGCAGGGGCGGGGCTGGGGCCGGTGAGTCACTCAGCAAATGGTTTAGGTCTGTGTATGGCAGAGGCTGCTCTGAAGACAACATATTTTCACAGCACATGAGGGTCGTTCATAAGCTGAAAGCCCAGCCCGGGCTCCAGATGCAGAACCATCCCAGTGGGAAGCTGGTGAGAATAGGATGAGTTCCCAGATGCTGTGCACACCCAGTCAAGCTCTGATCCCACACCTGGTGGTACCCAGGTATGCACATCCCCCTCTTTCCCAAACACAGACCCAGCAAGTCCCCACTACCAGGAGATGCCCCAAATGGGGGTTTAGAGCCTTCATCCGTCTCTCAGTTTAGACCAGCTGCAGCAGATGGTTTTCCCTAAATTGAGGGAGCTTTTATCCATCCTAAAATCTGCATAAAACCCAGGATGGCAATAGCTAGAAGTGCTAGAAGAGGTCTGGGCTGCCAATGCTATGTTCTCACAACTGCAGATCAACTAATCCCACTGAGTTTTATTTGAACAATTAGCCATTTATTAGGATCAGCACCCCAAATTCCCACTGGGGAGCCCCAGTGCAAGGGAAGGGATGGGAACATGCACTGGGGAGTAGGGATAGGGCCAACACTGCGTTTGCCCAAACTAGTGTGACATTGCCCTGAGGGGTCTGCAAGGTGAGCACAGGGTCAGCCCACAACATGGGGGTCTGCACTCCCAAAAAAGCTCAGGAGAGCCTTCCCAACACGTGTGAGCCACTGGCAGGTTCCTGCCTACTGTGCCCAGCAGTCAGCCAAGCCCATGCAGCCTCCCCAGACCCAAAGGTGTTTATTTTTTTTAAATGACATTAAATTTGCAGCAGTGGTGGGAGTAATCCTTGCCCTGGATCCCTTCCACAGAGCTCTGCTCTGCTGGGCACAGCTCAGGCCAGATCCTTGCTGGGTGTGGCCATTCCCCAGAGCAGAGTCAGAGCACAACGAGGGAGTTTTGGCCCAGTCTGGGCTCCAGGGATGTCTGTTTGCCATCAGCACCCCAACCCCACACCATTGCCGGCCTCCTCATTGCCACAGGGCCCTCAGGAGCAGGGAGATGACTCTGCCTTGTTCACAGAGGCTTCTCCAAAGCCTGCCTCAGAGCAGACACCACAGGATGAAAAGGCTCCTCTTTGTTCCAGCTGCATTGCCTTTGGGGCACTAAGGGATGAAGAGCCAGATGGTAGCTGAGCTGTGCTCCAGGCCCTCGGAAAGGACTTCCCCTCTCCCATACATGGAAAATGAGGCTTTTTCCTTCTCTTTTCCTCTGCTTTGTTTCCACATCCTTCCCAGGCATGACTCAGCCCCTCCAGCCAGCCTTGCTGCCATCAGCACCCAACACCTCTACTGCAGCCACCACCTCTGCCCTCCAGCAGCCCCCTGGGCTAAGGGAGGCTGGGACTCATCATCACCAGACAGACAGCAAGGACAGCATGAAGAAGGCAAAAAAGGGGGGAGTTTTCCTCCAAATCTAAGAAAAATGAGAACTACCCCTCCATACAAAGGCATCAGCCCTCTGTGTCAGCCTCCTGTGTCATCAGAGCCTTCATCTGTCCCAGAACAAGCCTCATAGCAGGATAGCCAGGGCCTGTCCCCCACCATCTCCCGCCAGCCAAGCCTGGGAGGGAGCAGAAACATTGCACCTGGAAAACCTGGAAACGCCCAGAGTCCAGCACTGATACCTTGCAAAAGGCACCTCCTTGTTCTGCAAGTGACTGAGACCATTGGACACCTCAGCTCTGGTCCATGGTGTACTCTTCAGGGAAGGCTGAGCTGGAGTTGGAGCAGCAATGGCAAGCTGCAGAGCCAACCCTACCATGGGGTGGAGGCCCCATAGGGCTGGCAGAGGCAGGAGGTGTCAAAGATCACATCCATGCATATCCCCCCTTACCTGATGGATAGTCCCACCAGCCCCCTACAGCTTTAGAATCAGTTCAGTTGGGTTGGAAGAGATCTCTGAGATCATCAAGTCCAACCCTTGGGCCAACTCCAGTCCCTTTACCACATCATGGCACTCAGTGCCACAGCCAAGCTCACTTGAAAAACCTCCAGGGATGGGGAATCCACCCCCTCTCTGGGCAGCCCATTCCAATGCCTGAGCACTCTCTCTGCAAAGAAGTTCTTCCTGCTCTCCAACTTCAATTTCCCCTGGCAGAGCTTAAGCCCGTGCCCCCTTGTCCTATTGCTGAGTGCCTGGGAGAAGAGACCAACCCCCACCTGGCCGGAACTTCCCTTCAGGCAGTTCCAGACAGTGCTGAGGTCACCTCTGAGCCTCCTCTTCTCCAGCACAAACACCCCCAGCTCCCTCAGCCTCTCCCCACAGCACTTGTGCTCCACTCCCTTCTCCAGCCTCGTTGCTCTTCTCTGGCCCCGCTCCAGCCCCTCAATCTCTTTCCTGAACTGAGGGGCCCAGAACTTTCATTGATTTCTTGTGACAACAACCAGATGCAGCTTTCCAAACACTGCCACAAAGCCACCTCCTACCTGTGTGCCGTCATCCCCAGCCAGGACATGTAGCTGGTGTCCCCACTCTGCGTCAAGGGCTCCATCTCCTGACCACACCAGACAAATTGCCTGTTCACAGAAAAGCAGACAGGAGCCCAGGGTTCCTGGTTCAGTTACAAAGCATGTGCTGCATTTTGATCTCCCAGGAAATTAATTCACTTCAGAACAGCTCAGCTATCTGTAAATATTAGTAAGGTATTTTCTTATCAGAGGAAAGTCACCAGGCTTTTCTTTTCCCCAGCAACACCTCGGCGAGATTATTTTCACTATGCCTTTCATCAATTCATGGTTTGGGAAAAAGAGAGGTTATCTCTGAAACCTTTCCTTAAGGTCTTTTCTTCAATAAACTCAAAGCCCCACACTGCAACAACAAGCAAACTCCATGTAGGCAGCACAGCAGCAACAGCACAGCCAACCCTGGGGGAAATCAAGTGGAATAAATGCCTGGGCAGTGCCAAAGTGGAACCACAGGATGGGATCACCATGTCCCAGGGAAAGCAATGACACCACAGCCTGGCCATGCAGAACTTCAAAAGAGCCCTCACTGGGGAGGAACAAACCAGTCCCAGGCAATTAAGGACTCAGCCCACTTACACACAAGATAAGGATTCATGCTGCTCCCTATTTATGTGCACATAAACACATTTGAGGATTGCCTCAAAGCTGCATAGACTCTCCCCAAGCACTGGTTAACTCAACACTTCTATTTACAACTAGAAGTTACATGAAGTTGGCCAAACCTTATAGCAGGTCACGACTGCCCAGAGAAGCTGTGGCTGCCCCATCCCTGCAAGTGTCCAAGGCCAGGTTGGATGGGGCTTGGAGCAACCTGGGACAGTGGAAGGTGTCCCTGCCCATGGCAGGGGCTGGAATGAGATGAGCCCCCAAACCAAACCATTGCATGATTCTATGATTCCAATCCAAAGCTTTATGCTGTTCTCTCCCAAAATATAACCTTGATCATCCATGATGGAAACAGCTGGGAGTGTGAGGCTACATTATATCCCAAGACTCTCTGGACCTCAGCTCCTGCCTGGGAGGTGCCTACCAGTGACCACGCAGGACCCAGCAGGGCCATGAGCAGCCGGTCTCTCCTGGCAGCCTCCAGCACCTGGTCCCTGCTCTCCATCTGCTGGGAGACTCAGGAGGCAGAGCCTGCTGGGAGCCTGTGGATGGACACACAGCCCACCCTCTCCTGTCCAGCATCCCACCATTCCAGCACCGCCTCCACAGCACAGCAGCACCCCTACAGCAAGGGGACCACAACACCATCAGTGTCCCTGCTGTTACACACACCCAATACCCCTTTCAAGCCCAGTTTCCTAGGAAGATTAAGTGTGTGGCTGTCCCTTCTGTCTCCAGGAATGCACTAGCAAACTTTAAGTCCAAAGCTGAAGGGGTGATTTGGTTCCTACCAGGCTGGGTAGGAATCCAGCAGGAGTCAGAGAAACACACAGCCCCAGGGGGACAGCTCATTGTCCTGGCTGCCCGTCAGCTGCTCCATCCCAGCCGTGGCCTGTGCCACAGATCTCCCAGGAGCTCAAAGGGGAGAAGGAGCTATTACAGCAGGGGGAAAGGGATGATCCAATGGAAATTAAGCCCTGAGATGGAATAAACCCCCCCGCTGCTGCTCCCAGAGCAGCTGAATTCAACTGCACCACATTTCCAGGCTCACATATTTTTGGAGCCCACCCTGTGCTTCACAGAACAGAGCTTTTTCCAAGAAAAGCCCTTCCCAAAGCAGCTTCTCCATCTCAGCACCATCCTCCTCCTCCTCCTCCTCATTCCTCTCTTCCTCCAAGGCAGCTGCCAGCAAGGAAGGGAAGATGGCAACTGCAGAAGTCACTACGAAGCTTGTCTGTGGCTGATGCTTTTGGCTTATAAATTGCAGCTGTCCCGTGGCAACGTGTCAAATGCATCGTGCACAAGATGCCACGTTCACACCATTATCCCCATCGTAGTCCTCCCCACACCATCTGTTTGGAGCAGGGCCCCCTCAACAGGTGGCTGGTGGGATGGTAAGAGGAACCATCAGCTTTTCAGGGGATCTTGCAGCACAGGATACACCGACTTTCTCCCAGATATCCTGCTGCCTGCTTAGGAACGGTCCCACAAGGAGATTCCCACTCACGGAGGCAGGCGAAGATGTTGTCATGACAAACTAAACATCAGCTGTTTGCTCCCACATGCTTCTGCAGTGGCTTGATGGGCCTGGGGGGAGGCTCATGGCATGGACCCACCTGGGGATGTGGCCACATGTCCCACTTGCCCCACAGAGTGCCCAGGAGAAACACCCCCCAGAACACAGGGACCTCCGGGACAGTTATTTGAGCTCATGCAAACACATTCCTGTGGCAGATTTTTTTTTAACCTTTAGCCTGTGGTTTGTTTGTGCTCTGCTCAAATCAAGCCCAAAGACGGGCAGGTGTCAGCAGAAGCCTCAAATAACCACACACCTCTGCACCCTCCTCATCAGCTTCTTCTGAGCACCACATGGACTTGGGAAACCATTCCCAAAGCCCACCAGCATCTCAGGGTGCAGCATTCTGTGCTGGAGCCTGGAGACCCCGGGGAGGGGATGGAGGGTGAAGAGACGCTCCTGCTCACAGCTGCACAAGCCCCACCTCTGCTCCTGGCACCCCAGGTTGCTGGAGCACAGCCATCCTCCACCACCCACCCAGCCACAGCCTTGGAGAGGCAAACCAGCCAGGACTGCTGGCAGGGACCTCCACAGATGAGATCTCCAGCCTTCCTGCCACTCTTCAGTCTTTCCTAGACCTGCCTCTTGCTCCTGGCAAGCTCAGAGCTGGTTCTCTTTCCATGCATACACCCCCAGGCTCAGCATCTCTGTCTAAGGGCCCTTAGAGAGACACATTCTTTGCTCTTCTTTAGGTTGCCATATCCAGTGTATAAATTTTTTTCTTCAAAACTAGTTCTCCTTTCTAAAAGCTCATGGGAAGGAGGTTTCAGACTTTCCACTGAAACTGGCTTTTCCCTCCACCCATTCTTCCCTAAAACTGTAATTCAAACAACTTTAATTGTACATTATTTTCTTCCTGAATTGCCCCCATGGATAATTTATCTTCTTTTAGTGTAGCTGTAGGGAGTACAATCTTATCTTTCAGCTCCAGCAAGGCTGACAATTTCCTATCTTCTGATGCCTTCTGCTCTTTACTATGTCGGGGCTTTGTCAAAGAGTTGATTAAAGCAAAATTGCTTTTTGCTGCAATTTTACTGCAATCTAACCCAGAAATGCCCAAAGAATCACAGTCATCTTTCACAATGCTCATCTGTTCACTGCTGTAAAAGCCTTCCCTGCTCAGGCTGGAGCAGCTCAGAGTCTGTACCAGCCATAATGTTTGCCATCAATTAAACATCCTCTATTGACACTCCTGAGAGCTTTTGAGGGTGAGATACTGGAGATACTCAGCCGAGCCCATAGTCACTCACCGTTAGCCCCATTGTTCATTTTCTCCCATTGGTAAAAAAATATTCTCCTCATAAATTACTTTTCTCTTAGCAAGTGCATCCAGAAGCTGTTCCCAAGCCCCCTCCACTGCAGCTTTCACAGTAGCTCATTTTTCAAAGAGTCTGAAGGCCAAACAGTATCCCCAACTTGCACGTAGAGTCTAAAATCTCCAATTTCCCAAAATCTCACAATTTAGCTCATTTCCAGGCCTGAGCAGGGCACAGAATCAGAGAACATCCCAAGCTGGAAGGGACCCACAAGCATCATCAAAGTCCAACTCCAGGCCCTGCACAGGACACTGCAAGATGTGGCACCGACCAGCATAGCCCCAGTGTGGTAGCCCAAACCAGAAGCTCCAGCTCAGATCAAGAGCATCAACCTGGCTGTGAGCGTATACGGAGCAACAGGCAGAGGGTGTGGGTGGGTGGGTGTCCCACATGAATCACAGAATCATAGAATGGATTGGGTTGGAAAAGACCTCCGAGATCATCAAGTCCAACCCTTGGGCCAACTCCAGTCCCTTTACCACATCATGGCACTCAGTGCCACGGCCAAGCTCACCTTAAAAACCTCCAAGGATGAGGAATCCACTCCCTCTCTGGGCAGCCCATTCCAATGCCTCAGCACTCTCTCTGCAAAGAAGTTTTTTCCCATCTCCAACTTCAGTTTCCCCTGGCAGAGCTTGAGCCCATGCCCCCTTGTCCTATTGCTGAGTGCCTGGGAGAAGAGACCAACCCCCACCTGGCTAGAACTGCTCAAGGCTATTAAAATCTATTAGTGTCCCCCTGGCTGAACACAATTCTTTTTTATGACTGTATTTATTTTGGGTGTCATACTCTTGAGGGAGAAGGGAGCCTCAGGTTTCACCAAATCATTTTTATTAAGCCATTGCATCATTGGCTAAAATAAATGTGCCCCAGGGCAGCACAGAATTCTGATCAGACAGAGCCATTAAGGTTAGAAAAACCCATGTCTAATCTAACCTGCATCATGCAGGACCAGGAAAATTGTATCTAATTCTATCATTAACCATACTGTAAAGGCTGGATAATACCTTTGATTTAGCTGGTAAAGGATGACCTGCAGGGGACGTTGAAAACAAGCACCACATCGAATAGATGTGACAACCAGTGACACCCCCCTGAGTGTGCTGCCAGGGCTGTTGTTTGCCGGCTCGGTAATGAACTGCTGGTTGGGCCGTTCCCTCTGTCCTGCCCACACTGATCCCAGGCTCATTGTCTTAATTTCACTTTAATCCCCGGCGTTTAGGCAGATGGGTATCGGCGTTTCTGCCTGGCTGGCTGCGCTCGGCGGGGCCCAGGGCGGGCGGCGGTCGATGCAAAGCCATGATAGCACAGCTGCCACAGGCGGCTGCGGCACGGGTTGCTCCAGCCCCTCACCCGGGAACGGGCACCCCCGAGGGACCTCTGGATGTGGGTGGTCCCTGGGGACAGATGCACATCGGGTGGGACTGGGAGACACGGGCCCGGCAAGGAATCGTAGAACCCTGGAATGTCCTGAGTTGGAAAGGACCCACAAGGATCATCCAGTCCCAACTCCTGGCCCTGCACTGACATCCCAACAATCCCTCAACGCCCCTGAGAGTGTTGCCCAAACACTCCTTGAGCTCTGGCAGCCTTGGGGCCATGACCACCACCCTGGGGAGCCTGTTCAGTGCCAGACCACCCTCTGAGGGAAGAGCCTTTTCTTGATATTCAACCTGAACCTCCGCTGACACAGCTCCAGAGGTTCCCTCAGGTCCTGTCACTGGTCACCACAGAGATCAGTGTCTGCTCACCACTTCCCCTTGTTAGGATGTTGAAGACCCCAATGAGGTCTCCCCTCAGTCTCCTCTTCTCCAGGATGAACAAACCAAGTGACCTCAGCTGCAGAGATCCATGGTGGCACAGCCAACTATATCCCTGGGGAAAAGATGGGGGACCATGTGGCTCACTGAGGTGTCCCTTGATGTACAAAACAGCACTTTGGGGATGGCATAAGCTCTTGTACCTCTTGAGCAACCAGTGTCTGCAGGCTGGGAGACAAGTCCTGGGGCCACTGATGGCCCTGGGCAATCCCACCTGGGATGGAATTCCCAGCCACACTTGCCCATCAGCTTGGAAGCCCATGTAAGCTCAGTCCTGGTTTCAGCTGTGTCTCTGCAGTGCTGGTCTCTAGTTTAGCCTCAGCTGTACCTGGACCTATAGGACCTACTGATGAGAATCCTGACCTAGACTGATTTTCCAGCTTGAGCTCAGGTGTGTTTTGTCCCCTTGGAGCTGCCTAGGGATCACCTGTCTGTGCCTGCCCCTGGTTTGCCTTCACCAGGATTGATTCTGAGCTGTGGGTTCATCCCTCCAGCCTGCCTTACAGCTGTGAAGGTGCAGGATAACAGGGACTCTTGGCTGACCCCAGGTGCCTCCTGCTCTCCTTACTCAGGTACCTTGGGACTGGTCCTTCCCTGCCAGTCGTGGTGTTCCCTTTACTTTCCCCATTCCTTAGGGAGCAGTGCCCTTGCAAAACACCCCAGCCTGCCATGGGCACCCCTTGTCCAATGCCAAGGTGAGTCCCCCGATGAATAAAATGTGATGGGAATAGTCTGGCATGGGGGGAGTAGCCCCAGGACACAGAGATGTCCCTGAAAGCCACCAAAAGAGCCCAGATCTCTGCCCTTGTGCCTCATGGAGCTGCTGAAGCTGAAGCCCAGCTGCAGGCAGTGCCCAGCCTGGCTGGAGCAAGTCCTGTGCTAATCCATGGGTGCCACCTGCCGTCTAGTCCTGATGGATCATCAACAACTTCACCTCTCCAGCCTGAAAATTGCTCCAGATGTTCAGATTTTCCCCTGGGCCTTCCTGGAAGCCACTCACCACGTCTCAGAGCCTGCAAGAGCAAGCGAAGTGCAGGACAGCTGTGCCCACACATCCTGCCTTGACTGGATGGAGCTGCTTTCAACAAAAGCAGCAGGATAATATCCTTTTCCTCAGGACAATGAGGTCAGGGAATGGCTCTTGTGTGTCTGTGACTGGAAACTAAGTTATTGGACCCAGTTCCCTAAAAAATTGTGTGGAGAAAAACATTATGGTGTGGCTGAGCTGGATGAAAAATTTGCAATTGAGAGAAATAATTTTGGGTTGGGTCAGAGAGAGGGGAGGAAAAAAAAAAGCAGTTTGATTTCTTTTTGTCCCTCTATCTCCTTTCCTGCAGAAAATAAGGTTAGACAAACGTCAGATTTCTGTCATAACAAAGCTGATATCAAACATGATATTTCTCACTGGACTCTTTGTTTACATTACGAATCATCCTGACCGAAATTACCCTTTCTGTCACAATGTTTGTTTTGCGTGAAAAGACATTTCTGCTCAGAAATAACAAAAAAAATCAAGTTAAAACATTTTGACCAGTTCTGACAGGAACATTTGAACATGTAGGAGGAGGATGGGAGATCACTTGGAATAACCAAGCTGCCATTACCCATGGGGTTGAGATGTGTCAAGTCAGCTTTCTGCTAAATAAGAAAGCACATCTAGATTTTTTCTTCAATTATTATTACCCTGAGATATTTTTTTTAGAAATCCCATTTTTCTGTGATTTCAGAAGCTTTTCCTTTGACTCTTATCCCTCAGAGCATGTCACTGTGATTTTACAAGCTTTCCCTTTGCCTCTCATTCCTCAGAGCACTAATTTTGCGGTTTAATCTTTTTCTGGCTCTTTAGGATGCAAAACTGGAAGGGTCACCTGTGCAGCACCTGTCTCTGAACAAGAGTGCCTTTCTGGTGACTCACCGTGCTGGTGTCACCGCTGTTTGGTGGCTCCATTCTGTTATCTGATCAGGTTCATGTTGTTCTCCACCTGCCATTGTGCCTTTGGGGAGATTAATATACATTAATCACATGCATAAGGTCGGAGTTACCTTTTGGGATCGGTGCTTTCCCTGGCACGCTGCCCTGGAAGCATTAACTGATCCTATCCAGCATTTCTCAGCTGCAAAAGGTGAGTTGGCTGTTGGATGTCAGTGAGTGTTTCAAGTTTTACTCTACATTTTCAGCTGGCTTGTAACAGGCTCAAAAGAAGGTGACTGCAAGGGAGGCAAAGTAAAGAAATCCTTGCCTGTGAGGGTGGGCAGGCCCTGGCACAGGTTCCCAGAGAAGCTGTGGCTGCCCCATCCCTGGGAGTGCCCAAGGTCAGGTTGGACAGGGCTTGGAGCAACCTGGGACAGTGGGAGGTGTTCCTGCCATGGTAGAGGGTGGGACTGGGTGATCTTTAAGGTCCCTCCCAATCCAAACCATTCTATGAAACCATTCTTCATGGGCCAAAGCATATCAATAAATACATGGAAACAACGGGGATCTCTTAAATGCTTCCAGTTGTAGGCAGACAAGCTCACAGATCCCACAAAAAAAGTAAAAAAATAATGATACCTCCTTGTTGTTCTCTGAGAACTGAAACTCTCCTGAATTTCCTGCTGATTATGGTGGTTTTTTTCTTCCCCTTTGCTTGTTTCGCTCCGAGGATTGTCTGTCCTTGTGCTGAAGTCCTAAGGAATAAGCAGAGAATAATCAAAATTGAGATACTCCAGGTGAAAATATGGTCTTGACTGCAGTGAAAAAGCAGAGATTTGAAAAGTGACATGTCACTGCTTCTCCTGAAATTAGGAATTACCATACCCACACAAGCCAAACACGTCACCCATCAGCCTGCAGGGACTCTGCCTGGTGGAATAACAGGCTTTTCCTTACAACCAAGCCACTATGTTGAATTTATTGCTGGTGAATCCCCTATTTTTCCTCCAGAAATCCCCTATAAAAATACAGGTTTTTGCAAGAGGATTCAGTCATGCATTGCAGAACAGCTCCTATATGTGCCCTATACTATGGCTGAATGTATGGCAGGAATAATCTTGTTATTAGGGATCTGTAGGAACTCTGTGTCCTCCAAAAGACTCTCGAAGGCAGCAGCAAGTTTTGGAGCAGATCCATCAGCACATCTCCTGGCCATGGTGATCTTTTACCTCAGTTTCTTGTGTTGTGTGCTCACAGAACCTGTTACCACAAACCCAGAGATCAGCACCTTCATTAACTCCGCTGGGGAACCACCTCTGATGGGAGCCTTGAGGGGAAGGTCCATGTGAGCCCAGCTGTGAGCAGGGCAGCGTGTCCCGTGTGTGTTCCAAAGGAACACGAACCTGAGGGCTCAGTTATGCAAGAGCAGGGAGAAACTCCAGCTCCTCAGTCAGTGTGCTGAGCTGGTGACAGAGGGGAAAAAAATCCTCCTGCTAAGTTGGGCCCAGGCCTGTGGCAGCGTGAGTCACCCCGGGCTGCCATGGTTACAGAACGCGTATTACTGTGCAGATCCAAACCCTGCTCAGAGAAAAGCACAGCACTAACCAGCTCCAAACTTGGGAAACAGTCGAGTGTAGGTAAGGCCTAATACCGAGTGGGTGTTTGCAAGGAGGAGAGTTACAGCAGAATCCTCCAGAGCTGATATTCAGCTGGCAAAACAGCACACAGAGAGCAGGAGGAAAGACACTGCTGTGTAAAACCATGATTTCTGGATCTTTTTTCCCATTTTGTCTGCTCTGCAAGGGCTACTGTCAGCATTGTTCCACGGAGAGGGGGGAAAAAAGAGGACGTTTCTGCACCACAAGAAAACACCCAGTAGTGTCACACAGATGAATCAGCTGGCACGAATAGTGAGTCATGGAAATGCACCATGGAAATTCTCCAGTGCAGTGGAATCTCTGCTGCACATCAAATCTGGCATCCTTGGAGAGGCAGGGGCAGCCAGGATGACGTACAGCACCAGCACATGCCCAAAAACGCTCCTCACGCGTGACCTCAGCACTGGGAAGCTGCAGTCACCAAGCCCATGATCCTCATCCAAGTGCTGAAGTGCTCAGGCAGTCAGTTCAGCCAGGTTTGCATGGAAAAGGTGTGTCTGATCCCTGTTCTCAGTGAGTCACACCAGCAATGAAAGGACTTGCAGTCTGTTTGCTAAGGATCAGCTGAGCATGACCTGGGCAGGGTAAAGGATGAGGGAGACAAAGGCAAGAAATCAGGACAGTTTGGGATGTCACCACAACACTGCACCCGCTCCCCAGCCCACCCTGTTGTGGGCACACCTGTGCCTGCAGAGACCTCTGGATCAGAAAGTGACACTGCAGAAGGATGAAAACCCGGTTTTGATGGATTTTCTGCCTTTTTTTTTCCCAGGGTCCTCTGCTGGTCTGTCCCATGATCTCCTGCAGGTCTTGTATCTCCTTCTCACCACTAGCACAGAACAAAGAGTCCAAGGTGCAGATCTGACCTGTATCTTTGATTTGACAGGAAAATAAAGAGAAAACCCGCCCAAAGATCATCTACAGACAATATTCAGGATGCTTGGCTAGGCCAGTGAGCCAAGAGTTAAGTTTTTGTGCTTTTTGCCCCCAATTCCACCCACTAGCATGGGGCAAACACCTTCTTGATGTGGCCTTGGTTTCCTACTTGTGCAAAAAAGACATGGCCCTTGAAAAAAAACACTTCTAATCTTTTTATACGGAACAGCAGCAGTGATGGATAGAATGGAGTTTAAAATAACTTTGTCTTTTATGGGTGTATGGACCTGAAACTGAACAATTTGGGATGGACTCTGGTTCCTCTGACAAGCTGCAGAGTGGCACCGAAACTGTTAAATTTTAAGGCAGGAGCAGAGCTCTTGCCCTGTGTTTGTCGGTATTTTAAGCCTATGAAGAACAGAAGCAAGGAGGAGTGTGGTGTCCTCTCACTGCAGCCAGAGGGGCCATGAGGGGACAGATCCCCCAGGCGATGGATCCCTCAGGTGGGCTCTGGGCCCTGAGGCGACGGATCACTCAGACGACATCCCTCAGGCGACGGATCCCTCAGGCAGGCTGTGCCACAGCAGCCCTGAGGGGACAGGATGGAATCTCTCAGGGGATAGATCCCCTCGGTGGGCTCTGCCATGGCGGCACTGAGCGGTCAGATCCCTGAGGGGATGGATCCCTTGGACATGCTTTGCCATGGCGGCACTGAGCGGTCAGATCCCTGAGGGGACGGATCCCTGAGGGGTCGGATCCCTGAGGCAGGCTCCGCCATGGCACTGCTGAGGGGACGGATCTCTCAGGGGGTAGACCCCCCAGGTGGGGTTCGCCACAGCAGCCCTGAGGGGACAGGATGGAATCTCTCAGGGGATAGATCCCCTCGGTGGGCTCTGCCATGGCGGCACTGAGCGGTCAGATCCCTGAGGGGACGGAGCCCCCAGTCAGGCTCTACCATGGTGGCCCTGAGGGGACGGATCCCTGAGGCAACTGATCCCTCAGACAGGCTTTGCCATGGCGGCCCTGAAGGGTTGGATCCCTGAGGGGTCCGATGCCCCAGGCAGGATCTGCCATGGCAGCTCTGAGGGGACACATCCCTGAGGGGACGGATCCCTGCGGTGGGCTCTGCCATGGCGGTTGAGGGGGCTGATCCCTGAGGGAACTGATCCCTCGGACAGGCTCTGCCATGGCGGCTCTGAGGGGACGGATCCCTGAGGGGTCCGATGCCCCAGGCAGGCTCTGCCATGGTGGCCCTGAGGGGTCAGATCCCTGAGGGGCAAATCCCTCAGGTGGGTTCTGCCATGGTGGCCCTGAGGGGTCAGATCCCTGAGGGGCTGGATGCCCCAGGCAGGCTCTGCCATGGCAGCTCTGAGGGGACTGATCTCTCAGGGGATAGATCCCCCAGGCGGCGTCTGCCATGGTGGCACTGAGAGGATGGATCACTGAGGGGACAGATCCCTCAGACAAGCTCTGCCATGGCAGCTCTGAGGGGACACATCCCTGAGGGGACGGATCCCTGCGGTGGGCTCTGCCATGGCGGTTGAGGGGGCTGATCCCTGAGGGAACTGATCCCTCGGACAGGCTCTGCCATGGCGGCTCTGAGGGGACGGATCCCTGAGGGGATAGATCCCCCAGGCGGTGTCTGCCACAGTAGCCCGGAGGGGTCAGCTCCCTGAGGGGACGGATCCCTGAGGGGACGGATGCCTCAGGCAGGCCCCGCCATGGCGCCGCGGAGGGGCCGGCTCCCTCAGGCGGGGCGGGCGCAGCTCTCCACTGCCATGGCGTCTCTCTGCCGCCGCCGGCGCGGAGCTCGGCAGGCTGCGGAGGGCACGGCTGGAAGCCGCGGTGGGACCGAGGGGAAGGGAAGAAGTCGAAAGAAAAGGAAGAAACCGAAGGGAAGAAGCCAAAGGGAAGGGAAGAAACGGAAGGTAAAGGAAGAAGCCGAAGGGAAAGGTAGAAGCCGAAGGGAAGGGACCCCTCCGCAGCAAGATGGCGGCGGGCCCGGGCGGGGCCAGCGCTGCACCGCCCCCTCCCGGTCCCGTTCCCGCCCCCGCCCNATGGCGGCGGGCGGGCTGTGGGCAACCCCGGGCGGGCGGGGGCGACCCCGGGCTGGGGGGAGGCCCTGTGTTCTGGGGTCCCTCAGGGGAAGGGGGAGAAGGAGGGGAGGAGGAGAAGGGGGAGCTGGCGCGGCCCCCCCGCCGCTCCCGAGGCGCCTTGTGCCGCCGGTAAAATGGAACAGCTCCTCATCTCCCGCCTACTGAACCTGCATCTGCCGGGCCGCCCTCAATCATTTATAATGCAATAAACCCCCTAGTTCCTTAGCAACTGCAGAGGTCCTTCTGATAGGAGCGTAAAAGAGGGAATTAAGGAAAAAAAAAAGAGCCCACCACACCCCAAGAAGCGTTCCCTGTGGCTCGCAGGATAGCGTGAGCCAAATCCAGCGCGGTGCCTCCTCCCGGGAGTTCGCAGCCAAGTGCATGACAATTAGTGGCAGAGCGGAGCGGGGCCAAGAGGCTGGTCCAGCCGAGCCTCCTGCTCTGAGGAACATCCTGCAGCGCTGATAAAAATGCCTGTCTGATCCTGCCAGGCAGGGCAGGGTCTGTCTGCTCCAGCACTGGCTCTCTGGAGCAGCGGCTTGTGCAGCATCATGGTCAGGGATGCTTTGGCCTGTAAGTGCTGGGAAGGGCAGGGATCTTGGCTCATGGGAGACTGATCTGTGTCCATTTGGAAAATTTGCTCAGAAGGACGCAGTACCTTATTACTACCCCAATTCCACAACAGTTTTCATTGTTTCATCCTTTCGCTCTCCTTTCTGCTGTGCAGACAATATTCAGGCCTAGCATTTTCCTTTTGTTGAAGTGGATTTTGCCTTGCAGCATGAGGTCAGCTTCCTTGGCCCTTTGCTCTAGAGCAACCAGAGAATCATGGAATTACAAACTGGTTTGGGTTGGGAGGGACCTGAAAGCTCATCTGGTTCCACTCCCTGCCATGGGCAGGGACACCTTCCACTAGACCAGGTGGCATTAAGGCTTTCATTGTATTTGACATTGATAGGAGAGATCTAAATGAGAAAAATAATGTCCCAAAGATCCCAGATCAAATTTTTGCCTTGGCATGTGCAGATGTTGCAGTCTGAACCCAGAACTGAGCCTGCCTGCCTCTGTTAATCAAACAGAAGCAGCTTTGGCATCCACACTGAATGAAAACTGGAGCCTTTCTGCAGAATGAGGCATTTTTTTTGTGGAGCCTAAAAGAGGCTGGGAAAACCCTGCTGGGGTTCCGTGGGAATGAGAGCCCTGGCTTTTGTGAGCTGCCAGGGAGGTGCTCCTTGGGCTGAGCTGTGGATAAAGTGTGGTTCTCTCTTGTAGAGATGCTGTCTTGCTTCCTGGGCCACCTGAGCACTCTCCTGGCAGGGTTAATCTGTCTTTGGTGTGTTTCTGCACAGATTCCACCCTTGGATTTGGGGTTTGTGACAAGCAAGTTAAATGGGTCATGTGCCTGAGGCTGTTCGTGTGCAGAGTTAGCAGGCAAGGTGTCAAGTGCCAGCAGCTGGGGTAGCAATTCCAAAGGGCTGGTAGGCAGTGCAAACATTTGGTGTTTGACAGTACTGACGTGTCTGGAGGTCAACGATCAGATAAATTTTGGGCATAGATGGAAAGTGTCTTTATCACGACTTCTTTTTCTGGCATGAAGCTGACCAGGAATAGGAGATCTTGGCATGAGGAAAGATTGCAGATCCTGGGTGTCTCCTGGAAGCTCCAAATAATTAAATGGTGAGGGAGACTCTGAGTGTCTGTAATGCTGTAGGAGCTTCCACAGGTGAGGGAAAATCTGCTTGGGAAGGAGTAGAGCACTTCAAGTGAAAGGTGGAGATCCTTCTGACTAAGGTTTATTGCTGCTGTTGAATCTTAACCCCAGTTTTAATTTAAAGATTGTAGGCCCTGATGCAGAGGAACTGGGTTTTTTTCAGCAAATAATGGCTTCATGAAAGAGAACAATTCTTTCTTGGCATGAGGAATAGGTACAGCCATTTCCTGACTTGTGTAAGTCATTAGAAAAATGACGCTGTGGTTTGAACAGCCTTGTGCAAGTCTGTCAGTGACATCTTTAAAAACAAAACTTTTCTCACACGGTGCTTTGAAGGTGCAGGGAAGGATCCCAAAGTGCCTATGCAGAGTTTTGTTATCTATTATTGATGGGGAGTCGTCAGTGTAAGGAAAGGTGATAGTCCAAGTGCTGTTGAACCGTGTGAGCTGAGGATGATAAAGGAATAGACACGTACCTGTTGGAACTGCAGGGCAGGTCACCACTCTCCTGGTGCAGAAACCTCCCAGGGGAATCTGGAGGATTTGTGGGAAGCAGCTTTTTTGTGCCTCTAACAGAAGATCGCTGTTGAATTACCAATGATTCTTCCAGAGTTAATTTAATTCAGAATGTCTCAAGTCAGACTCACCTATAGACTCAAGCTTACTAAAACTGGAAGTAGGTTTTTGACACTTGGGTGGCTTATTTTTAAAGCTCTTGCATAAACATCTAAAGATCCCAGGAAAAATGTGTGTGTCAGAACTTTTCCTGAATGTTCTGCTGAGAAAACTGTCATGTTTCTGCTGCACACTGGCTCTTCTTGGCTCCAGAGCAGAGTTCAGGTGAAGTGACAGACAGGAGGGTTAGAGGAGAGATGAGGAAACATGAGGAGGAACAGCTGGAAAAAGCCAGTCTGTCCAGATGATCTGTGTTAAACCTGTAGTTTCCAGTTGGCAGTTGTTGGAAAATCACTTTAATGCACCCAAGCAGGCAGAGCATCCTGCCCATGGAGTGGTGCTGGATGTTGGGTGATGAAGAGCATGACTTTTCTAGCTGCTCTTTTTTAACCTTCACACTATCTTTATTTTTAAACAAGCAGACCAAACACTTCAGTGTAGTAATAATTTCACCATAGCCTGGGTTTCAAAGACTGTTTTATAATCTAAAATAGATGCTTGGACTGTTCCCCATGAAATCTGCAAAGGTTCTTCAGCACGCCAACATGTGAGTTGAATTGTTTAGAAAGTTTTCAAGTTCTTCTCTTTTCAGAGTTTTGGTCTGGCAAAGTGCAGAGAATTCTTAACCATTCTTGACGACTTGAAATTGCTTGTGTTACTCATAGCTGGGTGTAAGTGGAAACAAAACCAAAGGTGGTGCTGGTTTGGCTTTGTTCTCTTCATCCTCTACTTGGATGAAGGAGAAGGATCTAACTAGCTGGCTAAAAGCTGGTTCTTCTGTCGGTGGAAACCAGGATAGAAACCACCATAAAATCAGGAAAAGGAGTTCAGTTAATTCTTAAAATCAATTTCTTCTTGAAAGGACAAGTGAAAAACCTCCCTGTTGTCCTTGCAGTGCTGTTTGACTGCTGCTTCTCATCCATGTTGCACTGATTGTGTTCTGACACGGTTTTTAATGGTCTCCAGATAAAGCTCAGGAATGGTTTCATACAGCATTTTTGGAGCAGGAGTGTGGGCTGAGCATCGAGGAGAATGTTCAAAGTTCTGTTCTCCTCCCCACCATTGCTATTCTCCTTCCTCCTACAACTCCCTCATAGGAAACTTCAACACAAGCAGTGTGACTAATGTGTTTATCCTTGGAAACTGCGCTGAATTCCAGCAGATCTCAGGGAACAGGTAAAGAGGTGCTAACTGCCCGTACTTACATTTCCACATACCACTGTGTGAAGACTGGATCTTGTTAAACTCGTGAATGAGGTGCTCTTGCTTCACAATGAGCTGTTTCTTCTGCTGCAAGTACTATTTTGGAGGAGTCAGTTGTAAAAACTTGCATTGTGAAGGACAATGCAACCCTGTGATTCATCCTCAGCTTGTAATGCCGGAGTGTTCAGGCTCTTCTTGACTTCCTGCAGCTCCCACTGTTTAAATTCAAAGTTAGATAAACTCTTCCTGCTTATCTAGTAGCTGCAAAGTTCTCCTGTAAATCTCATCTAAACCTGCTTTGCTATCTTTTAACCTCATTTCTTTTTACCCATCCAGTATAGAGTGGGGTGGAGGGTGTTGCCCTCCTGTCCAGGTTAATTGTCACGGTGCTTCTCTCTCAGTTGTCTTTTCCTGCCTGTTCGTGATCGTTTCTGGGGAGCTTCTCCAGTCACGTTTTCTGGAGTGTGATGTGTAAAACTGGACACGCTTCCAGTTGGGACCCAACCAAGATTCACTGGAGTGGAAGGATCATTCCGAGTGTCTTGCATATGGCATTGCTGTTTGCATCCCGAGACAAAGGGTTTCTACAGGGAAACGTTATGGACTGGCATCCAGGGCGATCCTTTGTGGCGCTCAGACCTTTGCTGCAGCTCTGCTGCTTGGCATTCCTTTGCTGCCTGAACCAGGGGGATGTGCTTAGGAAGTTGCATCTCCCCTACTTGTGTTGTCACAAGTCCTGTTTTATCTTCCCAGCCAAGCCAGAGTTGGTTTTATCAGCGTCAGAGACCCTCGAGGCCATCGCTGATCTTACTTTGTTCAGTTTCCATCCACTTATTCCTGTACTGTAGCTCCTGAAAACCATCCACATGGTACACCTGGCCACAGTAATGAGATTTCATTTTGTTTGGGTTTGATATGCGTTTTTAGATCATAAAATCATAGAATCAATGAATCGATTGGGTTGGAAAAGACCTCTGGGATCATCAAGTCCAACCCTTGGGCCAACTGCAGTCCCTTTACCACATCATGGCACTCAGTGCCATGGCCAAGCTCAGTTTAAAACCTCCAGGGATGGGGAATCCACCCCCTCTGTGGGCAGCCCATTCCAATGCCTGAGCACTCTCTCTGCAAAGAATTTTTGTGTGATCTCCAATTTCCCCTGGCAGAGCTTGAGCCCCCCGTGCCCCCTTGTCCTATTGCTGAGTGCCTGGGAGAAGAGACCAACCCCCACCTGGCCAGAACTTCCCTTCAGGTAGTTAGGGCAGTGCTAAAAGCTTTGCTTAAAATTAGGCAAACTGCATTTGGTCATTCTGCTCTAAAATTGCCTTTGGTTCTGGTTAACTTTGTAGTATGAGGTCAGCTGGTTGTGGGCAACCTGTAGCACAGCACAGGCAGCCCACACAGCTTGGTTCTTACCCTTCTTTATTTTTGAGCACTTCCAAGCAGATTTCTTCTTTCTGGAGGATGAAACTGCGTTGACTGGTCTGTGAATGCCAAGGTCATGGGTTTAATCCCCTGTGTGGGCCAGTGACTTAAGAGTTGGACTTGATGATCCTTGTGGTCCCTTCCAACTCAGAACAGTCTGTGATTCTGTGATTCCACAGTCTGATCCTGCACACAGTCCATTAGATGTTCAAGGGTGGTGTTTATGTGTTCAGTTAAACTTCTCAAGACAAGGTCCTTAGCAGTATTTAGTAATAAATATAGTGGCCTGTCATTTTTCCCAGTTAATTCTGGAGTATGAAACCTGACTTGTGTGAAGTTGGAGGAGGGAGAAAGGCTGTTAAAACATAACTGAGAAATTATCAGAGCTTCATATCAAATATGATATACAATCGTTCAAATCATGGTAATTATCTGCGACTTTATTTGCATGGCTTTAAAAACCTTACTTGATATGCTAAATTTATTTTTACTTCAAGTCAAACACTTTTTTTGATATTTGGTACTGCATGAGGGTTTTTTCGGGTGTTGAAGGAGATCAGGTGTGAACTAAGCACCATTTCAGCCTGGATGGAATGTCTGTATCTGTGTCAAAACTTGAAAGCCTTCATCCCCATCTAAGATAACTGCTGTAGACTGATAAAAATTCATGCCCTGTTGATAAGCCCGAAGCTTATTTGGGTCACGTTGTGAAGTCACCACTTGGGCACTGACGCAAACTCATTCAAGAAAAAAGACAATAACTGCTGAGGCTGTGAAGGGATCTTGGTCATGTGTGTGGTGTCAGGAGCTGGAGCTCTGCTGTAATTAACAATATGTATTTTTAACAGCAAGGTGGGGTTTTTCCACCATTCCTGTTCAGAATGCAGTGGAAAACAGCACCTTCAAATCTCACAGAATCACAGAATGGATTGGGTTGGAAAAGACCTCCCAGATCATCAAGTCCAACCCTTGGGCCAACTCCAGTCCCTTTACCACATCATGGCACTCAGTGCCACGGCCAAGCTCAGCTGAAAAACCTCCAGGGATGGGGAATCCACCCCCTCTCTGGGCAGCCCATTCCAATGCCTGAGCACTCTCTCTGCAAAGAATTTCTTTCTGCTCTCCAACTTCAATTTCCCCTGGCAGAGCTTGAGCCCCCCGTGCCCCCTTGTCCTATTGCTGAGTGCCTGGGAGAAGAGACCAACCCCCACCTGGCCACAACTTCCCTTCAGGGAGTTCCAGACAGTGCTGAGGTCACCTCTGAGCCTCCTCTTCTCCAGCACAAACACCCCCAGCTCCCTCAGCCTCTCCCCACAGCACTTGTGCTCCACTCCCTTCTCCAGCCTCGTTGCTCTTCTCTGGCCCCGCTCCAGCCCCTCAATCTCTTGCCTCAACTGAGGGGCCCAGAACCTAACACAACACTCAAGGTGTGGCCTGTCTGTGCTGTCTGGGCTGCTGGCAGGGGTGTGAGCAGTGGGCTCTGATCCTGGGAGGCAGATGGTGAGTAAATGTGACCCCACATGGCACCCCGTGGGATGGGAGAGCCTTGATCCTTTGGGAATGGCTTTGCTGGTCTAACAGGGGAAGAGAGCAGAGTTCTGCTCTGCAGGTGTGTCAGAGGAGGGAGGGGCACCGAGTCTGTCTTCTGCTCTTTGGAAGTGTAGGTGGAATGTCAGTGCCTTAGATGGGGTCTCAGGGACAGTTCATGTTGACTTTGTTACCTTTTGATGTCAGGTCAGGAGCCTTTGGATATGTCAAAGCAAAATCAAGGGCAGGGATGCTGGGAAAGAACAAGTTTTCCAGAGGAGAAGGAAAGTTCTAAATACAGTACCTGACAAACTACAGAGATTTGCACTGTGTGAGACATTTTTATAGAGGAACATGAGTTCCTAATGTCCAGCTGTGGTTTGAATAAACAAAAAAAGGTGGTCTTGGATTGTTGTCATTCCTGTAGGCTCGTTTGACATTGTGTTTCAAAATGTCCCATGAAAAACTCAGTTGATCCAAGGTGCTGGTTGGTGTAACTGCTCACTGCTCCTGATGTGTTGTGACTCCTGGATAGCTCTGGGCACACCAGGGATCGTGGCGGCTCTCCTGGAGCACCTGCAGTTGGTGGGAAACCAAAGCAAAATGTATTTTGTAACTTGCTGAAGGCAGGAGAAAATAAGAGGAAGTGGAATATAACCCACTAGAAAAGGCAGGGCATGAGAAGATGCAGTCAGTCCAAAACTTTGGCTGTTAAAGTGGGGGAAAAAGGATTTAATTCTGGGAGGCTGGTAAAACTAACAAAGAATATATTTTAAATTAAAGAGTGCTCTTAAATGCCTAGAAAAGGGCTTGTCAAGGATTTTGGCACTGCAGTAGGCTCCCAGCAGACACCATGGCAGACCAAAGGCAGACTGAAATAATTTGGTGAAGGCGTACAGCAGGAGGGATTGCAACAACAGATGCTTGAGTGCATTTTTAAACCCCGAGGAGATACCATATTGACTGAGCACTCTTGCATTTATTTTTTCCCAGAGTTTGTTATAAAAGCTTTGTGGTAGTTAAGTAGAATCAAACTGTAAATGTAGAGGTACTTCAAAACTCCCAATAATGAATTAAATAATGCTAAACTGTCTTAAAAGCAGTTTTAAATTGGAGTTCAGCTGCACTGTTTGTTAGTCTTGTGAAATTTATGCCAGTGTTAGAATGTTAGAAAGGTCTTACCAAAGAATTAGAAGATCCATAATACCCAATTTTTGCAGCATGTTGTTGATCTGGTTTTCTCTGCAACTTCAAGCAACGGTAACAAATTCCTGTTTGTTGTCCTTTGGTGGAAAATTTCTGCTTAAGGTTTTCTAAACCTGAATGTACAGATAGTTTACCTAAAGCAGCTTTTTGTGGGGAACTTCGTATTTCCTGTCTCCTTTGCTGTGGGGTCCAGGGTTGCAGGCAGCTGACTCACATTGTCAGAGGATCCCAGCATGGTTTGGGATGGAAGGGATCTTAGAGCCCACCTCAGTGCCCACCTGGCCATGGCAGGGACACCTTCCACTGTCCCAGGTTGCTCCAAGCCCCATCCAACCTGGCCTTGGACACTTCCAGGGATGGGGCAGCCACAGCTTCTCTTACCAGCCTGTGCCAGGGCCTGCCCACCCTCACAGGGAAGGAGTTCTTCCTGATGTGTAACCTAAATATATCTTCTTTCACTTTATAGCCATTTCCCCTTGTCCCAAGTCCCTCTCCAGCTCTCCTGGAGCCCCTTTAGACTCTGGAAGGGGCTCTCAGGTCTCCCTGAGCCTTCCCTTCTCCAGGTGAGCCCCCCCAGCTCTCCCAGCCTGGCTCCAGCCCAGAGGGGCTCCAGCCCTGAAGCAGCTCCGGGGCCTCCTCTGGACTCTCTCCAGCAGCTCCACGTCCTTGTGCTGTTGTTCCCCAGGGCTGGGTCAGCTCTGCAGGTGGGGCCTCACCTGAGGGGGCAGAGGGGCAGAATCACCCCCTCCCCTGCTGCCCACCCTGTGGGATCAGCCCGGGGCATGGGGGGAATTCTGGGGCCCACTACACATGGGGCCATACCCACATTCTCATCCACCAGCCCCACCTAAGTCCAGCTCCTCAGGGAGAATGATTCTCAATTCTGCACTGACTCCTGCTCTGTGTAATCTTTATTTAGAACAGGGAGGGTGTAGCAGAAAAAGATTGGAAAGTATTCCAGCGAGGTTTGAGGCAAGAGTGAAGAGGTTGAGATCAAAGCAAGGAAGGAATAAATGACATGGAGGAAATAAATATAAAGCAAATCTGTTGGATTTAGTATAGTAAGAAATGTTTCTCAGGTCCGTAGCTGAAGACAGACAGTTTAGACTCTTACCAGGCACCCTGGTTTACACTTGTACCTTCAGGACTCTAGGAAATAACTAGGAAGCTCATTATTTGGAGAGATCATTTTGGTTTCAGCATTTGCATATGGTAAGACAAGTTCTGCAACTTCCTGTTGTGCTGCCAGGCTACATAAACAGGGAGTTCAGCACTTGCCTGGGAGGTTGGGCACTTCCCTGGAAGAGGGAGGGTTGCCTTGGGGAAGTGTTTTCAAAATCCCAGAGCAGCCAAAGGTCTTGGGTTTGTGACCTGGAGCCAGTCTGTGCCTGGTCTTTGGAAGTTTCTTGGGTGGACTCTTCCCTATTTATGCAAATTAAGAAGCTGGGACTTGCCTGGTCTGGCTCCCCATCACCTGCTCCACTGCATTTCATAGAATCACAGAATCCTTTGGGTTGGAAAAGGCCTCCGAGATCATCCAGTCCAACCCTTGGGCCAACTCCAGTCCCTTTACCACATCATGGCACTCAGTGCCACGGCCAAGCTCACTTGAAAAACCTCCAGGGATGGGGAATCCACCCCCTCTCTGGGCAGCCCATTCCAATGCCTGAGCACTCTCTCTGCAAAGAAGTTTTTTCTCATCTCCAACTTCAATTTCCCCTGGCAGAGCTTGAGCCCCCCGTGCCCCCTTGTCCTATTGCTGAGTGCCTGGGAGAAGAGACCAACCCCCACCTGGCCAGAACTTCCCTTCAGGCACCTCCAGACAGTGCTGAGGTCACCTCTGAGCCTCCTCTTCTCCAGCACAAACACCCCCAGCTCCCTCAGCCTCTCCCCATGCTGGGAAGTAAAAAAATTCCAGTCTGACCAAGCCAGAGGAGCCGTTTTTGTTTGCTACACTGTGTATGACCTGTCCCCTCAGAAACAAGGGGGGTTTCTGTAAAGGTAAAACCTAAAGCTAAAGTAAAACCTCCAGGCATTCTGGAGGGCTTGGAACAGACACTTCCAAATGCAGGTGAAAGGGTTAACTAGGAACAAATCGACATTTTAGTTGTACTTGGAGAGCTGTGCTTTTTAACAGTGGCTCTAAAGCTGCACTAAGAGAACAATACATTGAGGTGGCAGCTCCTCGGGGCTTCATTTTGCTTTATGAAATTGTGTATTTGGTGCATTTGGTCCCTGTAAGCTATAAACTAACACAGTTATTTTGTGTGGTGCCTGCCATAAAATGCTGTAGGTTACAGTCACCTTTGGATTTCCCCTTCCAGTGTAAGTGCTGTCACCTTGGACTTTTGGAAGTACTAAAGTTTTATCCTATTTGTGCCAGTTCATTATGCAGAATGTTTGGGGAATGATCCTTGAGTACCTGTAACCATTGGGTACTGTGAGAGCTTTCCTGCTTGTTGCCAAACATGAGGGTTGTATCAACAGTTTAATTTCCTTTTACTGTGTTATTTATGGTTAGATTTTTTTCCCTCTGTATCATTGGCAGAGGGGAAATGTGGAAATGCAGAGTTCCCTTCCTGGTCCTTTGTTTTCCAAAACCAAACAGCTTGATGAAGCCAGGACAGTTCCCACCTCTCCCAAGTTTTTTAGAGGGTGCTGAACCTGATACAGGGCTTAGATATCCAATATCCATGGTTTACTTTCAGACTTAATTTGTTAGTTTCTTTAACTGACAGGGTTTTCAACGCTTTGCTGCGAGTTCTGTACTGATCAGCAGCAACTTCTGTTCTCACTTAAGGGTATAAGATGGTTTTAAGCAAAGCTGCATGTTTTGGGTCTCAGGCTCCAGAAGCTCCTATTTTTAGCACTGCCAGGATTGCTTTGGTGACCCCAATCTTGAGCCATATGGAGTAAGAGGGGAAAAAAAGTGGGGTTTGGTTTCTAGGAAGGTGATTAGTTGGGAGACTGGAGCAAAAACGATAGGACAGGGAGAAATAGCTTTTAATGAGCTATAAATAACAGCTAAGGCAGGAGCTGTAAAGGGGCATGGATGGGTACAGAACTTTGGAGTTTTTTCTCTCTGTACCTCCATCTCCAGCTTCTCAAGTCTTGCTTTAAGTAGGTACAATAAGGAGTGTGGCTTTTGAGCTCCCAGTGAGTATTGTGGGAGTTACAGTTGTTTGTCAGTGGCCTGCATTCCCTTTTTTCAGCAGAGCAATATCATGTTCTGGTTTGTTGCCCCTCTATTTATGCCTCTTCTGGGAACTGCAGGGACAATTGATCCTTTTAACCAGCACCTTCCAAGTGTTCACCTGGCCCTGGCTGCCCAGTGAGCACCAGTGTGAGCCTGCCTGGTCCTGCACTGCTGCTCTCCTGTTTGGGGGCCTCAGCGGGACAAAATGAAGTGGATTTGTAATTCCCAGAGGGGTTTCCAAATAGTACACTGTTGTCTTCTTTTTGCTGAGTGAAACAGAGCTCTTCTCTCCGAGAGGTGGAAAATTACTAAATAAAGCCTTTTGGTTTCTTTGTGGAAAGATGGCAGTGGAAAAACTACCTTTGGTTTGGGAAAAACCTCAGCAGCAAATTCCTGAAGGCTGGGTGGGGGATCACTGCACATTCACCCTGTTGTTACATTTTTGCCATGACCACCACTGCTAAATTTGGATAAGTTTATCTACAGGACAAATTCTCCCAGTACTTTTACTGGTCTCTACTGAGTTATTAAAAAAATCTTTTAATGCTGCTGTCAAATGGATGCACAATTGAACATGGTCTCTGGTTCAAGAGCTTGAGAGACGAATTCTTGGTGTTGTCATTTATGAAGTAGAACAGCTCTTTAACACTGCTGTGATAGAAAACAGAAGTAAAACCCTTTTACTTGAGTTTAGGGAGATGGTTCAAATTAGATTGTTTAGGATACCATTTATATTTGTGTCAAACAGCAAAAAACCTCTGCAATGTAGTTCAACAGTATGGGTAGCACAGTGGTGAAGGTGCATTTTCTTCTTTATCCCGAGAAAGGCACAGGTTTCTCTCAGTATTTTATGCCACCTCCCTTTTCTGCTGCCCACTTGGAGTCCAAATCTGCTTGGCCTTAATTGGATTGCTCCTTTTGCTGTAAGAGAGCTGGGAGCAGGGAGCCTGCTCAGGGGGGCTGTGGGCAGAGCTGCAGGGCTCCCTCTGAGCTACAAAATCTCAAAAATAACCATGGCTGGAGTTTTGGGGGTTATGTTGCCCCTCAGCACACAGAATAATAGAATCATAGAATGGATTGGGTTGGAAAAGACCTCCCAGATTATCAAGTCCAACCCTTGATCCAACTCCAGTCTCTTTACCAGATCATGGCACTCAGTGCCACGGCCAAGCTCATGTTAAATACCTCCAGGGATGGGGAATCCACCCCCTCTCTGGGCAGCCCATTCCAATGCCTGAGCACTCTCTCTGCAAAGAAGTTTTTTCTCATCTCCAGCTTCAATTTCCCCTGGCAGAGCTTGAGCCCCCCGTGCCCCCTTGTCCTATTGCTGAGTGCCTGGGAGAAGAGACCAACCCCCACCTGGCCACAACTTCCCTTCAGGTAGTTCCAGACAGTGCTGAGGTCACCTCTGAGCCTCCTCTTCTCCAGCACAAACACCCCCAGCTCCCTCAGCCTCTCCCCACAGCACTTGTGCTCCACTCCCTTCTCCAGCCTCGCTGCTCTTCTCTGGCCCCGCTCCAGCCCCTCAATCTCTTTCCTGAACTGAGGAAATAATCTGTGGGAGAGCAGAATGAGGAGATGTGAGTGGCTGCAGGGAGGTGATTTCTAACCACGGATTAGGATGCACTAATCTAACCTGGTGCTGAAGTGGAATTTCATCTCAGAAACAGCGTATTTGGTGCTGTGGAGGAGCTGCCCTGCGAGGTTTATTTTCGTCAATAATCTGAGCGGTGTCAGTAGGCCATGGGCGATCAGAGCCAGGTCCGATTGGGAGGGAGGGACGGAGGATCCGGTTTATGATGTAACCCCAGCGCTGGCACAGAGCGCTGGGCAGGGCCGGCTGCTCCATGGGCATGTCCCACATACCGCGCTGCTCCTGGGGATGCCCGAGGTGCCAGAGCCTGCCCGTGCCCCCAGGCAGGGAGTTGGGAGGAACAGGCTTTGCAAAACAGGGAGAAGCCGAGCTGAGCTGGGGAAATGGCTCGGGGAAAAATACTGGTAAAAACGCAGCTTGGAACAAGGATCTCGCTTTGCAAAGGGGAGTAAATCTGGTACGCAAATTATGGCATCTCTGCTGCTTCTTAATACGTTTTCCTCCTGCCTTGCTCTTCCCTGTGACTGGAATGCTGTAATTCTCCTGGAGAGTGGCTGTTGTGCTGCTTGTACACGCTGGCCAGTGACATAAGCCCTGAGCTGCTGGAGCTGTGTCACACTGGAGTGAGCAGTTAGAGGCAGTAATTCCCTCCAGCTACAGAGAGCATAAACTTGGAATAATTAAAGCATCCCTCCTCTAGCCCCCTCTCCCACAGCAGGGCCAGGATTTTGTATGTTATTAGGCGATTTAAACTCTGATTTATGTTAAAAAATGTACCTAAATTGTGTTATCCCCTCTGCTAATACCATTTCTTGTGCACACAGAGGAATTATTTTTGTTGCTGAATGGCTTCTCCTCAGCTCTGCCTTGGATTGTGGGGCCTGTTACATAATCCACCGATTCTGCAAAGGGCACTTCTTTTGAAAGGTCGGTGTATTAAAATGTCCTGCTCCTCCATCACGGATCAGAGGGAGCTTCTGCAGAATGTGTGAAAGGGAACAAAGGGCTTTGCCATTCAGAACGTGCTTCCTCCGTGCTGGAGAGAAAAGCAATCAGTCTCCTTTCAAACACACGTTTTGTTGGATCGGGAAAGGTCAAAGGAAAATTGAGGAGCACTTGAAACGTGTAGCTCTCTAATGGCATAGTCTGAGGATTTTAAATGTTTTTGTTACCAGCATTTTATATGCTTTCAATATCTTTGAGGTGCAAATTGAGGGGTCTTAAAGTTTGCTGAGATCCTTGGCGTGGCAGCCTCAGTTGTTGTGTTACATGGGAGCCCCAGGCAAATTTAAGTTGCTCTAACTCTGCTTTTCTGTGCTGAAACTGAATTCATTCCCACTTCTAGAATGGGTTTCTAGTTGTTAACAATTATTTTTTTTAGCAATATACAGGAGCTTTTCTGCTCCTGTGTATTTCTCCTTTAGAGAGATGGTTGTCTGTTTCTTAGCTGCAACAATAATATTTCTGTAGTTCCTTAAAGACAAGGGATTAAAGATAATAAATGCTGGCTCAGTTAATTTTTTTCCTCCCAGCATGGATGATTGTAAGTCTCTTTGTCCTTAAGATGTGCCAGGGAGAAGCATGAATGGAAAGAACAGGAGCATAATGCCTGCCTTTTCTGAGGATGAGGCAAGTTTAATCTTTGGAAAAACCTTTAAGAAACGAGTGTACAAATTCTCCGTGAAAGGAAATCTCTTCTTGATGGATCCAGCCCAGCTTCCTGACAGCACGAGCTCTTTGGGACATCAGGCATGCAAAAGCAGCATTTGCCATGCAATTAGGTGGTTTCCAAGGCTTGGTGTGACATCCAGCCCCAGGGAGGAACACTCCCAGCCCCTCCAGGTGCTGAGGTTGGTGCTGAGTGTTTGTTCTCCAGGTGTTGATCAGGGCACGTGTTTGCCCTCAGAGTGGAATAGTGGGTGGCTCCAGGTGTTACTGGAGGGAGAGGTGGACCCTTGGTGAACCTGGTTACCACCTGTGTCTGCATTGATCCCTAATCAGTTGGCAAGGGAGTGAAAATGCCTGAAGTCATTGACTCTTGGATCCACCCTCCAGCTCAGAGCCCTTCGGTTCCTTGTCAGCCCAGGGGAATGTTTTCTAGTCGTGGCATTCAGGAACCTCAGTATGGTGAGCCTCTTTGGGATTTTAAGATATTTTAATATTAAGATCATTTTGTCTTCTGCTGGGGTTGCCCTGAAGTGAGCTGGGTGTCTTCTGTGAGGAACAACTTCCCATTTCCCTGGAATGGCTTTGTCATCCACGTTTGTTTCATTGGGGTTATGTAAATTGTTGAGTTACCGAGTGAAGTTCCTCAGACTTGCCTTTTTAAAGCACGTGACTGAAATGCCATATAGCTAATTATAATTGTGCTTAGGATGTTGTCCCTGTGCCCCTTGTGGTCTGTGTGAGCTACTCCAAGATGGCTAAAGCAGTTCTTGGCTGATACTCTTTAATATTTTCTTTGAAATATGAAAACAATGTGCTTTTCAAGGCACTGGACAAGTGCCTGGGTACCATTCTGTCAGTCTGTTAGTTATTGCCAGAGTGTTGATCACGGAATGGATTGGGTTGGAAAAGACCTCTGAGATCATCAAGTCCAACCCTTGGGCCAACTCCAGTCCCTTTACCAGATCATGGCACTCAGTGCCACGGCCAAGCTCACCT
>VWZD01004439.1:266834-509124 GCA_013396695.1 Sakesphorus luctuosus | reverse complement strand
CTTCTCTGGCCCCGCTCCAGCACCTGATCTGAGCATTAGAAGCAGATGAGAGATTTTTGTCTGTTTCCTGTAGAACTGAGTGCTTTAATCATGTCTGCAGTGATAGTTAAAAGTGATTCTTTACCCTGGATGTCCAAAGCAGACAGAATCTCAGAAGGCAGCAAGTCCTGGAGCTTCTCAGTTCCCTCTCCCCCAGGGCCTTGATTCAGATGGGCTTAAAACAAGCAGCAGACCTGGGTAAGGAAGGAGCTGTGAATTTGAGATGGAAATTCCATGGAAAGTGGGCTGTGGTAGGACCACAGAGCACACTGGAGGGGCAGGCTCATGCATAAAGCGAGATACCAAGTTTCCCAGTAGTTTGTGAAAGCCCTAAGTCAGCGTTCCAGTTACCTCTTCAGACTGTGCTCCTTTATAGTAGCAGAGAACTAGGAGAGCTTTGTTCTTTCCAGCTCACAACCAGGAAGAACAGAGCTGTGAACTCCTACAGTTCAAACGTGCCTGCAGCCAGCAGGGTGACACCCACAGTTTATAGACTCCTATTCTGACTATTCTTCTCATACTGGATATTCCACACTGTAACCAATTTTCACATTAGGATGTTGTCCAAACATACAGGTTATTGGAAAAGCAGAATTGTAAACTCTGTCCACAGCTCGTGAAATTGTGTTCTGGACCCAGACAATTCCTATAATAAGAATGTATTTGGGGTGAAAGTAATTCCTAGAAACTGGAAGTATGTTGACACACCAGTGTATTCCTTCCTGGTGATGTTCTGTGGGCTGTGCTTGGATGTGTTTTGGGGAACTGTGGTTGCTGAGATCAGGTTTTGCACAGTAAACGTGACCATAAAGTAACATTTGTCTTTTCAAGTTGCTGTGGTGTGAAGTTGAGCGTTGCTTTTTTCATTCCCAGGAAACTCTTGAATAGAAACATCCAAGGTGTATGTGGGAAAGGATGGATGGGCAGCTTCAGGGCCTCAACCTGATGTAAGAGATTTACGTTTGGGAGAAGCACTTGGGCCAGAGGACCTTCAGGAATCCTTTCCAGTCTGAATTCTCTGATTTATAAGCCAGAAGCTGATCCCTGTCCTTTCTCCACTGTCCTTTCTACCTGAAGGGAAGTTCCAGCCAGGTGGGGGTTGGTCTCTTCTCCCAGGCACTCAGCAATAGGACAAGGGGGCACAGGGGGCTCAAGCTCTGCCAGGGGAAACTGAAGTTGGAGATCAGGAAAAACTTCTTTGCAGAGAGAGTGCTCAGGCATTGGAATGGGCTGCCCAGAGAGGGGGTGGATTCCCCATCCCTGGAGGTTTTTAGGGTGAGCTTGGCCGTGGCACTGAGTGCCATGATCTGGTAGAGGGACTGGAGTTGGACTAAGGGTTGGACTTGATGATCTCAGAGGTCTTTTCCAACCCAATCCATTCTATGATTCCATCCACCTGTGCAGAGAAGTGTCCCTTGGTTTCCCTGGACATAATCCCAGGATGGCCTCACAACAGCAAAGGCACTGAAATGAAACCATTTACTTAAGGGTGCTCTGAATTTACTTCAGCAAACAAATGCAGTTAGTTTGTCCTTAAGTCTCTCTGCATGTCAGACTCAGCAAGGTTTGGGCAATGAGGAATCCAGAAAACATTAACCCCCATGTCTGTGGACTTGGAGAAAGTAAATCCTCAGGTTTCCCTCTCTGTGCAACGAACCTCTCGCTTTGTCATGAGCTCCTCATGCATTTTATATGATGCTCTCTGGGTAATGTTTTCCCCTCTCCAGCTTTATAAAGCTGCAGGATGAGGTGGCAGGAATTAAATTCATGTATTGCTCCAGTTCTCAGTGCTTAGAGGTGTGGGCTCATCTGGGTGCCTGATACACGTGGCAGTGCTGGTTTACAGCTGCTTCTGGAATGGGGCAAAGCAGATAAAAATTAATGGCAGTTTTCGAGTTTCCTGCTCTCTGCTGATAAAAGGTTGGGAAACCATCAAACCTACTGAAGGTGGGTGAAAACAGGCGGGATGAGTTAGTGCTTTCCTTGCAATTGAGGTGCCTTCACCCTTCTCCACCTCGGTTCCAGCTGTCATATTTTCATGTATTTGACTGATTTTCCGAGACTTTCAGTAAAGGTGAGCATTGGAAAGAAACGAAACATTAATTAGATTGCCTTTTTTCCATCCCAAATGGAGTGAAAATGCTGTACTTTGACAAAGTGAGGGTGAGGTTTCTTTCCGCCCTCAAAAACCTTATCACTTAATCAACACCCTTCAGTGGAGAAGAAAAAGGTGTTAATTAGCACAGAGCACCAGCCTAACAAAGCCCAGCTGGGGGGAGCAGGAGAATGGAGAGGGTGGGGCAGTGTCGGGGTGCGGTTTCTTTGATATTCTGATTGAATTATAAATGTTGCCGTATAATAAAGGTGAAACTCAGCTGGAGTTAGGGCAGAGCTTCTATTTCAGTAAATCCTTAAATCTGACATGGAGTTTCATCCACCTTCCTGCATTCATTGCAGGCTGGGCTTTCCCTGCGGCTCCAGCTTTGAACCCTGGGCAGGGCCACACTCGCCTTGGTTTTCCCAAGCGCAGGACCATGTGAGGTGTTTGCATCTGGTTCTATGATAGAATCATAGAATGGACTGGGTTGGAAAAGACCTCCGAGATCATCAAGTCCAACCCTTGGGCCAACTCCACTCCCTTTACCACATCATGGCACTCAGTGCCACGGCCAAGCTCACTTNTCTGGCCCCGCTCCAGCCCCTCAATATCCTTCCATCTTCTGGGAGATGTGCCCTGCCTTGTTCTGCTTGTTACAGTTGTATTCCTCCTGGGCCAAAATGTCCTTGGAAATACATTGTTTTCCCTCACTGGGGTCACCTCTGTGCCTGTGCCCTGCTTTGCACATCTCCAGACAGCCCTTGGGCATCGCCACTTTTGCTTTCTGATTGTTGCAGACTTTGCTTTCAGGACCATCTCTATTTGCCGTTGATGGTCTTGTGCTTGTTTCCAGCTTTAATCTTCTTGCTTCACAGACATAAAAAACGAGATAAATTAGTTTGTTGTGCATTGGTAGGGTTTTTGTAGTAGCAACATTTCATTTAGGCCTGGTTCTCTCTGTCTTTGAGCCTGGTTCAACATTTCCTCTTGTCATCTCACTCTTCATATTTTCCTAAGGCAAAATGTAGCTTTATTTTCTAACCCCCTTTCTTCAGACCAGCCTTTAACTTGGGGCAATAAATATTCTCCCTGCACTCTCTCCAGTGCCATTGGCATTGATTCTTTTGCAGCTTTTAGTGCATCGATTAAGTTTGAGTAACAAAAGGATATTTCAGTCAATAGCACCATCATTTCTGCAGCTCAGGGATGATTCTCAGGTTTGTTCTGAGACTGGTACGGCACTGCTGGCATATTTTGCAATAATTTTTGGGCTCTCAAGATCCTGTTTTTTCTTAATCTGAATTTAGTGGTCTTTCACAAATCTGACACTGTTTGGCAGATATGAAGAGCCACTGGATTTCAGTGGAATTCCATCTGCAGGTTAATATATTTCTCTAGAGCATTACTCTTTCTCCTCTTTGTCCACACAATTCATGGATGAGATCAAACCTTCAATAAACAAACCTCTTCATAAGTGATTTAATATTATTGCCACTTCAGGCAGAAAGCTATAAATAAATTAAAAAATAGATAAATTGAATGAGAACATCATAGTTTACTTGAATAGCTTTATTTTTCTGGCATTCTGGTGTATCAAGAAGGTTTGTAAAGACCTTGTGAGGGAGATTTCACAGTAGGTTTTCCCTTCTTTTGTGCCTGACAGCAATTAACATTCAAGATATCCAAAACCTGAAAAACCCTCCCCCTCAAACACCTCCCTCTTTCTCTTAATGAGGAACAGTCACTGTGGAGCAGAATAACTCATTTATGGCTATAATGAAATAAATGCAGCTGGCATTATAATGCAAATTTACAGTAGCAAAACTTCACAACGAGGTTCTCTTGGATTATTTGACTCTAAGGATTCACTCCAGAGGCTGTTCTGCTGCTTCCCGTGGGTCTGGATGATCTTTAGGTGGGATCTCTGGATTATTTCTCCTTCCTGCCCCTCCCCAGGGCTGTGAGGTGGTGAGTGTTGCCCTCAGGAATCAGATATAAATACAAACAAGGGCAGATTTTTAGTTTTAAACAGGTAGAATATCATCACTTCAGTGAAACCTTGGCCTCTTGGTCTGTTTGTGTTGTCATGGTTATTTGTGTTTTGATGCTCCTGTCTCTGGAATTGTGCAGAACAGGGGAATAACCAAGAGGGAATGCTGTGCTTGGAGAAGACCAAGTAAGGGAAGTGCTGTGCTCTGAAACCTCTTATGTAAGCAGTGAAATCTGTGGAGTGTCATTTGCTGTTTGCTTCTGAACAATTATGGAAACCACTGACAACTGCCAAAAACCAGGAGGGCTTCGCTTTCCAGACTCCCGTTGTGTTGCAGGGAGCATTCTCTGTAATAATTAGCCTTTTTTTTCCCTTTCTTTTGTTTTGGTTTTTTTTTTTTTCAAACAAGTCTGCTTGGTACTGGCAGATTTCAGCTGTTTTTGCAGCTTCTGGCTGAATATCTGACTGGGCAGTGGCCCTCTGGCAGCTGGAGTGTGGCTGGAGGCATCACCTCAGCTTCCTGATGCTGTTTGTGAATGACTGAAAATGCAAAACATTAATCCAAGACTGCCCTTCATAATTTAAAGTTTTTATTAATTTATATATAGAGCCTGTTTGTCCTTCCAGGATTTTATTCTCACAGAATCATAGAATGGATTGGGTTGGAAAAGACCTCCAAGATCATCAAGTCCAACCCTTGGGCCAACTCCAGTCCCTTTACCACATCATGGCACTCAGTGCCACGGCCAAGCTCACTTGAAAAACCTCCAGGGATGGGGAATCCACCCCCTCTCTGGGCAGCCCATTCCAATCCCTCAGCACTCTCTCTGCCAAGAAGTTTTTTCTGCTCTCCAACTTCAATTTCCCCTGGCAGAGCGTGAGCCCCCCGTGCCCCCTTGTCCTATTGCTGAGTGCCTGGGAGAAGAGACCAACCCCCACCTGGAATAACTTTTTAAAGAGCATTTTTATTTTTTTTTATCTCTTGGTGGGGAGAGCCACCAAATCCAGTCTGTGTTTTTTCTTTGCACCATTATGGAGCTACCTGTGCTGACACAGGTACTCAGATGAGGATGGTGTTGTGTGGAAATATATCATAATTTGAGAAGTGTTTTTCTCAAGAGGATCTGAAACTGTTGGAAATGTAGGGTATAAAACCCAGGGAATATTTCCTAAGGAGACCTTTTGATGCAGTTGTCCAGTTTAATCTTTTAAAATTATTTTTAGGCTTTGTGCAAAAGTTATAATAACAGCTTAGTGAATCAGAGTCAAACCCAAAAGCTTTTGACAGCTCTTTATTCAAATTATGGATACTCCTTTTAATAAGAGGATTTACAGCACTCTCACATACCACATGTGTCTGTTGTGGGGCCCCAGCAGCAGAGCAGCTCATGGGTATTCTAAAATACACAAGAAAATATACAATTAAACCCCTTCAGCCATGCCACAAGGGCTGGGCAAGAAGCCTTCCCCCAGGAATGGTTCCTTGGGAGCCAGGACAGCTGGAAAAGTAGGATTGACTGGCAGCTTTCAGGTTTGGGATCGCTCTGCCTTCAGCTTCAGGGGTGTCTTGCATAGCAGTGGAAATTGGAACCTGGAGAAGGGGCTTTGCCTCCCTGAGCTGCTGGCTGAGAGTGGTGAGTCAGTGTCAGGGTGGAAGGGAGGGAAAAGTGGTGTAATCTGTGAGGAGGTGGAAAGGAACTGGGCCATGCCTGGTGCTGCTGCTTCAGCCTGGAGTGTGTGCAGAGCACGAGGAGACAGAGCCGGGCTCGCTGTTCGGTTTACACGTCAGTGTGAATGCAAAGTGTCCCTCATGGAACATCCCTGGGAATGGGGACAGCCCAGCAGAGCAGGATCATAGCCTAGTGCCCAGTGCTGCCTCACCAGCAGCAAGAGGAGAACAGTGGGGTCCGTGTTCACCCCCAGGAACGGCGGGTGGGGTTGGGGCTGCTGGGAATGAGGGCACAAACAGTGCATGGGATTTTCCTCCCTCCTGCAGCAACGCAGTGGTTGTGTAGGATTTCTGAGCTCCTCCAGTTCTGGGGTGTGAGGCTGGACAATCGTGGAGCAAGTGGGTTTGTAGCAGGAACAGTTTCTGAGAGTAATGTATTTTCTTTCTGAGTGTTTGTGCTTGTAGCTGTTACTCACAGCTGCAGCACAGTTGGTCTTCAGGCAGGACTGTGACAAGGAACGATTTCTCTGTGTGCTCCAGAGACTCCTGGCCTTGTGTCCCTGTCCAAATGGTTCTTTAGAGATGCATCTATTGCAGAGTTCTCGTGTGATTGACCACTCACAGCTCTTTGTTCCACTGTTTCATTAGTGGGTCAAGCAATGGAGGGATGGGAAATGCTCGTTAATGAGTGTACACCATGAATTTTTCCAAGGATCTCAGCCCACCTTTCCGATTTCTATGATCCATTGATTTCAGTCCTCTTCCCAAAAATGAGCTCTGTGAATTTGAGGAGAGGGATAAACCAGTGAGTTTCACCAGCTGTGTGGCCCTGTGACTCTGCTCACTGATGGGCAGTGGAGAAGGGGAGCACAGCAATATGACAGGTTTTGCTGCATAATCTGTGTCTGGCCAGCTGTGTTCTAATCTTTTAGTTTTAGGAGGGGCAGGCGGGGGAAGGGACTGGCTTTAAGGCAACACTGTTCTCAATAGATATCTTCAAAAATAGGATTGAAGGACAATTTAGGATGTCTGTGCTCTTAGCTCAGCTCTGAGGCTGGTAAGTATTGAAGGATTTCATGGCATAATAAGGATATTTTGGCCTGAGCACGGATGTCAGCACGGCATCTCCTCTGAGTGGTGTGGGCTGCTGAAGCACCTTTGGTGCAGTTTGTTCTGCAACAAAACAGGCTTTGGCCTGTGTGTGTTTTTACCACTGACTCTCCCTTTCTCTTAGGAGGTTGTGATTCTTCTGGAGCTGGGATGATCCAGCTACTTCAGGAAAATGGGTCACTGGTATCTTGGGGAATTCCCTGCCTCAGAAGTCCTAAATAGATGGAAGAGGAGGTCAGAGCAGAGCTCAAGTTGGCAGAAGTTTAGGGTTTTACCCTTGTAGATAGGTCAGATAAGGAAACCTCTTCAGAGCATGAACACTTAAACCTGGCCAATTATGAGGTCCACGCAACTCAAAAGGGCCTAAATATCCATCAGTCTCCTTGGAGATCCCTCCTGGCTGGTGTGCAGGTGGCACTGGCAGGGATGGACCCTCTGGAGTGGCCAGGAAGACAGAGTGGGAGTGCCCTGCTCTCACTCAGACTATGGACCTCCACCCGCAGGTGCTCCGTGTGTGGTTCTCTATGAAAGTTGTGTTATTGTAGATGTCTTCTCTAACTCTGTTTTCTGCCCCTCATTGCTTTGTTGTGTATAAGCTCTTTTGTTTTCTGCCGCTCTGTCACTGCGTTTCTGCTGCCCCTCCCTCTAGCCGGGTTTGTCAAGTCGCCCATGTCAGAAACTAAGCTCACGGGGGACGCCTTTGAACTGTACTGTGATGTGGTTGGGAACCCCACTCCAGAGATCCAGTGGTGGTATGCTGAAGTCAACCGGGCTGAGGCTTTCAAACAGCTGTGGGATGGCGCTCGGAAGCGCCGTGTCACCATTAACACTGCCTACGGGGCCAATGGGGTGAGTGTGCTGAGAATAACCCGCCTTACCTTGGAAGACTCTGGGACTTACGAGTGCAGGGCCAGCAACGATCCCAGGAGGAATGACTTGAGGCAAAATCCCTCCATAACGTGGATTCGAGCCCAGGCTACTATAAGCGTCCTGCAGAGTGAGTCCGGCTCCCACCGTAGTGGCACTGTAGTACTAGAGGCAGTCTGGTGACCCTTGTCCCCAACCCTCTGCCTCCCTGTCCTCTTGTTCTGGCCCCCACACTGCTCCTCCCTCCACCTGTAGTGCTGACCTCGTCTGCCATCCCTGTCTCTCCTCCTTAGGATCAAAGCACTTGGGAAAACCTATGGATCTGTTTTAGAGCTTCTGTGTGAACACGAGCCCAGTGTTGGATTTGTGTTTCTTCCCTACCCCTCTTAGTTTTGTAGTAGGTTTCCAGCCTCCCTGGCTTCTCCACGAGTGCCTTTATATTTGATTTCCGTGTTCTTCCCAGATCTAACTATTTTATTTTGATTTCTTTTGTTCTCTTGGAATCTCTGAATGCCTTCTCATGTGGTGTTGGTTGCATATCTGCTTCTGTATAAATCCTTCCCTTTCAGTTACCTGTGACCTTTAATGTTCAGATTTTTCCATGAAGTCGTGGTGTTTCTTTTCCTTCCTGAACAGCAAGCATGTTCCTAATGAGTTCTCTGATGCAGCAGCACTGAAGTGATGCAGCTATTCCTAATCCAGCCTGTGAAAGGAGAGGGGGGAACATCCTCCCAGAGCTGAAATAACAACTCCAGCTAAATGACTTTCAGCCCAGGGTGCAACTTCTGGCAGCAGAAAAACTTTCAAGAGCAGAGACCATGGTTGGCCCACAATTGCTGTATGTTGTCACAAGACTTTTCCTGCCTTCAGTTTGCTTTTAAAACCATCCTGGGGACAAGTGTGGGAATTAATATGGTCAGAGTTAGTAGAGGAGAACCCTGTTTTGTTTTGGGCAAGATGTAGAACTCTTTGCCTTTGCCCTACAACCTGGTGAGTTGTAGGTAAAGGGAATTAAATCTGCGAGGTAGAGGTACAGGACTTGCTTTTTGCATGATTACCCAGTGTCCTAAGCTGACAAAAGAGCAGAGCAAAGGTGTTGTCTTGCTCTTGTCCTTTGTGCATAAATAAACCTTTTGTGCACCAGTTGGAGTTTTGTCTGGGTCCAAAAATGTCAAATCTGTAATTATGTCTCTTGTATTTGGATATCTTAAAAAAACCTCACCAAACCCCAACCCCAAACTCTGCCTAAACCACAGTGCTGCTGGATCAGAGACCTTCCGTCTGGAAAATGGAAACAACATCGATACATGTGGAAAAACAGACAGTGAACCCAATGATGTGGATTGACTTAAAAAATTTAAGTGGCATTGGGTGGTTGAGCTCGAACCTGCTCAGCTTTCAGTCCTAATGAATGCTGATTCCTCCCCGGTCCTTTGAGGTCCCAAAGGACTTGGATTGAATGCATGACCTGCAGCAGCAAGAGCCTGTAATCTTAGGGAATGGTACTACCTTGAGACAACGCCCAAAGTTTGTCTTCTAGGAAGTGATGTCTCCTGGAAATCCCCTTGCTCTGCTCAGACCTGTGGGGTTTCTGGAGAGTGGCAGGCCCTGTGCTCCCCTGGCTGTGTCCAGTGACCTGCTGAGGGTGGAAATCCTTTTCATATGCAAAGCCAGCCCTTGGGAGTGAGTTGCTGTGAGTTTCTCCATATGGAAAGTGGGTTTCCCTCTCTCAGGCCGTTGGTACTAACCTGCTCCAGGGACTGGAGTTTAACCTCGTCATCTTCCTCCCCAGTTAACATCTGGTTGTGCTACTAATTCAGGAATGTGTATTGTGACTTCCTTGCCCAAGTGCCTTGTGCCCAGGATAATTCTGATTTTGTGCTTTACTTGTGGTGGGGGAAATGTTGAATCGAGAACTTTAATGCCTTTACTCTGTAACGTTGTGTGTGTTGAGAGATCTGACCTGCTTGGGAAACAGCCCCTGTGGACATCCAGCTCCTGCCTGACCCTGCTGGACGTGGAGATCAGGCAGGAGGAGGTTTCCAAGTCAGCCCTGGAAGGTGGAGACCTGGATACCTCTTATCTGAGCCTTCCCAAATTGTCTCAGCTGCTCTGTTGTGTCCCTGGACACATTTTGCCTTTGAAATAGGAATTTTCTTGCTAAACAGTGTTGGAATTTCCACTTAATAGTGGCCATTTTGCTGCTGCCCTTATTTGACCCCAACACTGCTGAAAGGGAAGGTCTGGTGTCTCTGAGAGCACAACCTCCAGCCCTGTCCTTTGAAGACATCAAGTGCAATTTGATTTTTAAAATTTGGCACCAGAGAACCACCATCTGGCTTCTGTCTCATTCCAAAATTGGAACCAGAATTTCACTTATTGGGCTTTTTTTAGTTGGTTTCCTTGGGTTTTAACTGTAAAAGCTGGTCTTACATAAAGTGGGCAGTTCAAGTGCTGTGCAAAGAGTGGCTCCTGTGGGTGATCACCCTCTGGATGTCACTGTCCCAGCAGTACTCCAGCTGCAGTTTGTCTTCTGGAATTAAATCAGGCTAGGACTGCCTAAATGCTTTTTTTATAAACAAATCAAAGTAACAAAGGCAGGTAAAGATGAATATGAGACTGCAGCTGCCTTTCATTTTCCTAAACTAAAACTGAAAAAGTCCTAAGTCAAACACTGAATATATTTCAAATACATTGCTAACAGTATTTCCAGAGCTCTGTGTTTTTCTGGGAATGCAAATGAGCTTTTGTTGGGGATGGAAAAGCACACAGGGCAGTCCAGTGATGGCACATTATATGGCTATAACAACAACTTTGTACCCTGTAGGACCCAAACAGATCCTTGCATGGATAAAATCCCCTGTGTGGGAAAAAGGAGGCAGAAACACAGTTAAAAATGGGTGATAAGAACAAAATGTCTGAGGGAAGGTGCCAAACCCCCTCTGTTCCTGCAGGACCTCCCAGTGTTTCTGCAGGTGAATAACAGTCCTGGGATTAAATAGCTGTGGGGAAAGAAGGACTTCCAAAAAATCCAGCTTGCTGGAGAGGGGATACACAGGACTGGAATGCTCCATCAGGGAGATATTTTTCCTCGCTGCCTCTCTGGGCAGTAATTTCAGGGCAGAGCACAGAGGAATGTCTGATGTGTTGGGAACTGTGATGTTTCTGACACAACTGGTATTTTCCATCCCCCTCGTTCTGTTTCATAACTTGCATTCCAAGTGCTTTGCAGATGAGCAGCCAAAAGAGACTACATGGATAGGACTAAATTTACTCTCCAAATTGTTACCACAAGGCAGAGCAGAGTTTACAGGATTAAAACTCCTTTGACTTGCAGAAATTCTGAAGGTGTTGGTTACTGACCCAGTTCCTCACCCTCCTGCCCAGAGCATGGAGAGGCAGCTCCTGCATCCAGAGGGGCTGGAGCTGCCAGGATGTGGTCAGAGGAACGAGCAGCTGTTGGGAATTCATTTCACCCTTTAAAGTAAGGAAATAAATCTGAGGCTGAGGACACAGCAGCATTTGAACAGAGGAGACCCTTAGTCTTGGCCTTTAGTCCAACTGAAACCAGAGCCACCATTAAATGAGGTACTTTTTGAAGACTAACAGTAACAGTTCCTAACTTCTTTTAAGCTCTGTCATCCCGTGTTTAGGTGTTGTTTTACAGAATGCTTGAAACCAGATGAGAGCCATGAGACTTTCAGTAGAAAGGCCTTTAGTCCAAGTTTGGGAAGAAACATCTCTGACTGTGCTGAAAATTCACCAGCTGTATCTGTTACTGAATAAGAGCCACCTGCATGATTTTAAGCACATGTGGCTATCAACTGTAAGCACAGTGCCTTCGTAATAATTTTAACATTTCTGAAGGGCTTTCCCTCTCAAAAAAAAAAAAGGTGATTTGCTGTTAACCAGGTAAAATTGTGAAGTGAAACAGCCTGCAACGTGAGTGACTCCTGGGGTCTGTTTATGCACTGAGGCTCCCTTTTTTCCTTTGTTACTGTCTGTGTTTAAGGTTACTTTAGAAACAAAATAGATCCAATTCTGACATGCTGTCTAAGGGCTGCTTTCAGCTACTCCTGCCCAGACTTGTGCCTGACCCACGTGGGGTGTTCACCCCATTTCAGACACCAGGAAAGTTGGGCTGTTTGAAATGCCTTATGTGCACGGGGTATTTTCCATGGGGAGACTTCAGACTGTTTGCAGGGGGAAATCCAGAAATGTTATTCAGAAATCTGAGTTTGAGGGCTATTCTGTATAGAAAATGGGATTGTTTTAAACTTCAAAGTAGAAGAGTTAAGTAATACCCAGCAAGAAGCTTCTGGATGACAAGCTGACCTCTCATGTGGAGTCACAGAACGTGTGTTTTCCCATGTGTGTAACAAGTCATTAGTGGTGTCACCTACAAATCTGTAATGATGTGACTATTAAACTAAACCACCTGAATAACTCTGTTTTTTCCATCCAGGAGTGCCGATCCATACAGGTGTTGCCTTTACTAGTGCTCAGCTGTTAGTGTGGCTTTCTCCGTGTCTCCCAGCTAGTGCAGTGACATTCCTCGTGTAGTGTCCTTCCCTTCCCGCCTCCCCGTTGGAGTCTGGGCTGGTGTGGCGCGGGCGCGGTGCCATGTGCTGTGTCCTCCTTGCAGAGCCGCGGATCAATGCCAGCGAGGATGTCGTGCTCCACGTGGCCGGCGTGGCCGTCACGCTGCAGTGCAACCTCACCACCAGCCCCAGCCCCCTCACCGCCAGCTACTGGGTGAAGAATGGGGAGGAGATCCCAGGCACCAGGAGAGCCTCCAACACCACAGAGTACAAGTGAGTCCCTTGGGAATGACCTTCCTGTTTAACCTTCCTGTTCCACAGGCAGACTTGGCTGACCTGCTGCTCTGGAGCAGGAGATGAGATGTTGGGTTCCAGGGTATCTAAAACCTGAATGATTCCAGATCTTGCAGTCTAAAGTCATTTAGTTCNGGCTGGAGAAGGGAGTGGAGCACAAGTGCTGTGGGGAGAGGCTGAGGGAGCTGGGGGTGTTTGTGCTGGAGAAGAGGAGGCTGAGAGGTGACCTCAGCACTGTCTGGAACTGCCTGAAGGGAAGTTGTGGCCAGGTGGGGGTTGGTCTCTTCTCCCAGGCACTCAGCAATAGGACAAGGGGGCACGGGGGGCTCAAGCTCTGCCAGGGCAAATTGAAGTTGGAGATGAGAAAAAACTTCTTGGCAGAGAGAGTGCTCAGGCATTGGAATGGGCTGCCCAGAGAGGGGGTGGATTCCCCATCCCTGGAGGTTTTTAAGGTGAGCTTGGCCGTGGCACTGAGTGCCATGATGTGGTAAAGGGACTGGAGTTGGCCCAAGGGTTGGACTTGATGATCTCGGAGGTCTTTTCCAACCCAGTTGATTCTGTGATTCTGTGTTGGGGGTTTCAGGCTTTCTGTGGCATTTTGTTCCTACCTTTGATCTGGTTGTTAACTTCTACTATGATTTGGTTACTTTTTAAATCTGAAAATACTGAATTCTCTCAGTGAGGACCCAGGCCAGCAGTGTCAACACAGTTGTGGTTGAGAGAGGCTGTTTAACTCCACCATCTGTTTACATGATGGGTTCAAATGTTATATTTCTGTTTCCCCCAAAAAACTTCCAAGTTCTTGGTTTTTCAGTCACTAATGTGTTGCTTTGCTGAGGGATGCAGTTGGTACTTGAAGTTCAGTGTTTACCATCCAGGAAGCTTCAGAACTTAAACTACTTCCCTTAAAAATCCTGCTTCATACAACATTGGAAATCGAATATATCTTCCCTAATTCTCATCAGACTTGATGTAGCTGGTCCTGTTGGAAGGAAGTTGTTGGCTAAACAAACTTTGTCTTGAAAACTTTGCAGCTGTGTCAGTTTACCCTTCATTAATGATTGATGGTAACAATACCCCAGTGCTGCTGTTGTAGTGCCACACTTTGCAAAGCAGCCTGTGGGGAACTGAAAGAATTCAGTGTCTTACCTCCCCCACTTGTAAGCATTGACTGTAGTGGATAAGAAAAAAACAGTGGTCAAAGTGTGATTATTTAACTATTCAGGACCTTAATAGTTAAGGAATGCAGTTGGAGAGTTCCTTATCTGAAAGATGCATTCACTTTATGAGTGACTTTAGACCTTCAGCAGCGACTCTGGAAAGTAAGTGCTGGGAACACCCAGAGGATTGTGTTGGACTGAGCAGCTTTTTCCATGTGTCTAAGCAGTTTCCATGTGTAATGACATTGTTTTATTGCAGGGTTGCTGTTCAGCTGCATGCTGTTTGCTTCATGGGTTTGAAAAATTAATAATAATAAAAGCCAAGAAGCCTTTTGGTGAAGGGAGGGAGGGATGGGGACAACAGCTCTGCAGAGCTCAGTGTGGGCTCAGGGGAAGGTGCTGCCTGCCTGCTTAGGCTCCAAATGAACTGCAGTGCACAATTAACAGCTGTTAATTGAGTGAAATACAGTGAAAAGATTAAAGTGGAGGGTGGGGGAGGAATAATTTCTGGTTGCCAGCACTGCTCTTACACATGTTCTCTCCCTGCCTGCAGGATCTCGAAGGCCAGAGCAGAAGAGTCGGGGGAATACCTGTGTGTGTTTGTGTTCTCCAACTCTCCTGTAGCCAACGCCACTATAGAAGTGAGAGGTACTCCTGGCTTTGTGTGTTTGGGTTTGTCTGCTCTCCCTCAAAATGCCATTTCTCTGCCTCTGCCACATCACTCGGTGTCTGTACAAGGAGCCAACTCGGGGGTCTTTCGTCCTGAGACAGAGCCTGTGCCCAAGCCTTGGTTAATAGCAGACTTTGTTATAAATATATATATTTATAATATAATATATCAATACATACATTTTATTATAAATAATAGTTATGTTATATCACTTGGTTGAAACTTGGTTGTAATAACACCAAGGTCATGGGTTCAATCCCCTGTGTGGGCCATTGACTTAAGAGTTGGACTCCATGATCCTTGTGGGTCCCTTCCAGCTCAGAATAGTCTGGGATTCTGTGATCATAATCGTAATTCCAAGGGAAAGGCTTGCACATGTTCACAGGGAAGGGTTTCACGCAGATGGGAATGTGGCCATTTCATTTGTGATGTACTCAGGGGATACTCCAACACCTTCCTGTCTTGTGCATCTTCTGGCATCTTTAGGACTCTAAAATTTGGGATAGGAGCTGCAAAATGTGAAAGGTTTGCACTGAGTTTTGCTGTAGTTGCTGAACAAAAGAGCAGCATTTGGGCCAAATAATACGGAGGTGATGGGTAAATACCCAATAACTTCAGCAAAACTGAAAGATGATGTTTTGGGGAGTTTCTGGTTCCTCACTGTGTGTTCCTGAATCTGAGAGCAATTCATTGGTCTGACATGGCAAACTCACAGCGTTGTTCCCTCTCTAGAGCAGCATCTCTGGGACCACCCACTCCCCTGGGGAAGGGAAATGGTGCCACACAAATAAACATCTTGGCTGATCTTGTACTGATTTTCTGTGTTGGGTTAGAAGTTCTTTCCCAACAAGTTCCTGTTGGCCCAGCTGAGAAGTGTATGGGATGTGAACACACAGAAATGGGCTGTTAGTGATTAAAACTCTGTTTATCTTTAAAAATAATTACTGCTTTGCTTAGAGCAGTTTGAATTCAAACACGTTGTGCTTCTGGTGAGCTGCATCTGAGTGTTCAAGGTACATGGGTGCAGGAGGTTTATTTCCTTTTTTTTGCGGGGGGGAGGGGGTTTCTTTATCTCATTCTATTCTTTTGCTCTAATTGCTAAATCTTCTAATATTATTCTAATTAAAATTTTAAGTTCTTCCTTCTCTAGGCTGCTGCAGGTGTCAAACCACCTCTAGAGGCAGGAAATGTAACTTTGGGAACAGAGTAAGACATTTTCCAGTTCTGTAGAATCTCTCCAAAGATCTTTTGGGAGTATTTGCCTTAGGGTTTGACCCTGCTCAGTGCCAGGCAGGGTGACCAAAGGAACTTGGCAGGAGGGTTTGCAGGGATGTGGGATTTAATATTGTGGAAAGAAAAGCCAATCTATGAGATTGAAGTACAACAAGAACTAATCCCACTGATGTCTCACAGGTAACTTACACCCAAATACAATGAGTAGCTCTTAGTTTGGAAGGCAGTGACTCCAGCAGCATTTCTGGGAGGTTTTACCCCTCCAGAGTCCTCACAGTCACAATTCCAGGACTCAGTAAACCTGTTTTCCAGCTCTTCCTTACAGCAGGAGTGGCTGATGTGCCTTGAATTCCTCCTTGGCAGGGAGAGGAGCCAGGGCTTGTCTGGGGTGGCAAGAACCTGCTCAAGCTCCCTGCAGACACTGGGAGTTGGAGCACATGTACTGTTTGAACGGGGAAGATGCTTTCCTTCTAACTGCTGTTCGTTGGGAACCTGGGGAGTGACAAATTGGGATGCATTTAAAGCAGGAGGCAGATGTGATGGACAGTGACATGTGACAGCTGCAGATGCTGCAGTTTAATACTTACCTGCAAGTGTGGCATTTGTGGTTAAGCAGCTGTGCACAAACCTAATTGCTAATTGTAATCATGGTGCAGTTTAATCTGTAGAAACACAGGGAAAAGATGGCTCTGAATACGAAAGTGCCCCTGGACCAAAAATAGTGACTTTGTGACAGCTTGTGAACAGCCTCACCAAGTGCCTCGTGGCAGATGCAATCCGGGATATCCACTGCCATTTGCCTTCCATGAAATGCTGCCTGTTTGCTTCCATATGTCCCTGGAAGTGCTGGGTAGGGCTTGGAGCAACCTGGTCTAGTGAAAGGTGTCCCTGCCCATGGCAGGAGTGGGACTGGATGAGCTTTAAGGGCCTTCCCAACCCAAACCAGTCTGGGATTCTGGGGTTTCCTTGGTAAAAACCACTGGGGCAGTAGTATATCAGCAATTGTAAATACTGGGGTTTACTGTCAGTCCCTCGTGCTGTTCTGGGAATTCCACATCTGGGTTCCCTCATGCAGCTTTTGGATGAAGTATCTGATGGAGCCTTTGAGTGTTCTTGCTTCGATTCTCAGAGCTTTGGGAGCATTGTGTGAGTGCAGGTCTGAGCTTAAAACAACAGGCTGAGCAAATGCTGGTATTAGGAAAGTTCTGCCTTGGCACAGGGATCTTCTCCCGCCTTTTCTGTGGCAATGGAGCCAGCTGGGGAAGCAGGAACAGGTGATTTCAGCAGGAGTGGTGGGGATGTCACTGCCAGGCCCTGCCAAGGTGCAGGGGCCAGGCCATCTCCTCCCCACCTGCAGGTGGGTGTGTGTGTTGTGGAAATCCCTGAGGCTGGAGCTCTGGAGGCTTAAAGACTTGAAGAGAAAAAGAATGAAATGCAACCCTGAAGGATTCTGCCTCTGCAGTGTTCCTGCTCTTACCAAGGTCTTGGGAGAAGGTGGAAGAGGAAACAAGTTTCTTTCAGGAGTGCTGCAGAGCTGAGAGTCAGCTGGGCAGGAACATCCCTCCAGTTCCCTCTGGCTGCCCAGAGGCAGCACAAGCATGAAGGAAGATCCTGGATTGTGTTGGATAATTGAAAGGGCATCTCTTCTCCTTGTCCTGCCTTCCCATCCCAGGCTCCCTCCTGTCCAGAGCTCTCTTAATACCTCCTCCTCTGGGGCCTTTCTGCCATTGTCTCATCAAGGGACTCTCTGACTCCCCTCCTGACCCTCGCTCCCTTTGCACCTTTCTGTTCCTCCCCACTTGCTCTTGGCTCCTCACTCCTGGCTGTCTTAGGAAACCTCTGCTGCAGCCTCATGTCTGAACCAGAGATTAATTAGGAAATGGGACACTTGGCACAGCTGGATCTTGGAGAGATCCATGGCACATTCTCCCTTCTCATTGCACCTTCAGAGTCTTCACTCTCTGCCCAGCCTGCAAAGGGAGACGTGGATTAGGAGCATAATGCAGGGAAATAAATCTTCCAGAGCCCTTTTATAGGTCACCCATAAGACATAATAGTTTTTATTGCAGGAATATTTTTAGGTGCTTTTGCCCTTGCTTTAATTTTGTCTGTTAATGGGAAACTTGAAAGGGTTTTGTTAACTGGGACATGGTTTTGAGGTGTTACACATATTAGTTCAACTGCCCTTTTTGGCAATGCTGTAAAATAGCCTGAAAATACCTGGAAATTAAGGGCTGAATGCCTCCTTTACATCAAGTGCCCTGTAACAAGACAAAATGTCGTCTTTTCAGGGCTGTACTGAAAGCAAACCATTCAGAAAGCTGCTGCTCAGTGTGTTTTGTGCCTGTGAGGGACCTGGAGCATGGAAGCCCAGGGTTCACTCTGGCACAAACCCTCCTTTCTCTTGTGATTTGGTTTAAAACTATCAAAATCATGCTTATCAGAAGTTCTCTTGTGTCAAGAATGGCTAAATGTGTGTTTATTTTGCCTTCTTTTTGGTAGCAGTTAATTTAAATTAGGGCTGCCTCTGTTTGCTCTTCCATGTGCTGTTCAAGGAACCCTTCAGGGTCTTTCCTGTTCCACAGTGCAGGAATTACAGACCCTGTTTCAGCAGGGGCACTGTCTGGTTTCACTGGTGCAGGAGCTCACAGAGGATCTTGTGCCCACGTGTGAACAGAGATGGGGATTCTGCTGCCTGAAAGCTGGAGTAAAATCCAAATCCTTCCTAAACAAAACCTGCCTCATTCTGGGCTTCCTCTGGCACAGGAGCAGAATGGTGTAAGGAACAGTCCTGAGCTGAAAAGCTTCCAGGAAAACAGGGCTCTGTGCTAACCCTGTGACTGAGGGTTGCTGCAGGAGTATTGGGAGAGCAACTTCCCACAGTCTGGGACAACAAATGCTGGATTAATGTCTCACTGGGCAGCACCATGCCCTGAATCATCAATATTGCACTGGGGCTCCCCTCTGGCTGCCTATGGAAATAGTCCCTGTCCCAGCAGAGCCAGGCAGGAGCAGGAGGTATTCTTGGCTCTTGTGCTCCACTGGGATAACCCTTCGGAGGTGGCCTCTCCTTCCAGCAATGTCGCTGCCTCTGGGCTGTGGGGGAGCTCTGGGTCACCCTGCAGTACCAGCTGAGGTGTCCTAGAAAGCCTTCCCTCTCTCCTTCCCTCCCTCTTTCCCAGCCAGCAGCTGACACGAACTGGGCCAGCTGTGCTTGCTGCCTCCCTGGCCCCTTTTCCTGGCTGCTGGGAAATGGCTCTGGAAACCCAAGTGCTGGCACATGGAGCCTGTGTGGGGTTGCAGCTCTGGGCTGATGAATCCTGTTTCTGCTTCTCCCCGTGGGGGTCACTTCCAGTCCCATTTGGCAGCCCAAGTGTGGGATCAGTGTCACCACACATCTCTTGTGCTCCACTCCTGTGTTCCTAAGGCTGGAGGCGATCCCTGCTTGTCATCCCCATGGAAGCAAAAACCACAGGCAGGTCACTGGGCTCACCCAGCTCCTGCCTGAAGGAGAATTTCCTTGGCACCTTTCAGCAGGTCATGAGATGAAATTCCCTTCCTGAACCATCATTTTTTGGAATAATTGTTGCTTTCTTCCCTGAGGCTGCAGCCAGTGCTTGAAAGGGCAGTGCAGGTGCTCATCAGTGCTTGGGATCCTCAAGTAACACAGCACACAAAACTGTAAAGCTGATTTATTTGCTGCTTGAAGACCTGCAGCTCAAACCCTTCATTTCCTCCAGGTACTGTTGGCCCTTGTAGGCACAGGTGGTGTGTGATCACCTGCCAGCTGTGGGCTGGCCTTGCCTCTCCTGCTCCTTCAGTTTCTGTGCCTGGCAGCTTCTTCTTGCACAAGGCCAGAGAGTTGTTTGGCTCTGAGGTCCTCTCCCAGTTCAGGTTTTATGTCTCTCAGAGTATTCTCATGTTCAATGAGGAAAGATACATTTTAGGTGTCAGTTTTATTAAGGATAAATAAAACCTGTTGGTTTTGTTCTTGGCCTTGTTCTTACCTATCAGGGTTATGGTTGGCATCATCTTGTAATTAATTAGCTGGCACCTGTCTTAGGCTCAGCCTTGGGTCAGAACTTCTGCAAAGCTCAGGGCTGTGTTGGGAATCCTGGTGAAATTTCCACAGGCAGTTGGAGAATGCCTGGTTTGATCAGTGTCTCCTCGTGGTGTCTTTCCAGATGAACACACACACACACACACACCCCACTGTTGCTCAGGTATTCTTACAGCCTTTTTTGTTGTTCAGAATCTTATTTTGATAATGATGTGAGAGGCAGAATTGATCAGCTGCATTACTGTCCAAGAAGAATCCAAGGCACAGGATGCTTCCTGCATTTAAAACCCCTTGCCTTTGAAATATGACAATATTAAGCTCTTCAACTTGCCAAAGAGTTGTAATGCAATTTTTGGGCCAAGCAGGTTCAGCTGCTGTCTGGTTGTGTGAGATGTTTTGTTCCCTTTGATCAGAACTGTGAAATTTGCTTTGTTATTTCAGCTGCAGGTGCTCCCTCTGTACCTGCGTGCAGGGGGAGTTTGCTGGTGGGGAAAGGAGCTCTCCTTGGAAGGAATTCTGGTGCCTGGGGGTCTTTTCCTGGAGCACCCAGGCTGGCCTTTGGCTGGATTATCCGATCAGTGTCCTGCCATCACACAGCAGGCCACGTGTGCTGTAATTAGCGAGCTGGAGGGCTTTAAAGGTGGTCACTGCGGCCCCAGAACCATCTGCTGCGGCCAAGGTTCAGCTCAGGCGCTGCACTGATCCAGCCTAATCTCTCAGGAGGTTTTAGGGCTGCTCTGATAAACACAGAAATAAAATCACAGTTTTTCTTCCCTAAGACAGGCTCAGTGTGGGAAAGGAACAGCTTCCAGCAAGCTGGAAAAACTTAGTTTTTGTTCAAATGATTGAAATTACTGTCCTTGTGTTTACAAGCTGCTCCTTTGTTCCGTAGCCACCCCTGACATCACTGGGCACAAGCGAAGTGAGAACAAGAACGAGGGGCAGGAGGCCCTGATGTACTGCAAGTCCGTGGGCTTCCCACACCCCGAGTGGGTCTGGCGCAAGAAGGTCAATGGGGTGTTTGAGGTAAGGACAGTGGGGGCCCGGGCACGTCCCCCCCTGCCAAAGCCCCTGGGGAGGAAGGAAACCAGCACCTTGGCTTTAAGGATGGGCCTGTGAAGGTGCTTTATAACTTCTCAAAATGTAGCTCCTCTAAAGTGTGACCCATCGGTGAGTGAAGGCAGCAGGGAGGATGGATGGATGGATGGATTAAAAATGGATATTTATGGTATTGGTGTGACAGCAGAGCTGCTCCTGACATTGCTGGGCAAAGTTGGGAACTGGAAAATACAGTCTTCAGGGTATCTGCTGCAAACTGTAAGATCTGAGTTATGAAATATGATTTGGAACTGCATTTGGCTATAAATTCCTCCCAGTTTTCCAGTTTCACTGGTTGAGCTCACAAGACTCACTATGAGGAGGTGGCAGTGATCCCTATTAGTGCTCAAGTGAGCATATTTTTTCCACGTAGCAACTGCTGCAGTGAGCAGGAAAATGTGACCAGCAATGGAATAGCAGAAGAGAAGCTGGAAGTTGCTAAAGCCTTCGGTTTTTTCATCTCTGTATGACCTGTGAGAGAGGCAGCAATTGGAGGGAGGGATGAATAAAAAACATTAAGCAAACAACAGGATGGGATGATTGTTCCCTGCCAGGTGTGAGCCTGAATTCTTGTGGGTTGGTGCTGTATGAGTGACAGTGTGCTGGGGGTGGTCAGAGATGTGCAGGGTTCCTTTGTGGTGTGTTTTGGTGGTGTTTAAAGCACAGCTCCCCTCAGTGAGGGAACAGAGACCAGTTGTGGGCATCTCCCTGAAATTGCTTCCAGTTTCCATGACACGCAAACCAAAGGCACCAGAACTTAAAACTCTTGCTCTTTTCCACCCTTCTCCTCTTCCCAGGACATCAACAACTCCTCTGGCAGGTTCTTTATTTCCAACAAGGAGAACTACACCGAGCTCAGCATCACAAACCTGCAGATCAACGAGGACCCCGGCGAGTACCAGTGCAACGCCACCAACCAGGTGGGCTCCGTGTCGGTGACGACCATCCTGCGCGTGCGCAGCCACCTGGCCCCGCTGTGGCCCTTCCTGGGCATCCTGGCAGAGATCGTGATCCTCGTCGTCATCATAGTCATCTACGAGAAGAGGAAGCGGCCGGACGAGGTCCCGGACGGTAAGTGTGCCCAGCGCCGCCTGTGAGCACACCCAGGACATGTGGGAGCAGCACGGAGCGGGGCTCGGGGCAGGAACCACCAACAGCCCACTTTGTCCAGCTCCAGGCTCTTTGCTTTCTCATCTGTTCCCTCTCCAGACATTAAGCCCAGAAGGTCCCAACACTGGATTTTCCAGAGATCTCAGACCATGGGGTGGGAGTGGGTTATTGATATCTAAAGCTTTTGTTGCACAAGGGATCTCGTGCTCCCATCACTTTCCTGCTGTGGTAGCCCTGGAAAATCCTGCCTGTCAGCCCTTAGGAGTGTAGGGCAGCTCAGGGAGAGCTGGAAGCCACTACTCCATGATGGAAAGAGATTCCCTCTTCCCTGTGGCATTGGGGTCGGACACTGGGCAGGTTCTGTAAGGAAACATTACACTTCAGACTAAGGAATCATGACCCTTCAAGGGATTGGGACTGCAAAGACACTTCAAAACTGAAATGTTTTCAGTGTCCAGAGGGGTGGGGGAGGGCTCTTAACTCTGCTGTGTAGTGAATCTGTATTTAAGGAATTCTCTGGAAACCATATCTAGTTGTCATAGCCACTGAGTTAGATTTTATAAAGATTAGTTTTTTATTATCAGGTTTGATGGTAGCAATAATTAGTTAGAACTGTGTTTGGTACATAAAAATGGTAACTTTCATCTTTGGGCTTCTTCTGTGCACCTTCCTCTTCAGAGATGGGGGAAGGGGCAGTTTGAGGCTGAGTATTTGCAAGAACCATGCTGAGAACAGGCTTTAATGTGCTGCCAGCTGCTGCCCACAGCCACAGAACCTCTCCAAGGACTCCTTGGGAGAAGCAGCTGGAACATCACCATGCTGTAGGAAATATGTCCAAGCAGTGGAGCAGGTTCTTCAGAGCCCATGGAGGGGCCAGTACAGGCAGCTCTGAGCCCTCAGCACCTTCCTGGGCTGACCAAGCCCTCCCCAGTGGGAGATGCTTCCCAGGAGTGCTGGGTGTGGTTTGTGCAGCCAGGACATGCTGTCATGGAGCTGCACGAGGGACAGGATGGTCACCTTTGGGGTGGGAACAGAGGTGTGAAGTGGGGGCAGAACCACCTTCACAGGCCTCACACGTGTCTCAGAGCGTGAGGAGAGCAGCTGATGAAACATAACACAGGGCAGCAGTGGGAGAATGGCTGGGCTTGGACCACTCCTGTGGCACATCAAAACTGGCTGCCGTAGCGCCTGCCTAGAGCAGACCAGCTTCTGGTCGTACCCACTGAGCAGCACTTACTAACTGCTTACAGAGCATGTGTGGGGACTGCTCTGGGTGCAGCCACCAGATTGAACTGTAGTGCATGTTCCTCTGCGTAACTAACAGCTTCCCAGGCCCTGAGGGGCTTGTGCTGCCCACAGCGTGGCCTCAGCCAGCCCGGAAAACTCGGAAAAGACAGTTTTAATGTTCTCTTGCACCTCATCTCTGTGTTGGTGACTCTGTTCAGAGTTCCCTGCATGCACAATTTCATTTGATGAAATATGGCAAGGACCCAAATAAGGTATCAGTAATTTGGCATGTCAGTATTCCCTGCAAGAAGCCTCAGATGGACTGAATCCTGCAGGAATTTGCTCTGACTGGACCACATTGCAGTGCAGCCTCTGTGCTGGTGGGGTGAAGCTGGAGGTGCAGAGTTCACTGCCTGTTTGTTGCCAGGGCTGGAGTTTTCCTGGCTGTTTGGGCCATTCCTCAGATGCCTGAGGGATCCAGGCTCATCATCTCCGTGGAGCTGTCCAGGATGATGAGCCAAGGACTGAGGTTACTACATGGCTTTTTTGGGCTGCTGTTGTTTGAGGGCAGCTGAGCTGGAGCCCTGGAGAGGGATACACCTCCAGGAGGGACAGATGTTCTCCCTGTCCCCCTTCCCAGATTTAAAAAATCCATGCTGAATGTCACAACCCATACCTGTGTGTTAGGTTTGCCTGATGAAGGGACACAACTGGCATAATGCCAGCTTGAGTCCTGCATTCCTTGGATACTCCTGCATTTTCCATAGTGGCACTGAAGCTTTCCGTGGTGTCGGGTGGGACACGCCCTGTGAGTGGGGCACTTACAAATGCACACGTGGGAAATCGTCAGAGCCTCCTGATTTCCCCACGTGGCTATTTGAGTCGGTTATCCCTAATTTTATTATTTTCAGGACATCGTTACGAAATGCCAAAGTTAATGTTGGAATGCAGTGGCCTACTTAGCCTTTGGAATTTCAGCTCCCTGCTTCCCAAATCAGAGCTCCTCCTGTGCGTGCCACAGTGCGCCGGAGTGGGAACCACATCCCTCCCCATCACTGGGGCACCATCTGGGGTGCCTCTCAGCTGGCTCTGCAAACCTCTGTCCTTTTGGGTGTGATGTGCTCAGCTTTGAGGGTTGTGGCCACGACAGAGCTCGTGTGAAGCTCCTGCAGCAATGACTGAGCCGTGTGTGCCCTTCCTGCTGGGATGTGAATTTCCTCCTTGGACCACTCCAAATTTAGACACTGAGATTCCTTCATATTCCCCACTATCACCCCATGTTCAGTGGCAGGATGAGTCTAGGCCTTCCTGAGTCAGACTCTCTGATGTCCCTCCTTAGCCCTGGAGAGGCAGGAGCAGCAGCCCAGCTCCCACAGCCAGGCTGGAGGATGGATGGCCACTTGGGATCCCTGCCCAGTGGATCGTTACTGCTCGGCTGGGCACGTCCTGCTGCTGCAGGATGACTCCTCTGCAGATCAGCTCCCTGTAAAGCACCCCAGTGTTGGGGTGCAGGTGTTGCACATGTGGTGTTCCCCCTCTGGGTGCCACAGATCCACCCCAGGGTGCTGCCCACCGTCACTCAGGAATCCTCTGATATCCTGGCCACTGCCTGTCCTGCTGAGAGGATCTCGGGAGTGGGAATTTCTGGACAGACTAGTGAAAAGATTCAGGATTGTCTTAAACATTTGGGGGAAATCCAAATGCTAAATGTGGTCACTTGCCCTGTGTTGTGGAAAATCAGAGGGTTTGGAGCTGGAGGAGCTGTTCAGGGGACAGCCAAAGCACCCTCAGCCCCTGGCAGGGCAGAGCAGGATGGATGCAGTGGAGCTGTGTTGGTTTGGATCCTGCTGGGAGGGGCAGGTGCCCATGCTGAGCTCCCCAGTCCCACACTCAGGTGATGTTTGTAGGGCTGGCTCAGTTAAACCTCCACAAAGGAGGTTCAGGGCATGCTCTGTCAGCCCCTTGGATGAGACCAGCCTGATGCTGAACAGAAGTACCAGTTAGTACTGGGGGATGTGACTGGTTGGAGAGAAATGTTCTCTCTGGGTGAGAGACTTCCCGGGTGTCTGGAGTGCTTTCCAAACTGCCCAGAAACTCTGCCTGGCCAGCCCAAACAGACAATTGAATTAATTTCCTTTCCCTCTCATCATCATGTTCTGAAGGCTACAGCTGGCCTGGCTCAGTGTCCCAGCAGCCCCATCCCTGGGGGCTGGAGGGTGACAGATCCCTGGGGTACAGCTGCAGTTCTCTGCTCACTGCAGAGTGAGGCCACTGAGGTTTCAGCTTGGGGCATCAAGGGCTGGTGTTATAAGGCACTTCCCCATTGGAAAATGTGTTCCCTCTGTGTGGAAGAGCAGGGCCACTCCTTTAACTTTGGCATTTCCTGACTGCAGGTGTTGGTTTTGCATGGACCTTGCTTTCTGTGTTCCAGTGAACTGCTTTTTGTGCCTCAGGCCAGGGCTGCTCAGGAGCTCCTTCGCTGTTATTTCCTCCTTCTCAGAACTCAGATTTGTGAGTTGATTGTTTTTCCTGCTGCTCAAAGCAAATCCCTGTTTGCACCAAAACAGTGCAGAGGTGGCCTGGGGGGTTTGCTGTGGTGCTCCTGGATTAGAGGGTTCTCACCTGGGGGTGAGAACCTGTGAGCCCCCTCACATCCAAATCCCGAGCTGGAAGGAGGAAGGGAGGGCAGACTGTGCTTGACTCCTGCATCCCTTCAACATGCGAGTTTTGACTTGCTTTACACCTGGTAAAGCAACATCTGGTTCTCAGGGACCAGCCGGGGCTGGGGAATGCAGAGCAGGTGGAGAACGTGCAGCTTCCATGGCTGTGGGGGCAGAGCTGCATGAGCCTGGCATGGGGCTGGATGCACGGCGGGAGCGCCTCGGGCTGGCTGGGACCAGGGAGGGGACACAGAGCTCTGTCCCTCTGGGGCCCAGCCTGAGCTGGTTTCAGGGGGCAGAGGCATCGGGGGACACAGAGCTCTGTCCCTCTGGGGCCCAGCCTGAGCTGGTTTCAGGGGGCAGAGGGATCAGCCATTGTGATGGGAACGTACCCTAGCAAAGGTTTCTAAAGAAAATGGGGTTTCTGCTGTTGTTGGATCAAATAGCACTAAATTAGCAAAGCCCCTGGTTTAAAGGGTGTTTTCTGGGGTAAGTAGAAAGTAAAAACTCCTTGGCTACATTCCCTGTAGGAATGGGAGCAGTTTTTACTTCAAAATCCGTATTCATGATCTTCAGTCCAAAGCCATGAGGTGACTGGGTTATAACGTGTCCCTTTTCATTCTTCCCCTCTCATTTCTCAGCCTAATCCAAAGACTTCCCATAAACATTTCTCCTGGCTCTGCAGAAGCTCCATCCATATCCCCACATCCTTTCTAACCCTCTTTCGTTTTTTTCTTGACTTTCCCTGTTCCTGCTATTACTGTAAGTAATTAAAAGAAACAAACTGTTTTCACTGCAATGGTTTACCTTGTAACAAGTTGATTTTTGTGTTGTTTTTTTTTTCTGTTATCCACTTCTTTCTCTCCCACACTTAAAATTCATGAGGGGGGAGAAAATTGTCAGGCAGATGCATAGTGAGCCTGTGGCCATCAGCTGTTCCCAGCAGCATTGCTGCATCCCAGTGGGAATCAAGCAGCACAGGAGCTGTAATACAGGACCCCGAGCTGTCACAGGCTCTGGCTGCTCCTTCTGACCATTTCAGCTTAAACTGAACATCAGCTGGGTTTAACAAGGCTCCAGCTCAGTGCTGATCCACACAAGAAGGCTGAGGGATAGGAACCATTCCTGGAGCTGCTGTTCTCCACTGCTCTCTGAGCCTGTTTCTTGTGGCCCAGAGAACCTGTGGCTGCCCCAACCCTGGAACTGTCCAAGGCCGGGTTGGACAGGGCTTGGAGCAACCTGGGACAGTGGAAGGTGTCCCTGCCCATGGCAGGGGGTGAAACAAGATGAGCTTTAAGGTCTTTCCAACCCAAACTACTCTGTGATTAATTCTTAGAAAGTGTTAAAGCACGAGCTGAGACACAGAATCCCTTCAGATGCAAAAATTGGAATCTTAGTGCTGGAAGAACCTGTTAGTGTTTCATTTTTAACTTCCTCCAGTCACAAGATGCTACCCAAGATTAAGTTGCTATTAAAAATAAACCCTGTAGCTTTCCAAAGGCGGTAAAAGAAACTGAGTGACATCTAAAATGCCTTGTAAATTAAGGCTGGAAATAAATGGGGAGGGGGAGGGCACAAAGCACATTCCGATAATGCAAAGTGGAGGAGCTAAGGGAGACAGATCTACTTGTCATCATCTTCCAGTTTTAATGCCCAGATATTTTTTCCCAGAAGGACTGATCTCATCTGTCAGAGACAAACAAGCAGTTTTACCCTTTTGGTTCAGAAATGTGTGATTTTGGGGCACCACCGAGCAGGTCATCCCTTATCCACAGGAAAGGCCTGGCTGTGGGGGGGGTTTATTCCTTTGTTCTCTGAACAGTGGGGGTTTTGGAGCCTGCAGGTGCCAGAGGGAATCCCTGCAGGAGGAGGAGGGGTCAGTGTGGTCAGTGATGACCCCACGTTCTCCGCGGTGTTGCTGTACCGGCGCAGGGCTGTGGCATAAAGCTCGGGTTATATTGATCTTGTCGGTTACTATGACTTCTTTTTTTTTTCCCCTTCAATTGCATCATACCCTTAAATAATGGTGGTAAGTGAGAGCTCTGCATGCTTTGGAGTTTGTTTAACCTCCGCTTCAGTCTATACAATGCACAAGTCATGACGTTAACACTCTTAAAACTTCCTCATTCACGTTCACAACTAATTTGGATTTCAGTTTGCTGTTTTTAATCTTTTCTTTAGTCTGATTTTGTACTGGTTTTTCTGTTGTTCTGTTGCCCCCCTGGTTTCACTGAGGGTTCGGTCTCTGTCTGTGCTGTACTGGGGATGCTTTTCCAGCAGTTAATGGCTCACCAGGATAGTGACACACTGAGGACTTTCCTCAGTCTTTTCCTCTATGTTTAGGGTATAGATGGGACAGGGATGAGTGGTGGGGATTCACCATCTATAAGTATTCCAGTAGGCTTTTTTGTTGGATCTCTGTTAGGAAAAGACTTGATGGCAGCCTTTATAAATGTGAAGCTTTTTTTGTTTTGTTTTAGTTTTTTTTTTTTTAACAAAAACCTACTGATCTGAAATGTGCATGTCAACATTTGAGCAGAGAAGGGAGAGTGGTTATTTTTCTAGTGAGATCTCCACGGTGCAGTTCAATATTGCTGAAGTCCAGCCAAACAAACTCCCAAAGCTGTCAGTGATGTTCGGTAGAGCCGAGATGGGTCCTGGAGCCGCACGGCCTCGGGGGCAGGGGGGCTCTGGGGCCAGGGCTCGCCCTCCTGGAGCTCAGCCTGCCTTCAGATCCTTCTGTTCCCAAAAGGTGTTTGTGGAAGGAAGCTGTAGATTTCCTCTGCTGTGCTTTGTGTTTCAGTACCTGATGTGTCTCTGTATATCTCACTGTATATACAACAGCACATTGATGTCTGGCTGTCCTTCCTAGTCCCAGTTCTCTGTACCGTGTCCGATAGTTACTGTTGCTGGTACTGGAATTCTGTGGACACTGGTGTGTCGCTAGTCTGTTATTTTGGCTGTAAAGCTCTTGGTTTGTGGTTAGTTCTTTATTTTTTGGAGTATTTTTTGTTCCGGTCACTGTCTGTGCTAGCGGTGGCTTTGCCTCTCCGTTGCCTTGAAGTCCAGGTGGAGTAATGTCCCCTTTTCCCGACATTACTCCGGCGTGTGCTCATGCGGATGCCTACACTGTAAGACTGTAATTTCCATAACTGCTTCATGTGCACTAAGCACCCTTGTGGAATCCTGCTGAGAGTTTCTCAAAGACTTCCCGTGAAAAATCCCTCCAGCACAAGGAGGGAATGGCAACTGTTGAGTGCCAAAACCAGCAGGGCCTGAATTGGTTCTCCCAAAATCCATCTATGGGAGCGTTGACTTCCTGGATTGGTTCTTGTACTGTTTAAATGCATTTCTGTCTTCTGTGCTGCAGCCTGGGAGAAAATACAGTGTTTGAGAATTCCAAAAAAGTCCAATTGCTCATGAAAGAGTTAATGTGAAACATTCCTCATTGGCAGATGTTTCCCCCCCATTCTTGAGAGCAGTTTTGCCAAGTGACACTGGCAGGACGATGCTGGCACTGACCTGGAGGTGACACAGCTCCTGATTCTCCTGGTCATGTCAGATGCCACTGCCCAAGGACCACGGTTGGGGCTGGAATCAAGTGTTCCCCTTCAGCTTCTTCCCAGCCTGGTCCCTTCTAATTAAACACTGAGGAAAAACGGGGAGTGTAGAGGTTGTCTCATCTATGGGGGAAGATGAGTGTGGGGGTATGTCCCCTCTGGGGTGTATACCAGGAACTACCCATCAGCAGTGGAAAAAGGCTTACAAATTGAAAAATACATACTAAAAATAAAGTCAATGCAAGCAAACAACCAGCAGGATTTTACAACTGAACCGTTGGTTTGTCTCCTCATCTATTTTTATGAGATTGAACCACTGGAACTTGGGGACAAGATGAGTCTTGACCATGTTGCACCAATCTGTCCGCTACAGTTGCAGTCCTTCATGACCAGCATTCCAAGTGTTAACTAAACCCATTGAAGCAACATACTTGCCATCAAACCCGACTCCAGAACAGTAACTCCATGACTCCTTGCACTCCCGACTGGAATGGCCTTTGATGCTGTAGATAGATCGGTTTGCTGCTCGCAGTGCGGCCGTGGGGCTGGGCAAACACTGACTCTCTTTTTCTTTCCTTCCCTTGTCTCTCCTGGATCACATCGGGATTCTTGCTGCAGATGATGAACCAGCTGGGCCCATGTGAGTGTGTTTTAGAGAAAACAATACTGCATGGGTTAGTGTGGGGGGTCGTGGGAGGTGACAGAACGTGGGATTGGTATCACATGTGACATTATGGATGGTAATGGACCCTTTGGTGTGTTGTTTGTTGGCACAGGAGGAAAGAAAAGCAACATCTTGCTAGAGAATAAATATTGTGGTAACATACAGAGTCTGAAATAGCTGTGTTGTCTTTAGCCACTTAAAGAGAGGAAGAATGAAATGCTGTTTAAATAGTTTTATACAAATAATTGCATATACCTATGTACATATTAAGTACAAATAATGTACATTTTTCCTGTGTTTGTGACTGATTTTGGTGCATTTCTTTATCATCTCTGCAGGAAAACCAATTCTACAAACAATCACAAAGATAAAAACTTACGCCAGAGAAACACAAATTAAAAATGCTCATCATGTAAGTATCCCCCGTGCCCTGCTGGGAGCGGGCAGGCTCTGCCCTCCCCTGGCCGTGGCGGTTGGGGCGCGAGGCAAGGCGTGTTCCACACAGGATGGCACTGGCCTTCCAGAGCTGGGGGGCACCTCTGACCGCCCAGAGCGCCTCAGGGTGGTTTAATGGCCCACCTGCTGCACAAACACACCTTGCGATCGAGCCCCCGTCCCTGGGCATTGCCGGGCCCTGCGGGCAGCCGTGCCCTCGCCGCGAGCGCGTGGATTGCAGGCCGGTGGCTCGTGGGGTTCACCATTGACTAGCACCTCTTTCTCGTTTCTTTTTTAGAGCTTTAAGTTTCTGAGAGACTGATGGCAATATGACCTGCTAAATTTAAGGGTTGGAACTCTTGGTTCTAGAACTCCAGTTCTGTCTGATTTCTTTTTTTTCTTTCCTTTCCAAGTGAGCAACGATATGACTGTCTAACGCATGCCTTATTTAGCCTCTCCTGCAAGGATGACCTAGCCAGATCAATTTTAATAATGCTTCCGTGTAGAAGGTGTAAACTATTTTGGGCTTGATGTGCTGTGAATGTTGCTTTTTTTTTTCCCCTTTACTCTCTCTACCATGAGCAGTAGCCAGGCGGGTTCACGCATGCGCCATTTTTTACTTCCTGTAGCTGTTAAATTTGGCATCGCTCAAACCGCACCGCTGCCATCTAGTGAGACTTCTTTTGTAAAGTACAGCAGAACTTAAAAATATATACAGTATATATTTATATTGGGGGGAGGGGCAACCAGAAGTCATTGTGGTTCATTTTGAAGCTGCTGATGTTCATTCCTTACTGTATGGCTGAGAGGAACGAGCGCTGCCGGGCTGGCACTGGGACAGGGGAGACTTTGCAATCACCAAAAGGGCTCAACTGCGGAGCGTGGCGTGTCCTGGTGGGTGGCACAGCTGGGGTGGGCCAGGGGTGGTGGTGGTGGTGGTGGGATGCAGTTGGAAACAAAAACAAACCTTCAGTTTATAAATATATATATATGATTGCTTTTTAAGTGATTTTTTTTTTGTTAACTCATGTAAATTCTCAAATCCTTTTGCACTGATGTGTTTGACATATTCTTGTACATTCAATTCAGGCAAACTTTTATAATTTTCTTTTTGGTTTTTTTTTGTTTGTTTTTTTTTTTTGTTTAAATGATGAAATGTTACAGCATGGTGATATTCTATGCAACTAGTTATTCCTCTTTAGTTTGACACTGTAATTTCTCATGATTTAAAGATTGTAGAAATAGACCTACCAGGGTTCTCATGATGTGCGTAACTGTAGCTGCATGAACTCGTGTTCTGTGTATTTGTTGAAGTGCAATGATGTATAAAAAGTGGATTCACCTGTTTTTAAAAATAAAACACTGACAAAATCCCCAAGGGTCTTCTTTTTAAACGATTTAATCCTCGGAGCTGTGCCCAAGCCCTGGGTGTTCCAGTGGTACTAAGTGGTGTTTCTCAGCCTTCAGTGAGTTTCTGCAGTTCCTTCTCCACGTCCTCCACGAAGGCTGGGAAGTGCTGGTCCAGGAGGCAGAGGCGGATGAAGGGACCCAGCTCCTGTGCAGGCCACACCACGTGCCTGTAGGGCAGGGGCAGCTCGGGCCTGCCCCTCAGCACGGCCTGGGGAGGGGACAGAGCAGAGGGGCTGCATGTCCTGGGGCACAGCAGCTCCCCAGAGCAGGTACTGCCAAGGTTTCCTCTGGTACTGGATAAAGATGAATCAGGTAGGATTGCTGTGTGATATCCAGCTCTGACCCCACTGTAGTTTTAACACAAATGTCCAATTCCACTGCAATTACTGAAACTGGAAATCTAAACTGGAAATGCCACTTTCCTGGGCAGTGTGGCTTCCTAGGGAATATCCACTCTGCACCCACTGCTGTGTGAATTGTGTAGGCATAACAAGTGTGCACTTTCAAGCACTTAATTTAACAAAATGTTTTGTAAATTGTGGGGCTTTTGAAGTATTAAAACACCCTTTTCATCCCTGTTTAACCACCTCCCTCAGCTTTTCCCTTGGTGGTGAGAGAACTCTGGGCATTTTATCACTGGTCAGTGTAGATAAAATGAGTGGCAGCAGAGGGGAGGATGCAGGACAGGGGCTGTGGAAGCTCTGGCTGCCTCAGCACCTGCAGCAATGCCTTAACAAAGGCACAGCCTAATGGTGAAGAAATGATGCCAAAGATGCAAAGAAACATGGATCACCTCCTGCCTGTGGCAGGGGTTGGAACAAGATGAGCTTTAAGGTCCCTTCAAACCAGTCTGGGATTCTGTGATCACCCGATGACTATGGAAAAATAGAAAGACCCAGAGAAGCAACTGCAAAAACACGATGGAAAACCCAAGAGTTTTGTGCTCATCCATTTCCTCCTGCACTAGTCGAAATTCCCAGGAGCAAGAGTGTGTTTCCAGTTACTTACCCTGGACTGCTCAGTGAAGCTGAGATGGGGTCTGCAGCTGTGGGTCAGGGATGAGAATGCTCTGGGGAGACCTGAGAGCCCCTTCCAGAGCCTAAAGGGGCTCCAGGAGAGCTGGAGGGGGACTTTGGACAAGGGATGGAGGGACAGGATAAGGGGGAATGGCTTCTCTCTGCCAGAGGGCAGGGTTAGATGGGATATTTGGAGGAAATTCTTCCCTGTGAGGGTGGGCAGGCCCTGGCACAGGTTGGGCAGAGAAGCTGTGGCTGTCCCATCCCTGGAAGTGTCCAAGGCCAGGCTGGACAGGGCTTGGAGCAACCTGGGATAGTGGAAGGTGTCCCTATCCATGGCAGGGGGTGGGACTGAATGAATTTTAAGGTTCCTTCCCACCCAAATCATGTTTCTATGATTGACATTTATAGACTTCGGCTCAGTCTGCAGAAGTCATTTCTGCAGAGTCAAACCAGTGCCAAAGCCATTCATTGGGATGTTGCCTCTGGGTATTTATTTGCTCTCAGTGTGTCATTTGTTCTCATGCAAATGAGGTAATTACACCACCAAATACCTGTGTTTGCAGCTTCTTTCCTGGCTCGGATCATTACACAGATCCTGTGTTTTGCTGCATCCTGATGTTCACACAAGACATTTACCAGGTGTTTATGGAATCTGAGATGGCTCATTCTCTCTCTGTGCCTGACAGATTGACTTGAAGGATCTAAATGTTGGATTTTTATGTTTTTACCTGTGCTAGCTGTGCTACAGATCTCCTTTCTCCAAAGCTTGTGCAGGAATCTGGTAGAGGCTCATCTGGCTGGAAAATATCAAATGCAAATAAAGGCTTGTTACCAAGCAGAGTGTGGGTATGTGCAAGGAGGGAAGCAGTTCCATTTTTAGAGCTGACAGGAAGGGAATGTGCTCAGCTACCTTATGCAGTAAAAAGGCATCTTTTTATGGAACCTGCATGCACATCTGTGCTCAAGTCTTTAAAAATGAAAGATATGACAATTTAACTACAGGCCCATTATTTCATGTCTAAGTTTTAAACTACTTCCCAAAGTGACTTTAAAGCTGTGTATGACTGCTCACGGGAGCGTGCTGCTTCCTTCCCATGGGTCTGAACACTCGAGCATTTATTTAAGAGTAAGTCACCCTCAGAAACCTGCCTTTTCAATTTACCTCACACCTTTCTCTTGGGGAGGGGGAAACATTCTGTCCTACCCTGAGTTTTTTTTAAGTGTGCCCAGTGAAGCTCAAATTGCACATCTACAGTTGTAGCAATCACCACCACTGCAAACCGTGAGGAGGTAAACACAAACACAGTCCAGGGGTACTTAGTGGCTCTGATCACTTTTACCCTGTGTAACTTACTTGAAAATCTATCAGGTGCTTCCCAGTTCATGTTTCACGTAGATGGTTGCAAGAAACGTGTCAGTTCCAGCTCCAGCACTCGGAGCTGATGTTTTTTCTGTCTGCATGTCCTTACTTACTGCGTGCTGAGTGTCCATGCCCTGGGGGTGTTCCTGGCCGCGGTGGGGGAGCTGCTGGCTCTGCTCCACGGGAAGGTACTCGCCCAGTTTCTGGACACAACTGCAGCAGTGCCCCAGCATCTCCTCCTTGGAGGCCCCACCGAACTGCACACGGAACATGCGGCACTCGTTCTGCTCCAGAGCCAGAGGGAAAGGGAACGATCCGTAAATGGCCTCAAACTGCTCTGATTTAACTAAATTCCTGCTTGTTAAAGTTGGGAAGAAGGTGATAGATTCTTGGGTCACTGCACCTGCTTAAAAGCAAACAAGTATTTCCCTGCTGTATCTTCATTTTTTCCCAGCAGCTAAAGCAGAAGACTGTGATTCCCCAGTTTGACAGTTACAAATATGCAAGAAAAGGTAAGCAAGTGATGCAGGGCCCCTGTCACTAATTAAAGATTTAGCCAAGTGAACAAACCTTGCCATGACAACAGTTCTTACACCTTGAGCAAGAAAATTAAGTTTTATTGTTGCTGCAAGTACTACACTGAAAGGACAAATTTTGTGACAAAAAAATGACATGACACTACAGTAAGAAGTTAACTCTGGAACCTGAACTACAAGTTCTGGGAATGGTATATTCCAGTCAGGATTTGTTACTGATACATCAAACCCAGCCCTTCCTACCTCCTGGTCTACCCGTGTGTGGCTGAACCTGAACCACTGTTTGGCTCTCACCTTTGTGTTCCTTTAACAGAAGCCAACAGGTTGAATGGGAGTGCAACAAATTCCAATGCATTGCTTTAAACAGTGAAATACTGCTAAAAATGAAAGAAACCCAGACAGCTCTGCCCCACAGTGTAGGCTGTTGGGCTGTACAGTATTTTTCAGTGCCTGAGGTCAGTGGGGATGGCAGAGTCTGTCATGTGTGACAAGCTTGGCCTAAGCACCCTGAGCTGATGGAAGGCAGACACATACTGAATGTTTAGGGCATCAATTAATGGGACTTCCCATTTAACCTCAAAACTTCCAATTTAAAACAGTTCAAGTACTAGAAAAGCAGCAAGTTTTCCTTGCCCAGCCTGGCTTATTTGGGTGCTCATCTTTCTGAGGTTCTTCAGTGCCTGGACACGCTGCTGGTCCCCGAGTGCGAGAACAGCGCTCACTGCAAGGTCTCTGCCCCAGCCACCAGCCAGCTCTCCCTCACAGCCCCTGTGTTTACATGGCTGGTATTTTAACATGTTTGTATCACATAAAATGATTTTTAAGGCAATGCAAGCATCAAAGCTTGTCTCAGTGCGTTTTCAAGGGAAAAACCTCACAATAATGTGGAGTGTAGGCCTCGCTTTCCCAGTGCCTGGTTGTATTTGCTCTAATAACTAAGGCATCAGCATAACTGGGCACATAACCAAGAACTGCTCTGCCAGACAGGTGAGCTCTCATTAAAACGACTGAAAGGGAACTTCAATTCCTTGTGGAGACTTTCAAAGACCACCTGTTTTACTTGCCCCTTTTTGCCTTTGAAAATGAAACATTTTCCCTTTCTGGAGAGAGAGATGATGTCAAGGTGTAGCATAAACTGAGTACTGGGCAGTCACACCTCAACCACACAAAAGCTGATGTATTAAAGAATTCTTGCCTGAGGTCACTTAAATGATTGCACCTCTTCCATGCTGGGGTGGGGGACTGAGTTCAGTGAAAACAGTGTGAAGGGAAATGACTTACAGCAAGAATAGTAAGAACTTTCATCTTGCTCCTGCTTATTTGAGAGGCTCCAGCCTCATTCTGCTGGCTCAGAGTCCAGAGTGCCCTCCTGAAATCACACTGCTTAAGTAATGAGTGAGCTCCACTACAAATGCAGTATTAATGACTTAGAAAAACCAAGGAGTACAACATAAATCCAGAATTTATGAGAAAGATGAGCACAGAAGGTTCATACACTGACAGCACTTAGGGCATGGCTTCAGCCACAACTTAGGACATGAAGCAGAGAAACTGTGGTAGAACCACTGCAGTGCCACTGAATCCAGTCTGTCCTGGGAATTTGTGGTAAGGAAACATTTGGATGCACCAAATTCATTTTAGGTTATGTTAATATTCCTCCCTGCCTGAATTGTCCCTCAGAGCTATGTTAAGCCCCATGGTGCCTGTGCTGTTGGTTCTGTGTTCCTGGTGGATGCAGCAGTCCCTGTGCTGGGGGACAGGTCTGTTAGCAGGAAAGGAACAACTCAGGTTCATCAGCACCGATCCTGCCCCAGGCTGGGACTTGCCTTCAGTGGCAGGCCATGTTTTATACCAAGCTGACAAAAATCACAGTGCAACAGTGTTTCAATTCTAGGCATAATCCATGAATTTAAACCCAAGATACTTGAGAAAGTATGAGAGTTCATCTAAGAACCAAAAAACGTGAGATTTTTACATAAACTGGTAAGTGTTGTTTGATTACTTAAAGGTGAACCAGTGACTTACTGTGAGATCTGAGGAGAAGACCAGAAAACTACAGCTCCCTTTTGTTGCCCTGAGTACCAAATGCCTGAACCACCAGCCTGCTGCTAAGTGTGCCAGGAGCCACAAAATGGCTAAATAATTGCCTGTTTGGACAGTTTGTTTGCCAAAGTGAAGTCTGACTCATGCAAGAGATTCACTTCACCTTTTTAATTGTTAGCCATGGCAGATAGATTGTATAATAACTACCCATCCAGCTGTTTTAGCAGGTAAATCTCAGCAAGCAGGCTCTAAAACCTGAGCATTAGCATTTACAAAAGATACAAGATGACTTAATCTATTGTTTAGTATCTAGAGTAAAAAAATACATTCTAATTTATACAGACCATTTACAGTATCTCACAGATTCTGATTTAATTTAGCCAGTATTAAGAGACTTTCCCCAGAAAATCAGAAGTGTTTCAGTGGCTGTTGAAGTGTTCAAAGCAGCTCCACTCACCTTTGCCTGTGCCTGGAGCAGCAGACAGTCTGCTCTCCTCACTATCTTCAGCCACTTGTGGGAATCAATCAGTGAAAAGCCCTCCTGAAACAAAGCAGGACACACAACACTTGCACAGCAGATATGCAACACGTGGGAGTCCAGGCTTCAGGTGTGGGATGGAACTGAATCCCTAATGAAGATCAGGCATTGCAGTCGTGCAGTTTCTGTATCTGTCAAACAACTGCCAGTATGGAATCTTCACCACTCCGGGGACTGAATCTGTAGCTCCAGTAACACCACCCTGTCACGGTATGTTTTCATTTCCACATCTGATTATATTTGTGCATGTTATCAAAGTCTCGATAAAATAAAAGCAGGATAAAGCAGCAGCAATCCGAGCTGAAGTTGCCCAGGAGGGCAGCAGGGGGCAGGCCAGGCCGGGGAATGGGACAGCACCTGCTTTATCCAGGGAGGCCTTTGCTCCAGATGGCACTCAGAGAAACAAACAACAGCTTTGATAATTAGATAAAGATGTTTTTATACTCCTGTTGCATTACTGTCAGTCTCTTCAAACTGGATGGGCTGCTCAGCCTCCTGTGAGAACACGCCAGGAAGGTGGAACAGCACAGAACAACTGCAAGGCAAGTTTGTGTCTCCCAAGGCACTCTGAGCACTCAGCAAAGTCCAGGGAAAAAAACAAACAGTAACAAATTTAAGGGCAGGGAGGGAATCAGGCACCTGTTTTATGTGAACTCACAATGCTTTTAACGACCATGGCTTGGGCACATAGTTGTTCCCACATTCAGTCTGGTTTTATGGTGTTTTTCCTTTCACTGTAGATGAAGGTTGGACAAATATTGTCTCCTTAAAATAGTCACTGTTTTCAAAGAAATCACAGAAGGCAGACACTGTTAAACTTTCCTACCAACTATTTTATTGATGTTTCCCAGGCTGTCCTTCTTTTATGTGACCTGTTTCTGAGGTAAAACAAGGGGAAAACCAGCATTTGGAATTTTTATTTACATACTCCTAATTATTCAACTCCAACCTCAAAAATTTATTTAATTGAAATTTAAGTTTAACTGAAGAACAAAGGAGAATTATTTTATTTTCTCTTGCACCTTGGATTGATTGTAAATTGCCAAGTGGATATAAATAACTAAGAACAGCTAAATAAAATTTAAAAACTCAGTGCAGCCCCTGAACAATACACCAGACCTGATCTGGCATGAGCAAGCTGCCTGAAAAAGGAGAAGGATTTTAGACAAATTCAGCTCTGCTGACTGAACTTCACTGTTAAAATGTTTGTGTCAGGCACTGCCATTACAGTCAGGATCTTCCAGGTTTTCATCAGTTCTAAGCAGCAGATAAGGCCAATTTTGCACCATGTTAAAAGTTTATTCCTCATGGCTTTTCTGTTACCTCAATCAGCACAGACTGCACTTGAGGCTGAATCACAACAAAATAAGATTCTTAACAATGACAATTCCCTCCTTGTCAACAATTAAATAGTTATGAGTCATGGAATGGTTTGGGTTGGGATGGACCTTAAAACTCACCCAGTCCCACACCCTGCCACAGGCAGGGACACCTTCCACTGTCCTTGGTTGCTCCAAGTCCTGTCCAGCCTGGCCTTGGGCACTTCCAGGGATGGGGCAGCCACAGCTTCTCTGGGAACCTGTGCCAGTGCATATGAATCCAGGTAAATGAGTTCAGAGCAACAAGAAGGAAAAGCACAATAAATGTGTCCCTGGTTTCACCACTGGAAGTTGGGAGGATCTGTGCCCAGGAGCTGGACATGGGGCAGAGCCTGGAAACTGCAAGGCCTACACTGCATTAAGCCTACAGTCCATTTGTGCCTTTCCAGAGATGATGAATTGACTCCAATGTGCTCTGGAGACAGGCAGTGACACAGAGAAAGCAGCAGTCCCTGTGGGTTGGTGCTGCCACCAGGCTGACAGTGCAGGGAACAGCGGCTGTGCTGCTCTGGAGCAGCCAACACCCATTGCTGACAGAGCAGGGAACACACCGGCTGTTCTAGAGCAGCCAACACCCATTGCTGACAGAGCAGTGAACACACCGGCTGTTCTGGAGCACCAACACCCACTGCTGACAGAGCAGGGAACACACCGGCTGTTCTGGAGCACCAACACCCATTGCTGACAGAGCAGGGAACACACCAGCTGTTCTGGAGCACCAACACCCATTGCTGACAGAGCAGGGAACACACCAGCTGTTCTGGAGCACCAACACCCATTGCTGACAGAGCAGGGAACACACTGGCTGTGCTGCTCTGGAGCACCAACACCCCTTGCTGACAGAGCAGGGAACACACCAGCTGTGCTGCTCTGGAGCACCAACACCCACTGCTGCTTCAGTCAGAGCCGGGCACAAGCAGACAGATGGCAGTGTAAGATTAATCACAATAGATTAAAAAGGCAGCCTAGAACTAGGCAGGGACTTAACAGCTCAAATGTTTGAAATGTGAAGACAGAAACAACAGCACTTTTTAAAGTTTGATCTTTCATATTCAGGCACAAACTCCTGTCAATCTCCAGGACTGGACTTGTACGAAAACCATGGTCAAAGGGTAACTGTTTCCCACATCTCTGACAAAAATCTTAAGTTTCTCAGAGGGAGCACTCTGAGTGGAATTAAGCTGAAGCAGAAAACAAGATGTTTCCCAAATGTTTCTGAACTAGGCAAGATGTGACCACACCTTCCATGAGCCAGAGAAGCCAGTAAGGCTGATCCTGCCTTACAGCCATTGGGTCCAGCATTAATGGGAATATTTTTGTTCTGACTTCACACTTCAGCATTCAAAAAGCTGCTGGGTAATGAGCTCTGTGATCTGTGTTGGAAGGCATTGCATGTTATTTATGAGTATTTTTTATTCTATCGTCTAGAAATCCTGTGGTGCTAAGCAACACAGGAACAGATGATCTGGTTTTTGTTAGATTGCAACCCTTTCTGAACTACAAATTAATACGTATTTAAGAGATATTTTTGAGTATCAGTTCAGCTAGGCTGGCTTGCATCAATTAGTCTGGATTCACTCATTCACAAGCCAGTTGTTTTCAAACAAAACCATGTGTAAACAACAGCTTAGGAAGAAACACTTTTTTTTGGTCACAAACATGATCTAATCTGCCCTTAAATTACAACCAATACTAAAGAAGACAAACAAAACCCAGAATGCCACAGTGAGACACATTCTCCAGTTTGAGCTGCCACTTCTAAGAGAGTCATGAAACGCAAATACAAGTTTGCTCTCCGAGTTCCCAGTTACAGGGAATGTATGAGGTGTACAATGTTACAGATTAAGGACTCAGCTGGGTGTCTCACAGACTGGGAATGTGCATTTGCAAGAAACGATGAGTTCAGCATGAGATCAAAGGAGTTTATTGTATTAATGACTATCCCAGTGCACAGCTGCCAGAGTGGTGCTGGCTGGGAACTGAAGCAAGAGGGCAGAAAAGCCAAGGGCCTCAGCACCATTCTGACACAGGTTGGGCGGCACCATGGGACACAATTCCACAGAAAAAGAGAAATCTACTTCCAAAGCTTCCAGGGAGGCACCTGTGACAGTCCCTTAATCCACTCATTTCCCAAGGTAATCTACCAGGACACAAGTGGGGAGCAGAACTATCACAGTGCAACCATTTCCAACCCCAACAACCAAGGCAGACAGCCAAGAGTAAGGAATAAAGGGATGCTAAGTCTGCATTATCTTTTTGTATGCAATTTTTTTACCCTTAATCTCTTAGAATCTTAAATCTTGCTATTAAGCTTGTTTGATTGCAGAACAGAACACGAGGGTCTGAACTCATTAAACAGAGTGCTCCATGTGTACAGAGGCAGGAAAGCCAAAGGAAATGGGAGATAAAGGACAAATCAGCCACCCCTGAGGGGACTCAGGAACCAAAAATCTTTAACCAAAGTGTGGGGTGCAGGAGCACGTGCTTCCTTTCTGGGAGCGTTCCCCTGGGTGGGCACGAACTGCAGCCCTGGAAGGAGCGAGCAGCAAAGACAAATAAGTTTCTAACTCAGGACAGACCTTGATGTGTCACAGGGAGAACCTGATTTGTTGGGGTTTTTTTCCCCAAACTACACTTTAGAACAGTGATACTTGTGCAGGGACAGTAAAGGATGCTCATGGGGTTACCTGGCTAAAGCTCTTCAGGGCATCCCATTAATTTCTTCTTTAAATCATCAAATTCATATGTCCCTAAATCAACAGCGTACATTAAACACTACAGAGTAAATACATTTCATTAACAGAAATCCCTGCTCTTAAAAGACTGTTCTAATAGCTGGTTTAGAGGAATTGGGGCAGGAGAACAGCCAACATCTGAAGCCCTTTACATCAACATGCAGGATACTCAGCGTGTCCAAAACAATCACATCAACAACACATGTTGAAATAAACAAACTAAAACTGAAATTTTTGAGCTACGATTGAGGTACTAAGTCAACAAAACTAAGAATCCTTCTACTCTTTCACGTAGCAATCATGGGACCTTTACTAAAAGAACAACTTCCTGTAGGTTTTCAGTGCTCCACCACTCAGCAGCATTAGCAACCCGCTCACTCCGCAGGTTTCTGTCAAGTGTCCTCATTTACTGCACAGGGACCATCCCTGCCCAAGGCACTGCTGTGAATATCATCTCAAAGATTTGGTGCCTGAGTTTCAGGCACTGCAAAGAGAGCACAAGGAACATGAGAACGTCTGCTGAATGCTTGCCTAATTAATGAGTTATAGAATCTACTGTACCCCATGCACTGGTAGCTTATTAGAAGTCAGGAGGGGACCAGGAGGGCACTAAGGACATTTAGTCTACACTTTAAAAGATCAGGTCACAAATCAATTACTCTGGATTAATTTTATCCTATTAAGTAAGTCCTCCTCACAATTTCAATTTGTTTAATTTGTGGGGTATTATGAATTCTAGCACCAGAAATAATTACACTGAATAAAACACCAAAATACAATTTTCATGATGTGTGGATTCAAAGAGGGGAAAGGAAATAAGAGTTGTGGTAAACAGAACGTGATGTATCTTGAGTATGGCCAGAAATTAAGAGAGATGCTATTGAGATATTACTGTAAAATTCCATTGTCTACAGTATGCAAGAATGAGGTTTCTCTGTCATCAAACATGCAGTCTGTTAGGAAACACTGCAGTAAAAACAGGTCCTAAAATACATTACATAATTTCATTCCAAATGAAGAACTTTGCTTAAAAAAAAAACCAAAACAAAACAAAGCAAAGCAAAACACTTTTTAATTTGCATTACGCATCAGGGATTTTTATGTTCCATAATCTGAAGTTCCATTTACCCTCCTCTTCATTCCATTTGGCTGATCACAAGGAGTAGATTTTATTTTGAAAGGAAAACAGTTGTTTCTGTATTTATTAAAAGAAATAAAACAGTTGTTAGGATATGCGAATTTTATTGCTATTTTATAAATATTGTTCTTAGAAACGATCATAAAAGAGCCACAGTTTCACTGGGCTCTAAATAACTATCATTCTTCAAGGAAAAGGTTTCTCAACTCTCCTGCTCAAAGAAAATAACAAGTTCTAAGAGAATACATAAATACACCCATCACAGAGAAAGTATTTTGATAGCAAGTTAGAAACACTTGAATATTGTACCTAGTATGGATCATGTTAATCCAGCCATCAATTAAATAGAAATTTCCTTCTGCACACAGCTTTTGTGCAAATGGAGTTGTGGTGAATGTTGTATGTAGGTGAAACATTGGAAAAATCCTTCTATTATTCATCCATGAGAGTTTTACAGCAGTACAGCAGTTATGCATGTTGAGAAGGAAATGGTGCTCCTGTGACACAGATCTTGTGCCTCACCATGTTCCTGTGCACAGGTACAAAGCTGAGATAATTGTTACCCAGTTCCCTCAAACCCTTGAGCCCGTGGCACATCAAAAGGGCTGAAAAGTAGGGATTAGAAGATAGATCAAAAGACCAGACATCAGCAACTTAAAGGATGCAAGAAACAGCTGTGTAAGTACATCAGAGGGAATTTCAATGCCAGTGTATTAAGGCAGCACATAAGTGTTGGGAACACCTGAGCTGTCAAAGGACACAGTCAGTAGCCCAGGCCAGCAGGAAGAGAGTACAAACAAAATTATCCCAAGAGTTGCAGCATTCCATCAAACTGGATACATTCCCTCTGGAGTAGGAGCTTGTGTGTTACCCTGTGTGACAGAATGTCCAGGATGGACCCCACTGAGTGGATTTAGCCTGGACAGGCTCCAGAACACACAACGTACAGAGCCTGTTTAAATACTGTGGCAGTTTGTGACAGCTCCTGACAGCCAGAGACCAGAGGGAGACAGAACCAGCCAGATTAACCATTTCTGATTATTTCTACAGCACTGACACAGCCTGAGCTGCAAACTGGGTTTTTGTTATATGGCATCACAATAAAGAGTTTGCAAAATTCCCCATCCCTGGAAGTGTCCAAGGCTGGATGGGACTTGGAGCAAGGTGGTTTAGTGGTCCCTGCCCAGGACAGGGGATGGAATGAGATGGACTTTAAGGTCCCTTCCAAACCAAACCATTCTGTGATTCTGTGATAATGAATAGATGGGTGTTTGGTGGGTTTTTCAGCCAGTCAATTATGTTTAAGAGGAAAAGTGAGAGAACTGCAACTCCACCAATCTCGGGAATATCCACAGGCATGAAGGTACCAGTGCCCCTCACAGCAGTTTAGTCCTGTCTGCACAGATCTCACCTGCACCATGACCCCAAATACTCAGAGAACTGCACCCAAATGAACTGACAGGTTGTAAAAACAAATTTGTGTAACTTTTCTCTAACACTTAAGAAAATGGTAAGTGTTTACCTTAAGGTTGGTATTGAAGCATTGCTAAAATAAATGTTAAAAAAAAACACAAAACTTGGGGGTGTTTTTTAAACTCTCAGTATTGTATTTTGGTCACATTTACCAAGCATGTCTGTTCTGCCTCTCTTCTGCACAATGTGACAGTCACTGCAGTATCTCAGTGTCTCTCAGAAGCTCAAACAGCCCTGACAGAACCCAGAAATTCCTGCTCTGGCACTTCATGCAAGGCAGCTGTCTGAAAGCTTCACTAGCCACTAGACCCAAGAGCTGCAAGAAAGTGCTTTTCTCAGCCAAGTCTTTATAAAGCTTTTCTGACACTTCATCCCTTCCAACAACACACTTTTATCTGCCCCTGTTACTTGCCAGATTCAGCCTTTGCCAGATGTGACTTTGAAGGGCTGCAGCTTTTGGTTGTGTCTGTTTCATCCCTAATTAGTTAGTAGAACTTAATTGCAGTTAATTTTATATGGTTATTTCAAGGATATTTAGAGTCACTAGTTAAGTCACCAGTCAAGCTACGAGTTACTAACAGTTACTGCCATGTGATTGGGACGCTGGGAAAAGGGCCAGCCCCTCAGGAGGAGCATCTTGCACTGAATCACTGCAAGCAGGATTTGCTGAGAGATGGCAGCAAGTCTCTCTTCCAGCAGTATTTTCAATACTCCATCTTTTTTTCTTACTCAACACAACTGCTAAAATGCTTTCCATGTTCCATTTTTACCTTGTCCTCATGAAATATGAGGCAAATGCCATGTCTTGCATGAGGGCTCTCCACACTGACAGCTCTGTTAGCTCATGCATTACCTATTCAATATTTCTAACACACTCACAGGCCAAGAAATTCAAGGATATCTTTGGTTCTCCCCCTAGACTTAAATTTCTGTAAGTTTTAGACCTTTTAAGAGGCACAGTAAAAACTAATTTATAAGCTTATACATATTTAAAGCTGCAACACAGTCTCTTACACATTCTGTATTAACAAGCTTTGTTATCTTTACACTGCAGCATCTTCCAGTGGTTTGTAATACTTTTCTAATATATTTATCAGCCAGTTCCTACTTGTTATCTTCACTGAGTACTGGTGATATGCACTGAACACACTTAATTCCACCTTCCAGCAAGGCCTTCCCTGTCATGAGCATCAAACCTGTTTTTACCACACAGTTTTCCTTTTCACCTCTTTGGTGTCATTGTGAAATCTTTAATTTAGTGGCTGGTTATGCTTATGTAAGTATGTAAGAGGCTACAGGAATATCAGCTGACAAAACCTTGTAGTTGTTCCTTTGTCTCCAAAGGTGTGTGTTGTATGATAGATCACATTATCCAACACAGAGAAAACAAACCCTTTGAGAAACCACATTATTGAACCAAAATACTAAAGGGTCACTGGCAAGAAAGTAGCTGGATCATGTAGGAAATCTCAGAGGAAATTACAGTTTTATCTATTTCTTAACAATGTATTTTCTCTGTTTTCTTAGGCAGAAGAATCCTGAAAAAAACACAACCATAAATTATCTGTCTGCTGAGCTTTACCTCTTAATCTCCACTTTTAGAACTACAGAACTGCTGCACCTCAGCTGGAAAGAATGCATTTGGTATTATTCTGATATGTGAAGCAAAAGCAGCACCTGAGAATTACCATGAGCAAAGCAAAATTGGCAGTTTCCACTCAGTGGAAGATGAATTTGAAAAGGGAAATTAAGTTAATACTGGTGGTAACATGAAGAGAGAAACATTCTTTACATGTGAGAAACTCACCAGAACTGTTCGCCCTTGAGAAATGAAGAAATGGCCAGACACCACAATGGTAAGCACAAGAGGACCTGATTCTTCATTTGATTCCAACACCTTTAAAAAGATAAACAAAGATAAAGCTTTCCCTGTAAGCACAGAGTCTATGATTGCCCTTCCCAGTGCAAAACCAAAGGTTTCAAAGGTCAGTTCTGGAAGCCAGGTGGGTAATCTACGTCTCACTAATGCAACTTGCCCTACACTCCCACTGACAGAAGGCATGTTTAATGACTTTTTTACTGATTATTCCTTTAACTTTAACCAACCCTCTTGACTCTTCCAACTTGATCTGTACATCTAAATACCACAGGTCACCACTGAATGAAGGAATTAAAAAAAAAAAGTTGGGCTACTAACCATTTCTACCTCTGATCTGCTGACATTAATAATTCACGGAGTAAAATTTCTCCCAGTTCTGAAGCTATGGACTTCGAAAAACACACCTGAAAGGCCTCATGTATTCCTGTTTGCCACACCCCCCCGCCCCGCCTCCCGCCGCCGGCACCTTCCATGAGGTGTTTCGCCCCTCATCGTCGCCGTCTCTCGGGGGCAGGAAGCGGCCGTAGCGCTTCAAAGGCCACGTTGTGGCGCTGCTGAGGAGGGAGGTGTCTCCGGAGGGGCCCGGCCGGGGCTCGGGGCCGTGAGGGGCGTGAGGGGCCGCGGCCGCCGCCATGTTGCGCTGAAGGCTGAGGCGCTGAGGGGGCGGCGCGCGGCGCTGGGGGCGGGAAGCAGCAGCCAATAGGAGCGAGGAGAGCGCGTGGCAGGAATCGCTGGCCAATCAGCGCGAGGCGCGCGGGGGCTCGTGCCGCTCCTGCTGCCACCGGGCGCGCGAGGCGCGGCGCCAGCGCCCCGCCCCGATCCCCTCAGCGCCATCGGCCCCTCCTCTCCCCTCAGCGGCATCGCCCCGCTCCGATCCCCTCAGCGCCATCGGCCCCTTCGCTCCCCTCAGCGGCATCGCCCCGCTCCGCTCCCCTCAGCGCCATCGCCCCGCCCCGCCCCGCTCCCCTCACCGCGACCGCCCCGCTCCGATCGCCCCGCTCCAATTCCCTCAGCGCCATCGCCCCGCTCCGATCGCCCCGCCCCGCTCCACTCCGCTGCCCTCGGCGCGACCGCCCCGCTCCGATCGCCCTGCCTCGATCCCCTCAGCGCGATCGCCCCGCTCCGATGGCCCCAGTGCGGCCCCTCCACTCCCCTCAGCGCTATTGCCCCGCTCGCCCTCGGCGCAGCCCCGCTCCTGCCTTCAGGCTTTCCTCCTCTCCTCCCCCTCTCCTCCGAGGGGAGCGCGGCCACAGCCTCCCCCTGCTCCCAACACCCTCCGGCCGTGGCCGTGTGAAAGCTCGGCTGCCTTTTCGTGGGTGTGAGGAGCGCGGTCTGGCCTGCGCAGCGAGGAGGGGGAGCAGGAAATTAAAGTGACGGTGACGGTGAAGGTGATGAAGGTGATGGTGAAGGTGAAGCTCCCGCAGGCTGTCAGTGCCCTCAGAGAGCTGCCTGTGAAAGCAGCCACGCTGTCATTGCACACCCTCCCGCAGGTGAAACACACAGCCCTGTACAAATGCTGCCCTACATCCTCCGCTGCCTTTCCATCTTTGGATGTGGTGCTCACTCCACAGAGTTGCAACAGGACTTCTGTGGCACCTGAAGTGGGGTTTGTCAAAAAGCTCTTTTCAGTATGTGCTGGATGTTTTTAAACCAGCGTGGGCCAACAGCTGGATTAATAAATCAAAATTGCATCCTTCTCCCCATTTTGCTCCCTCTCTGCTATTAGTTTGCTGGTACAATTATGGAAGGCTACACTTTCCCTGGATGAGGAGTGAGGGTGAAATGACTCATAATAACACTGCACTCAGGTATTCCATTTATAGAGCATATCTTGGCCATTAACAATAATGTGAGAGCTGGTCAAGGTCACTGAGGGGCAGGGAGGGCTGGGGACCATCTGGGACTGCCCTGAGTGGCCCTTGGGTGCCCATCACCACCAGCAGCCCCCCTTAAACCATCAGCCTGTCTGAGGGTGCCATCCTGGCAACTTTAGTCCCAGTTCTCAGCCAGCAGCACAGACCTGCCCGAAAAGAAGCTTGTCTAAATAATACTTAAATTAAGTAGAACAGTTTATGCCAATTTTTTCTGCTTTTTCTTACTTGCATTGATGATGGCCTGGCTGATGAACAAGGTTAAAACAGAAAGAGTTAACTATTGTCTCATAAAACTTTCAGGCAGAAGGTTAATCTATTAAACAGCGAATTTTAATTTATTAGAAAATATTAGACTGACATTTATGTCTTATGGCTGTTTTATTTTTCACCTGAAGTCACACAGGAGAGCTACTTCAACATCAGAGGAACATTCCAAAATAAACAATTTTACAGTGTTTCCAAAAGGGAGGTGTTTATCTAAACATTTTGCAGATAGGGAAACACAGGCAGAAAGGCACTTAATGACTTGACAAGGTCATCCAGAGAAATCAGTAATGAAACAGGGAATACAGCGTGGGCTTCCCAGCTGCCAGTTGCCTTCTCTAATCATTGCTTCCCCACGAGGATTTCTCAAATTGTGCTTGTCAAACATTCAGGATTTGCCTGTAGACTTGGGGCTTTCTTGGAATCTGCAGGAGAAGTCAAATATTATTGTCAGAGAAAGGCTACATGAGTACACACAGTGAATCTGTTTTTTCCCCTAATTGAGCTGAAGTTCTGTGGAAAACTGTTTGCTTGCAGTGTCTGTTTTCCAAGAGTGATTTCTGGCAGATGTGCTAAAGGCTTCTACAGGAGGAAAACAAAGGCTTAGTATTTTACCAAACCAAGGAATTCAAAATGTGGGTTTGAAAGAGGCAGAGGGAAACCAAGTTCCTCGGATATTCCCATCTGCTTGTGGATTTTTGCTTGACTGGGGTCTACTAGTTTGCTTTTGCTTTTTGGGTGTAAATGTCTTATTTTTACACATCTATTAAGTAAAATGAGAATGGTGTTAAAGCTGATACAGAAGCTCTTGCTGATCCTGATTTCCTTAGGGAATTGCATGATTTGTTCTTGATTCAGCAAGTAGACATGTAGGAAAATGGTTAAAATTGGGGGGTTTAAGGGCTGGATAGGCTGCCAATTTTTTAAAATTACAGAACAAAATGTAGAAGGAGGAGACAGGGGGAAACTGTCAGGATTCTGACAGGTTAAAATGTGTTTCATCAGAGATGAGATGGCAAATCTCACACAGGTGCTGAGGGTTTATCATTGTGATGTGCTTCAGGTTTGTGCTTCACAGACCACAATGGTACAAGTTAATTTTCTCACTGCAGAAGTTCTGGTCCTGTTAATAAATTACAGAAACTGCCAAAAGCTGAGAGATCCATGCAGGAAGAGAGATCCAGTCCTGCACCACTATTATTGTTAAGATGTTTAACAGTTGATTTTGGTACTGGACATTTTGCTGAGCCATCTACATTATTGATTTTTAATAATAATGGTGGTGATAACAGCAAAAATAAAACCATATTACCGTGACTTTATTGTCAAATGTGAGTGCAGATTTGCAACAAGTGCAGGGGATGGACTGGAGGAGCTCATATAAATTGGACAAATAATATATTAAGAAAATCAGATGCATGAAATGGATAAAATAAGGAAGAAAAGGTATATTTTAGAAATTATGGAGGTTTCCCTGTGGTACTGACAACTTCTCATCTGCCTCTACCCAGCTGTGGTAAAGGGATGAATGGGATTACTCCAGAGACATAAATAACAGGCCAGTGAGAATGCTCTATTCAGAATACTTGATTTATTGCTTTCATTTCTATAATAAATAGTGTTACCTTGTGCTTTAGTTGCTTTGTTAGGAGTTGTGGTATTTCCTGAGGTTTATTCCATTAATTAATGTTTCCTATAGTTGTACCTGCTTCCACTGGAATGTGGTCTGCAGTCAGCAGCCTCCCTGCCCACATCTCTCAGTTCTAATGAAACTACAGCATCTTGGATTATTGCAGAGCAGTTCTGTAACCCCTCCCAAAATACCCTCATCCAGTTCTGCCAACATGTGTCAGTCAGCAGGGGGGAGATGAATTCAGAAGTTTCTCATGCAGAAATCTGAAGCCAAGGACCGTGTGTTGTTCTGGACTCTGGTACTGTGGCCTCTGCTGTCCTGAGGGGCCACCCAGTTCCACCCCTTGCCATGGGCAGGGACACCTTCCCCTATCCCAGGTTGCTCCAAGCCCTGTCCACCCTGGCCTTGGACACTCCCAGGGATGGAGCAGCCACAGCTTCTCTGCCCAACCTGTGCCAGGGCCTGCCCACCCTCACAGCCAACAATTCCTTCCCAATATCCCATCTAACCCTGCCCTCTGGCAGTGGGAAGCCATTCCCCTTGTCCTGTCCCTCAATCCCTTGTCCCAAGTCCCTCTCCAGCTCTCCTGGAGCCCCTTTAGGCTCTGGAAGGGGCTCTCAGGTCTCCCTGAGCCTTCTCTTCTCCAGGTGAGCCCCCCCAGCTCTCCCAGCCTGGCTCCAGCCCAGAGGGGCTCCAGCCCTGGAGCAGCTCCGTGGCCTCCTCTGGACTCTCTCCAGCAGCTCCAATGTTTCTCTTCTGCTGAGGACCCCAACTGTAATTTGCAATTGTACTTCACAGTCTCTCTCTTTACTGGCCATGTCAAAATGAAGATTGGATTGAGAATCTACATTTCAAGCACAAGAACTGAAAGGTCCTTCTGGCTCAGTATCTTCAATTACCCTTTTTTCCCCAGAAGTTACTCAGTTTTACTGTATCTCCAGGAATTGCTCGTGTTAGTTCACATGTTGTTTCTGTTTATCTGGCAGTGACATTCCTAACTTGTCCAGTGTCATACCTGAATGAGACCTTCACTGGATGGTCTTAAATGTCCCTTCCAGCACAAGCCATCCTGTGATTCTGGGATCTTCCTCCCTAAATTATATTATTTGTGTGTGTTTGAGCATTACAGGGCAGCTGTGGAAGCACACAAAGTAGTGTCTGTTTTGTGCACACTTAGTTATGTGAGGAAAAAGAGCCACAAAGCAGAGTTGTCCACAGTTGTCAGGGACAGACCAAAACCAGTGTGAGGCCCCCTCACTTCATGCTGTCATTGTCATTGTGTGATTGGAGACTGCTCCATAAAGCCTCAGACTTTTTCTAGGGAAGGTCACATTTGTTCAGAGCATAATTTATTGGCACTCCCTTTATTTCCTTTTAAGTTGTCTAACTTTAGCACTCACGGCACAGATGAAGGAGCTGCTGCCTCACAGATTTCTCCATTTACATAAAAAACCCACCCACAAACACCCTTCACTGTCAGTGCATCCATTTTGCTGAGTGCTCTTCATTTTCCAAGACCTTGAAAACATAAGGGCATTTATTAATTAATTCAAATTTACAGCTGGGTGGAGGGGAGAATTGCAGATGGGAGATAAGCAATTTGTTGTGTGCCCCTTATTTGATGAGGATTGTAGAAGGAGAAATAGTCCAGCCATTGCCAAGATTTCCCATCCCAATCAACTCTGGTTTTTATTTAACAACTGGTTAAAGAGTGACCCTGGCAGGAAGGGAAAATCTGGACTTGGATAATTATTGTAAACTGAAATCCTGACAGTCTTGGATATGGACAGAAGCTGGAATTATCTCTGTTTTTAACTCTTGCACTAATTAGCTCTGGATGTTTCCTAATGTAAACCTGTATGCACTGCTATAAACACAGCAATAAGGACTGACAACTCATCACAGTTTGCTCCTGACCAAGTTTGTTTCTTTTGTTAAAGAAAAATACAGATTTTTTTTTCCTTCAAGTTGCATTTACCTGACTTTAGAAGTTCTTGCAGTGAGCTTGTAGCAGAAAATACATCTTTGATTCTTTCTCTAAGCTTCAGTCCCAAAGCTGATGTCAGTGAGAGTTATGTGTGCATAGAGGGGAAGAAAATGTCTTGAACTTTCGTGCATTTTCAGAGAAGGATATTCCCTCCCCACCACCTTAATTCTGAATTATCTTTCTAGTCTACTGGATTATCACGTGTTCAACCAAGGATTTAGTGCAGCAGGGTGAATAGAGGACTCTAAATATGCCTGGCTCGTGTCATACATCTGTGCCTCTTCCTCTGTGCCTGAATAGAATAAAACAGAATATTATATTTCAGTTCCTGTTCCCAATATACAGCCATTCAAACCAGAGAACAGTCTTTTCTAGTGTTGGTGACACAAGGTTGCTGTGCCTCCCAATACAAAGTGTGCCACGTGGGACACAGACACCCACCCTGTCCCTCTGGCATCCAACCTGCAATCTGTGCCACACCAGAAGGAGCCTCTCGTCCCCTGAACCCCACACTCTTTAGGAAGCAAGCAGCAGAATGCTAATAAATTTAATTTACTTGCTTAATCTCCCCTGTGTTTTGTATTAATATGAATAGCATTACAGGAGAGGGAATGTGCTTATATAACAAAATGTTCTCCTTCAGCCTAAGGTTAATGTAGTTCCTCGTATTTACCACATGTAAAATGGGGGGCTCAGTGTCCTGCAGCAGGATAGCAGCAACTTCTGTGAGAGTTACATTCTCTGTCAGGAGCCTCTGAGCCAGGGAATGGGATGGGAACCATTTGTAGTTTCCCAAAATCACGTAATATTAGACACTGGAGACATTCCCATCTCACCAAAGATGACAGAATGGGTAGAAGAAGGATATTGATCCCAAGTATGCAGTGTTACACAAGGAATCTTTGCTTGCTCTAATAGCCTAAAACACAAATTAGAGACCTGATCTCTTTCTCCATCACTCAAAGGTTTCTGCTTTGATACTGGATTGCATATAGTGCAGAGTAGAAATTATGCTATACTGTAATGGACACTGATCTTTTCTTGTTCATGGAAATGAGTGAGATTCATCATTTTCCCTGCCAGCACTCTGGGTCAGGTTCCCTCCAGCCCACACTGCTGAAATCTCACCAGTGACAGTGCACTCAACAGTGTCGCAGTCTCTCAGTGTTTGACTGACTCAAAGACATCTGACATAAGGGAATGTTCCATGAGATTATCTTTCCTCAGTCAGTACCAGGCACAGGATATCTCCCTGTTCTGGAGTGCTGTCTTCCTCTGTATCATAAGACATTAATCTGTGAAGCTGTGATAAGTACAAACATCAGTCTCTCAGGCTCCCATGTGATACAGGTGGCCAAACATGGCTGTCCTCCATTGTCCCTGATTTCACTGGGGACATTTGCTAAATGGGCAAGCATGACTGAGCTTTGGACATTTCTTCAGGATACAGTTTTATAATAACGCCTTTTCATCTCTTGAGCCTGTTTTAATACCTCTAGGACATGAGCTGGGGTTTTTTTCCCATGTTTTTATAGAGCCAAGCATAGTATGATCAGGTGGGGGTTGGTCTCTTCTCCCAGGCACTCAGCAATAGGACAAGGGGGCACGGGGGGCTCAAGCTCTGCCAGGGGAAATTGAAGTTGGAGAGCAGAAAAAACTTCTTTGCAGAGAGAGTGCTCAGGCATTGGAATGGGCTGCCCAGAGAGGGGGTGGATTCCCCATCCCTGGAGGTTTTTAACCTGAGCTTGGCCGTGGCACTGAGTGCCATGATCTGGTAAAGGGACTGGAGTTGGCCCAAGGGTTGGACTTGGTGATCTCGGAGGTCTTTTCCAACCCAATCCATTCTATGATTCTGTGATTCTATGATCATTTGATAAGTATGGAATACCATTTCTGTATTCTAAGTTATGGTTTTTGTTAGTTTTAATGCAGAGGCAGCTGCTCAGTTCAGTCCAATTTATTTTCTGCATGAAAACTGACAGATACCTATTTTCATTCTTTGCAGAACCTGTGCATGATTCTGATCATCCAGCAAGTTCACAGCACAACAGTTTTGCCAACTTCAGCTGATTTCCTCTTGATACTGTTTGACAGAAGGTAAGAGTGAGAGCCTTGCTCAGTCTTCTTTGTTGTTGTTACACAAGACCTGAATAGACAGGGATGCAAATAAATACACTCGTAGTTGTTATTCTCAGCAAAATATGAAGTGTGATAGATGGAATGCCATTTGTGATGGAAGATATTTTGTTTTCCTATCTCAGCTTTCCAGAGATAGGGTACTTGCCAACGTTCAACAACAGCCTGATGTCAGTGGGAAACTCAGATGCCATTTGACATAAGCACTCACACTAATCAGGAAAAATGTAATTTTTGAGAGGCATTCCTGTTACCTGAACAGGAATGAGGCTTGGGTCACAGTGGAGGGCTGGAGATCACTCCCAGGCTGTTTTTCTCCTCACATGCTGCAGAGCAATGTTTTAAAACACAGCCCCTTTCCAAAAAGCATTTTCATGGCTTCACATTCATTACAAAAGTAGATGTAAAAATGTCTTAATTCCAGCAGTGCTATTGTCAAATAATTGTTTGTGTCTGTGCTTTAAGAGGCTGACAGAGAATGTTTTAACTCAAGGGCAAAGGAATGGAAGGGAATGGTTTTATATTTACTGTGCTAATATTTCCAGTGCCTTGGATTATGTTTCATGTTCTGTGTAGTGTGACTCTGTGGTTGAAAGCTGCTGCTGGAGAGAATCTACAAATTACCTAAACTTTCTACCATTATGGCACTTCTTCCCCCCATGAAAACAATTATTTTGCTGTGATTTGCACATATCCTTCATTAGGGATTTCTTTATGCTCCCTGTGTGGTCAGGGTTAGGGTTAGGGTTCAATATTCTTCAATATTCACAGAAGGAATCAGACAGGCCACTGCACTGAATCACCTTCACACCATTAGTGAGTTTGCTGGCCTGCTGGTGAGCTTTGCCTGTTGATCTGGGAAACTGCCTGCACGTTGTTTGTGGGATTTGTGCCTCTGGCATGAAGTCCAGTCTGTCTCAAGGAGAGTTTCATGCCTTGTGGAAGGCACTGAGCGAGGTGACCCTGCCTCTCTCACAAGGAGAGCTGTCTTTTTGTGCAGGTGTCTCACTAGTGGAACAAAAACCATTATACCACAGAGACTCAGGACTTGAGATAGTAACAGAAGCAATGTGAGACTGTTTGGCAGTTTTAAAGGTATTATTGGGCAGTGCACAGCAGAGACTACTTAACTTTGCTTTTCTGTGCTAGTGCAGAATCATGTGCTTGTTAGCAAAGTTAAGCACTCTTCATATTGAGAAGAAATGAACTTTTCTGGTCTTTTCATCTCCATTCAAAGTAACAGAGCAAGGTGGTGCAAACTGTACATGTTCTCCTGCATCTCTAAGTTGTGGTTTCTTAAGGTTTTAAAAAGCAAAGAAGAGTAGGATGCATTAATCTGAGAGTTTCTTGTAAAGCAAAGTAAAGTATATTATTTGGTATTTTAAAAGGTTTTATTCTTTTTAAGAAAAAATGTATAACAATACAGAACACATACCTGAGTGTACAGAAACACACAGTTCATCATCTGTGGGTCTCTTTGCCACAGGTTGTTGTTGTGGATGTCAAAAGTTTACATGGATCTGAAAAGTAATTAGAGAAAAATAATCTGTGATGGGGCATTAGTTGTAGAAATAATAACCCTTAGAACCAGAGAGCCCTTGAACCACAGGTTGCTGGAACCTTTGAGAGGATAATAGGGAAGTGTTTTTATAGGATTTTCCTGTTCTTACACTTTTCCCCAGAGATCCACTTTTACTCTTCTCATGATTCCCTCTCTTGACAATAATCAGCAGCTTTGCCATAGTGAAAGTAAGCACCTTGTTCTCCCTCCTTCCCTCTCCAAAAAGCAGGGAGAGAGGCACAGGAAACAGAGGCCAGGAGGAAGCACAAAAACAAATGAGCTCAGGGGACAACAAATTAACAAAAGAGAAAGAGGATTAAAGAGTAACAAATATAGGGACAGGAAAACAGATGGGGACACTGAGCACAACACTCCCAACAGCAGCCACAGCTCCCTCAAGGTGTGCAGCAAGTTGGGGGGTTCTCAGAGAGGTTTCCCAGGCACTTCTGGTATTACAGAGGGCCAGTTTGGCCAAACTCAAGAGACTGACAAGGACATTTTAGTGCAACTTTGAGATGAATATACATAAAAAATGTGAGGGTGGAAACAGGCTGGAGGAATCCAGCCTGGCACACCTTTCTCAGAGGAAACAGGACTCAGGAGACCCTGGACTGGACTGCACCAGGAACGTGCCCATTGGCTGCTGCTGGAGGCTGCACTAACCAAACAAACTGTAAGTCTGCACCTCTATGTGTGTTCTTCTACTAACTGATCCTTTTGTTAGTTCAAAATCACATTTTTTTAGTTGCTCCTTTGCCTAATAGGAACCATACAGAAATATATGTTGTGTGAGCCATGTATAATATGCAGGAAATAAAATCAGGCACAAAATCCAGGTACCATCTTTATCAATACTACAGCTTTGGAAAAAATGCTTTGTTATTCATTCTTTTAAAAGGGATGAATACAATCCCTTTATTCATTCTTTTAAAATATTCAGACAACTCAAATTAAAAGAAACTCTCAGCATACCATATACAGCAGCTGGGGAGCTGGAATTCTGTGGATTTTGCACACAGGCACACATATTACTCATTCCACCAGCGTGCACACCTTTATCCTCTGTCTCTTACCTGCTTTCATAATAAGCCTTCAAGAAGAGAGAACACATGTCCTGAAACAACTTCTGTCGGTTACTTAATTGCTAAGTGACCTTTTCTAGATTTGCCAAATCACTTAAGCTCAAGCACCACTCATCAGTATTTAATATATACCATGAAGTGCCACTCAATTTTCAGATAGTTAGTTCTGAACTTAGTTGTTATTTCCATGAAGAAGGATTTCCAAACTATTCCCTGTTGTCAGAGTGCAAGCAGACAAAACTGGGTAAATCCTCAGCTACAGGAAAGATGCCAGGAGACAACCATTAGAGTCATTCTGTCGCACCCTTTGAACTCATATTTTTGTAAATTTGTGAAAATAACCTTCAGAGTCAGAGAGTCAAAAGACACTTCTTGGGAAAAAAAGTGTGCAACGGATGTTGTGAATTTTCTCCCATTAAAGCACATATAAAACAATCTTTTCATGACACAATATCTTCAATTAGTTTTTAGAAGTTGTATCATATGCTCATAAATATGTAAGTGAATAATATTTTCACCCTAACAAGGTCTCTGAAAAAAAATAATGATTGAGAATGGATAGGTGGGAGTTGAGGGTTCATCCTGTTGCCATGAGCTGTACAATTGGTAATGCCTGAGCAGAATCATGTGTTTGCTTATTCCATGAGCACTACGGGATAACTGTGGAGTTACAAGATAGCAGTGAGATGAAAAGCCTCAGCCTGGCCAAAGTTCCTATGGAATGAGCACCAGGAAGCAGCCACTTTGCTCCACTGAGATCAGCTTGTGTTGTGTTGGCACCAATGGGCATTTATCAGCATCAGTGTGAGTTCCTGAGCCAGTTCATCCCCTCTGTTGTTCTGGGATGACAGACACTCATACTGTGTGCATAAGATTTTCCAAACCCCAGTCTGTGAGGATAAGAGCTAGAAATACAATTTAAAAAATAAAGAAAGGTGGGAGTGTCTGTTAATGATGTGGCACTAAGAACTGTGGACATCAGCACATGTTACAGCTTTAAAATTTAGTCTGGGTCGTGTACTAGAGGGATCATGATGCTTACCATTATTGAAGTGCATGGATATATTATGGCAAGGGTGTAGAAGAAGGTTCAAGAAATAAATGTCCAAAATGGAGTTAAATAGATAGAAGACAAAATGCTGCTCTATCTAAGGGCTCAAAGTGCTCTCTGAAATAGCGTGAAGATCCAGAAGACACTGGCAAGTCATTGCTGATTAAAGGGAACAAGTCAGGGAGTGCAGGTTCCAGCTGATGACTTTTCTTATATGAGAGTTTACAAATTCCATTACACTCATGTTAACTTCAGAATTGTTCTTGCTAACTTTCTCCATTGAAGTGCATTGCTTGAAATTTGATAAAATAGAAAAAGTAATTATAAATTTGGCTGGGAGACAGACAGGAGCTGGGTCTGGTTGCATGCGTGGCTGTTCAATATTCATCTTTCTTCCTTTTGCACAGTGACAGGACACAATTTATTTTTACAATGGTATTGAGATATTTTGTGGATGCTATCAGATGAGCTGTTTGGTTGGAATCTTTTCGCTGTGCTACGAAGCTATTGTTGGTCAGTGCTTTTATTCATACACCACAGGAAAAAGGAGGGAAAAAAAGAAACTTCCATGTGGGGACATTGCGCAATGTACAGCTGGATCACAGATTAAGTGAGGAAAGCAGCACCGGAATCCGTGTGACACCTGTGCACTGCACTAGGGAACAGGATACAGTTTCTTGAGGATTAAGGACTCTGTGGCCTCACTTGAAGATGACCTTGAAGTTCTTGAAGGCACTCAGCAATAGGACAAGGGGGGACGGGCTCAAGCTCTGCCAGGGGAAATTGAAGTTGGAGAGCAGAAAAAACTTCTTTGCAGAGAGAGTGCTCAGGCATTGGAATGGGCTGCCCAGAGAGGGGGCGGATTCCCCATCCCTGGAGGTTTTTCAAGTGAGCTTGGCCGTGGCACTGAGTGCCATGATCTGGTAAAGGGACTGGAGTTGGCCCAAGGGTTGGACTTGATGATCTGGGAGGTCTTTTCCAACCCAATCCATTCTATGATTCTATGAATAATGTCCTGAGCCTAGGCGAGCCCTGGCTGGTGACCTACAGAGCAGGATAGATGGAGCTGTCAGGCACTGCTGTGGCCAGTGCAAACTTTTTCAGGGTTTCATGCAGGTCCTGGGGCTGAAGAAGGAAGACATGAGTCTAACAGGAAATTCAAGGGAAAAACCGCAGTGTCTCAATGTTGCTTTGAATTAGGTTTGGGTAGGAATGATTCTTCCTGCTGGGTGATGGAGAAAGTGGTGGAATCTTTCTTCCATGTTGTGCAGGGTGTCTTAGGTGTGTGCATGATGGTCATTGCTGTTGCCTAACCAAGCCCATGCTTACCTGGCTCGCTTTAAAAGGAAAACAGATGGTAGAGAGATTAGCTCAGTGATTAAAACTTGGCTGTAATAATGCCAAGGTCATGGGTTCAATCCCCTGTGTGGGCCATTGACTTAAGAGTTGGACTCCATGATCTTTGTGGGTCCCTTCCGACTCAGAAGAGTCTGTGATTCTGATTCTGTTCCAAACCCAGCGAACAGAACATAACAGGCCTCCCAGCAATGAACCGATGGGCAGGTACAGGTCAGGCAGAGCAACACACCCTTCTCTCAAGTCCACAAAGGCTGAACCCACCTCAGGTTTCTGGAGGTGTTGGGAAGGGAGAAGGGCTTCAGTGTGTGCTGGCAGCCAGTCCCCAGAGGCACAGGGAAGGACTTACTCAGTCCTTCCCTCAGCCCAGCACTGACTCCTGCCATAACATAATGGGATATTTTTACTCTGAAAAGGGTAACTTGTTCTACCATGTATGGCAAATGGATCCGTCTGCTGAGCCACCTGGAAGGCATCTATTTTTAGGCTCTTTCCTCGGAGCAGTTGTAATTTGAATTGACACATTGTTAGCCAAATGCATGGCACACTGGGCAGGGATGGGTCTGGAGCCACACAAGCCACTGATTGTTGCAGCACTGCAAACAGGGGGCCTGGGGAGAGCCAATTTGATTTTTCCAAGCAGGGAAACAAGCCACAAGTTTAACTAGCACAAGACTGGCTTTCAACAGCCAGAGCTGAGTGGGCTTAACCAGCTGGTTACTCAAAGAGAGCAAGGGATGAGGAGCACATTTAATCTGTGTGGGCAGAGTTCAGACTGTCAGGCACCAGCTGGGACGTGAGCAGAGCCGAGTGAGTGCAGCCTGAAGCACACTGGTTAGAGACGTACTAAAGCCTGAACTATTCACAGCAGGGATGCAGATTTGAGTAACATTTTACATTTTTAATTTTTTCTTAATTAAGACGTTTTTTCCCCAGATCTTCACATTCCTCTTCACTGCCCAGCTACTTACAGTCCATCGTCACAAGAGTCCTGAGAGCTCAAGCAGATAGTCCTTTTCAGGACCACTGCTTTGCCAGGATACAATCCCCTAATCTTCACATATTTCCATATTTTCTTTCTACATGTTTGACCTTGAATTGCTGTATTAAATCACACTCTGCATTATGCTGACAGATAAATCCTTATTTATCACTTTGTCAATCTTTGTTTCATTCACACAAGGAATTGGCAAAGACTTCATCTATCTGGGGATCCTCAGGAAGTTAATTTGAATTATTTTCTGTGTGTGTTTCTCTGTTTGCAGGTGGATATTCTGTTTATTTTTTTATCAGTGCTAAATGCTGAATCCAGAGCATGTTGGTCCCTTTTTCCTAGATCAACTTTGAAAACAACTCACTCTACCACATGGATTTGCTTGGAAATCTGATTTCCTGTTTGTTCTTGATGTGTTTTGAGAATAGGGAAGCCAAATTTCTACCCCAAATTCTGACTCTGCAGGAAGCCACCTGCTGAAGTTCTGTCAAGTGGAAATCTTGTGCCTTCACAGGAAAGCAGTAACACCTACACTTGTTGGGCTTGTGCATCACTTGTACAAATGGATGCAGTTTCAGTGCTAGTTTTTATTAAATTGTGAACAAGGGAGTACTTTGATTCCACTCAGTCAATTTCCAGCAGCCTTTCCTTGCTCTGAAATATTGTCGGAATCTCAGTAATCCATATCCTACCTCTAAAAACATGCATTCATTGAGTTTAAAATGATTTCCACTTAGTTTTCTGTTTGGAAGGCTGGCAGACCAGTGTATTATCCAGCAAGTGGAACCAACTGTAGGAGTTTTCTTCTATAATACCTGTCTGCAGCAGGACCAAGGTGAGGGAGTCGATAGAATCCTGGTCTGTTTGGTCTCTTTTTGCTATGCCTGCTCGATATGTGCAGTCATATCTAGAAAATAAGTAGCATTTCTGCTGGAGTACAGATCTGTTTGTGTTACCAGAGGGAAATAGCAGGGTAATAATTTCTCTGGCATTATGGATAGGAGGCCATAAGAGAAGGTGATAAAATCTGCATTGGTTGCTGGGCAGAGCAGAGTGAAGTCTTTGCCTAGATTAAAGCTGCTTTCTAAGTAACGCAAAACTATTTTATTAGATCCCTATTAATTACAGAGGAATCCAGCTCTAGATGCTTGTTGTGATCATAGGAAAATCAGGAATTTCTGCCAGCTGTCTGTTGCTTCATTCCATCTAGAATGTCTGCTTCCAGATGCAACAGCAAATGGTTCCTGTCAGTCAGATGCTGCTCCTGAGCCTCAGCTCACCAAGCACTGCAGCTGTTGGAGAGCCAGGGTAATTGTGGGACACACTTTGACCCTACTTGTCAAAACAATCAGTAACTCAGGGAGAGGATTTCTACCACGGCTGCAGCATATTCCTGTGGGATATGGAAACTTCTCCCCAGTGTAATGGAGGACATGATTAATTCTGACTGTGTTGACACAAGGAGGTTATTGAATAAAATTTCCTTGTGAATGGGCAAATCCATTCCCAGAAAAAAAACATTACAGAAATGTCAAACACACTCCTATTGTATTCTGAAACCCCATCCCAAGGTTGCATAAAAGCAGCTCAGGATGTGCACAATTAAAAGTTACAGAGAAGCATCTGCAAACTTGTGCATTTTATAGGAAAAACAATATGGAAAATACACATTTTATTGATGAAAGGTATTAGCTGTTCAGCCTGCAGGTGTCTCCTCAGTCTCTGTGTTCTCCATGGCAATTATCCCTTAGTCTCTCAGACTCTGGGATTTTGGCTCATGCTCCCAGTTGTCCAGAGAATCTGGTTCCCACTCGAGGCAGTAAATAGTCACATCCCATATTTTAAGCAGCACTGAATTGGTTCATCCTTGTCCAGGCACAACCTGAGTGAGATGTGGAATGAGGTCAGCCCCTAAGGGATGACCAGGTGGCAGCAGTTCAGGCTGAGTGGGGTGGCCATCACGGGAGGTGACCAGGCACAGGGATATCCTCCTCAGTGCTTGCAGCATCTGCTCCTTGAGGGCACAGGCATGCACCTGGCAACTCCAGTTAGTGACCCAGAAGACTGGCAGAACCTTTCCTGGCAGGAAGGGTAGGATTTATTTCCCCCAGTGTAAAATTTTGCATGTCAGGTGTTCACATCCTGGCTGCTCACAACATGCGTCACTTTGCAGCCACTGGGGAGGAGCCCAGAGTGAGCAGCTCTCTGCAGGCACATACACACGTGGACAGGGGGAGCTGGGCCTGCACTGACTGTGCACAGTGATGAGCAAATGGCTGGCTTAAAGCTACACTGTAGACATCATCACTATTCTCTAGAAAAAAAAACAAGGACCTTGACAAATCTGATCTGTTTTGGCCTCAAAAGCAGGGTGCACACCACCTTGACATCTGACACCAAATCTGGGCACGTGCAGGTGGGCACAGCTGACCTGCACATACTTTTCCCCCTACTGAGGGGATGTAGGAACAAGTGACAGATATTACTCATGGTGCTCTGAGCACTGCTGGAAGGTCTTTTGGTGCGAGGTAACGTATGTAGCATAGATACACAGCATTCCCTTTGAATGCCCTAAGATTTAAGTGTGCTCCTCTTACAAAGGGAAGCTCCTTTACTGAGGGGCTGGAGTGGGGCCAGAGAAGAGCAACGAGGCTGGAGAAGGGACTGGAGCACAAGTGCTATGGGGAGAGGCTGAGGGAGCTGGGGGTGTTTGTGCTGGAGAAGAGGAGGCTCAGAGGTGACCTCAGCACTGTCTGGAACTCCCTGAAGGGAAGTTCTGGCCAGGTGGGGGTTGGTCTCTTCTCCCAGGCACTCAGCAATAGGACAAGGGGGCACGGGGGGCTCAAGCTCTGCCAGGGCAAATTGAAGTTGGAGATCAGAAAAAACTTCTTTGCAGAGAGAGTGCTGAGGGATTGGAATGGGCTGCCCAGAGAGGGGGTGGATTCCCCATCCCTGGAGGTTTTTAACCTGAGCTTGGCCGTGGCACTGAGTGCCATGATGTGGTAAAGGGACTGGAGTTGGCCCAAGGGTTGGACTTGATGATCTTGGAGGTCTTTTCCAACCCAATCCATTCTATGATTTCTATGATTCCCCTGGAGAGCAGTCACCTTGCTGTCGCTGCATTAAGCTTCCTGAAGGCAGTGGAAAGACTTGCAGGTAACAAAAGTCGTGGGGAGGTAAGTGCTACCTCTCTATGAACTTCTAAAATGCTCCTTTAGCAGCTGTTGGAAGGCTCTGCCCATGACTCATAAACACTCCTCTTTTTCATGCCCATTCCTGGCAGGGACATTGTGGTGGACTGAGCAGTGTGTACCCAGGGAAGGTGTGGAGAGCTGGGAATGCCACGTGATGTTGTTCTGGTGCCACAAGAGAACCAGAGGCATCAGCACAAATTGTTTCAGCAGGATTGTGTGACTGCAGGGGCCCTCTTTCCTGTCTCCTTATGTAGATTCCCTTGGAATCTCCATATCATTCCCTTGGAAACTGCATATCATGGTCATAATGCAAAATAGTGCTTGATAGAACACAAAGGCTGAAGTAAGGAAAAAAATGGATGATTTCTGCCATCTCATGCATATATTGAACACCTTCTAACTAGAATATAAAGAGGACTCTGTGAACAATCAAGAGACTTTGTACATTTTCTCTCCCTGTGATGTTTTGGGTATATGAGAGGTTTGGGAATTTATCGATCAACTCCCTGAGTCCCTCCCACAGCTTTCCAGGAGCATCAAGCCCATAAGGAGATTATCCATTAACACACTGGATGGTACTGGGAGTCTCAGGGTTAGTAGTAAAAGATACTGGGAACCTCACTGTTCATAGATGTTCAAACACTCAGTGCACAGAGCCATGGGAAGGGAACCAGTTCAGAAAGTTTTCTGTCCTTCAGCAGTCAAGAATTAGGCTGTGGGGGGGTTGAATTTCAAGTACTTTCTAATATTTCATATACATAAGTGCCAGATACAACTTGCATGCCATAAATTCTTCAGCAGCAACTAATTAAATCCTGTAGATACATAAATCAACTAAATTATGTTATTATTCATGTTGTTGTTAATGTGCAACCCTAGAATGCTCCTTTTACTTGGACAGATCTTACTGATAAATGAGATTTTTTCCAAGTAAAATCTAAATTCCATGTAAATTTCAGTCTTTGTTGCAAAGAATAAATAAATGAGCCAACTCATGTATTGGTCACACAAAGCCAGTATAATTGGGGCTGTAAGCAGACCTTTAAAAGCAGGGGGGTGGTCCTTAAGTGTTTTTAAAATTCATAAAATTAAATGTTATTTTCAGCATTGTGCTTATTTTAGAATTTAATGGGATTCCAGGCAGCTGCATGTTCTATTTATTTCTGCTTTTGTATATTAATTGGTCATATCATTCCTTCTGCTCCTGAGGTCTGGAGGTGGAAACTTTTACAGCTTAATTAATCAGTGCTTTTGCAGTTTTAATGTCATTGTGGAATCTGGGATTGGACAGGATTCTTTGCCTGCTCTTAGCACTGACCTGTTGGGACCCTTTTGTGCACAGCTGCTTTTCCAAAGCATGGTCAGTCTGGGGACTGGATATCTGGGCTTCAGCTCTGCTCACCGAGTAAACAGGCAGGAATTCACCCCAACATCAGCAGTGGAGACACTCTGGGGTCTCTTCTGTTTAATCAGACTTTAAAAAGTCCTTGTTCCACCTTCTGTGGGGCACAAGGAATTCAATTTGCCTTTGCCATCTGGAGAGGGATGGTTGGATCACTTCTGCCATGTAAGTGAACAGCTCACTTGTAGAAATCTGATGTATTTTAGGTTTGCCTCTCTGACTGAGCTTGTCAGCTGTGACAGTTTAAATACAGGACCTTCAACAACATAGATCTCAATTTATTTTTCTTTTGATTCTCAAAATATTTGGTACTTCTTAAAGCATCTTCCAAATTAAGAGTAGAATGTAAACATCACTGATTCACATTGTTATTTATTTTGGGGGATGCTGATGAAAGACGACATTTGTAGATGTAGAAAAACATTGAGTGAGTTGTTTGGCAGTCGTTATTTAAAAGAGATCTGTTGGTTTTGAAGGCTGATTTCAAACATTTGAAGTGGTTATTCTAAAGGTGAAATTGTGTCTGAAATGACAGTGAAGCTGTAGGGTGAGGGCTGTGCAGGAGCACACCTGAGCGAGGCTGTGAGCGTGGTGGGGGGAGGAGGAGTGTGACGGAAGGAGGAGAGTCAATGAGATGGCCAGGTGGAAGGTAAGATATTCCTTAGTAACATTAACCTGCTTTCTCTTGGAGCAATAAGGTAGGACAGCTAAAGACTGCGAGATGCCACTGGCAGCCAAGGAACAAACCTGTTCATTTGTGCTTGTCCCAGCACATGTCTGGTCTGTGTTACGCAGGATCTGTGGTAGTTTTGAACTTAGTTTCAGCTAGGCCTAGATTAGGCCTTAATTTTAGTAGGCCTCAGTTTAGTAGGCCCAGATAGTGTGATGTAGATTAGAGAGGACAAGCATCACCTGACTTAGGCAACCAAAGAGTTATTTCATATCATCTGATGTCAAAGCAAATATAAAAACAGGTGCAGGAGGTTCCCAGGGTAGTTCTTCCTTCATGGCTGTGTGCTGGGTGGACCTGCTGTCACTGTGCTGGGAGCAATAGGCCTTACCACTACTTGCAGCTGTTTTAATTTGTGAGGTAAACAATTTTTATTGTTGGTTTTTCTCATCTCTTGCCAGGTGTCTCCTGGGAGGTGGCTTTTGGGGTATTTGGTGGCTGGGGTGATGAAGTCTGTATTACTGGGTGGGCAACTAGGTGTGGAGTTATTGTTGTTTCTTTTTACCTTTGCATATGTGTGTTATATTGTAGTTTGCTTTTAATTTTCCCTTTTTCCTGTAAATAGATAACCCAGTTTCTGTTTCAAGTGTAAGTTTCCAGTTTTTTCTCCCTTTTCTCAGCAGGAGGAGGGAACTTTGTTGCTTTGGTTTATACCTGGCATTTTGCCAAGGTTTGAAACCGAAACACCATCCCTTGTCACATGCCATGAGTTATACCTGTGTGGATTTGGGGAAGGAGCAGGTAAATTTCCGCTGTGTTGTGAAACTGCTGGTTTCACTTTCGAAGGTTTCTTTGTGTAGCTAAAGGAGTAATTGTTACAACACCTGTAGAAACACTAAATCCTTCTCACAGATTCCAAAAATAAGCAAATTCCTGGTATTCCAGATTTGGTGCCTGAACTGGAAGGGGAAGTTTCATGTCACTCAATGTTTGCTGTTGAAAGAACATCACCCTTTGGACTCCCCTGAGATTGCTGTTTCTGTTGCCCCAGCTTGGTTTTGATGAGATAAAACATTAGACCACTAAGTTCAGCTTGAGCTAAAAGGCCAAGTTAGAGAAAGAAATACTTGCTAGTGAAGGAGCACAAAAGGAAACGTGTATCACACTCAGGCCAATGGGGTGTACAAAATATTGCCCAGACTGGACAGTATTATTTCACATACTTAAGTCTAATACAGACCTCAAACACCCTCAAAAGAACCCCAAAAGCTTCACTTCAGTGGGGAGAAGTGAAGCTTATATGGTGTAGAAATGCCTTTTTATCACAGTCTTTATTATCAACAGGGTGCCTTGTCCAAGACATCATGATCAATTATACCTTTCCCCCAGAGCTGTTTACTGTAAAAATCTATTTTCAGACCTTATATGTAGCAGCAGCAATAACAACAACAACAAGAAAGGCAAAGGAAACCGACATTTTCCCCTTCAGGAACAGAAGAATCTATTAGTGGCAAGGGATGCTATTTTAGAAGCATTTCCTCTGTCCCACTTATTCACTGGTCTGATCCATCCATCTACCTTTCAAAAACCTGCAACAATGGCAGGAAAAAAAGCCTTTAGAAAGGGATGCGTGTCTTGCTCCTGTTTAATTGGTGTGTTGGGTGACTGAGCTCAAACGGCTCTTTCCGTGTCAGTCTCTGTCCCAGTTCCCGCAGTGCAGTGCAGGGCTGGCTCTCCATGTTCCTGCTGCGCCAGAATCCTGTCTGTGTAGTGCCTGCTCCCTACAGCCCTGCTTTAGGGCTCTGTGTTAGGGCAGGGTGTGAGGGGCTCTGAATAGTGTGAAGACCCTGAGATTGGCTCAGTTGGTTAAAACTTGGTTGTAATAATGCCAAGGTCATGGGTTCAATCCCCTGTGTGGGCCATTGACTTAAGAGTTGGACTCGATGATCCTTGTGGGTCCCTTCCAGCTCAGAATAGTCTGTGATTCTGTGATTCTGATTGAAGTTTGGCCCAGTTGTGTAGTCCATCAAACAGTTCTAGAAGCTGAATCACAGAATTATAGAATGGATTGGGTTGGAAAAGACCTCCAAGATCATCAAGTCCAACCCTTGGGCCAACTCCAGTCCCATTACCACATCATGGCACTCAGTGCCACGGCCAAGCTCAAGTTAAAAACCTCCAGGGATGGGGAATCCACCCCCTCTCTGGGCAGCCCATTCCAATGCCTGAGCACTCTCTCTGCAAAGAAGTTTTTTCCCATCTCCAACTTCAATTTCCCCTGGCAGAACTTGAGCCCGTGCCCCCTTGTCCTACTGCTGAGTGCCTGGGAGAAGAGACCAGCTCCCACCTGGCCAGAACTTCCCTTCAGGTAGTTCCAGACAGTGCTGAGGTCACCTCTGAGCCTCTTCTTCTCCAGCACAAACACCCCCATCTCCCTCAGCCTCTCCCCATAGCACTTGTGCTCCACTCCCTTCTCCAGCCTCGTTGCTCTTCTCTGGCCCCGCTCCAGCCCCTCAATCTCTTTCCTGAACTGAGAGTCCCTGGAGCTCAGTGCACAAATCCTGACCTTCATTTACGTAAACTTAAGAGCAAGGAAAGCAAATGGCCTATGTTTATGTGTGACAAATTATCCCTCCAGTTAGATCTGTTCTGGCTTTAAGGCAGGTTTATTCCTGGAGAGCTTCCCCAGTGTGGTGGCTACACTTGAAATGTAGTGTGCTTAGTGACTGTCTGATGTTTGGACTGGAAACTGAGATAACATAACCTGGGGGGAGTCATGGAATTGCTTATGACCCTATTTGCAAGTTTGGGATATTAAAGTCCTCTTCTGGAAGAAGGGCAAGAAGAAGCATATTCTGTTTCCTAGGAGGCAGACTGCTGGGAAATGAGCATCACTGCTCATGAGCCCCTGCTTGAGTGAGACACGAGGACAATTTGCTGAGAGCTCTGCAGCATTAGCAGTATTTTCTTCATTCTGTTGTACTGAGATTTTATAATTCCATTACTTTAAATTCAATATAGCATGGAGGCAAATCCATCTATGGAATAGAAACATACTTCAGTGCATCCACTCATCCTTTAATATCTTTAGAGAGGGGTACATCCCTGTCGTGTCATCATTGTGAAAAGGTTAATATGGGACACAGGCCCAGTGAGGCACACACATCCTTCAGATTACTCACCTGCCCAAAAGCCTGTCCCTTCTTTTCAAATTACAGCACTTTCATTGGATATGTATGGTTTTCATAATGATAAATATTTAACAGCCCTGAAGAATTCCAGACTTTTGCATATTTATCAAATGATTCAAGCAGAAAATCTTGTCCTGTCCTTGCATGTGCCACTCTAAAAAGGGAGAAAGTTTACTTTCCATGGCTCATCCAGTTTTAGTCTGGGAACAGAACCGAAATCATTTAGTGCTTTCTGGCCCCTCATCAGGTGAAGACATTGGTTCTGTTCTGGCTCTCTGCTGCTGTGAGCAGTGTGAGTTCTTGAGGCTGTGGGTGCCAGTGCCAGTTGTTCTGTCTTTTTTCTAACCCTGTCCCAAATTCATTAAACACTCCATAGCAATCCCCCATCCTAGGCAGCCCTGAGACCATTTCATTTCCTTACTGGCAGTGAATTACATGATGCATGTATGCAAAAGGAAGAACTGTGAATGAGAAAGTAATTGTGGAAGAACTGTTTCTTCATTCCCATCCCTCTCATACACACACAGCTTGCCTCACAGAAGGTGAAGTTACTAAGAGGGAGCAGGAATAGCAGGACTGTTCCACAAGGAAAGGCAAGCCAGCAGCTGAGGGAGACCATGGCACAGGCAGGGGCAGCATCCTCCCACCAGAGTACAGCCCCACAGTACCTCAGCTGGGCAAGCAGGACAGGGCTGCTGACCGTAACAGGCACAAGGTCAGTCCAGGCAAGTCAAATAACAACTCAGGAACAAGCATGGAAACAGGTACAGCCACAATAGCTCAGGGCAGGGCTGGGTGCCCAGGCTGGAGCTCTGGGTGTACTGAGGGCCCCAACACTCCAACTTGGAGAGATTTGTCATTAAAAGATGAGCGCTCACTTTCCTGTCTCCTCACACAGGCTGCCTGGCTTTGGGAATGCAGAGCTGCTCTTCCCTTCATTCCAAGGAAATGAATTGACTAAAGCCAGGCACAGCCTGACCATCACACACAATTTATGGTCCAGCAATTCTCTTGTTTGCTAAAGTGTCATACCAAGGCAATTTGAAATCTGGGTTTATCTTCCCATTTCTTTAACTGCTGTTTCCTGCAAATTCCCAGCACAGAATAAATGAAGAGCACATAGTAATAAATCACTCTTGCTGAGGCTGCTTGGTGTCCAAAGCACTGCAGACAGAGATGTCACACCTTTGTTACGGTGACAGTGAAGGCAGTGAAGAATGATCCTTCCCCCTCCCTCAGCTCCAGTGGGGAGAATTCAGCCATCACATCTCTTTAGTCCTTGATGTGTGCCAGCTGCCACTCATTAAGCAGCAGGAGAGAATTTGCATCCATCCCCACCACATATGATTTACTAACCAAGGGCTGGGAACCTCTTCTAAAGGAAACAACTTGCTCCTACCCCCCCTCACACATACAGCAGCTTGAGGTGGGGGTATCTTTTCTTCCTTAGTTCCTAACTATTTTGGGGGCAATCAAATAGCTGACTGATTTCCTAACCACTTTTAGTGTCTTCATATTTGACAGCTCTTCCATGGATTGCTCCTGAGCTGTCCTTTTAGACATGGCATCCTGGCTTCTCCTCCACAGATACTTTGCTCCAAATCAAGACTAAAATATTGGGCTATTCCCCAGACGTCCATATTTCAATCAGATGTGACAGCTGAGTGCTGAGCCCTTTCAGTCCCACACAGGAGAGGCACAACAGAAGCTGCTCATTAAGGGAGAAGCCAAGTTTTCCCATTTGGAGTCATTGTTGTGAGGTGCTGTTCAGTCATGGGTCCTGTGCCTTGGGGCTGCCTGAGGCACTGCCTCTACAAAAGCTGTTTTAAAACATCCTTTGCATCAGATTCCTGAGAGTTAAAGACAATCTGACAACATTTAGTTCCATAACTGTTCTTTTTGTTCCCTATTTTAGCACATTTTTAGTATGAGAGCTTTGTGATAATCTCTCCCTAATCCTGCAGAAACCTGGTTTTTGCTGGACTGCCAAGGGCTGTGATCTGGAGAGTTTGGATCTGGGGATACAGAGGCACTCAGGAGCACGGTCTTTCTGACACCTGGTGGGCTTTCCCCAGGAATGATCCCTCTGATTCTCAGCCTCTGCTTTTTTACTCATTTTTGGCTACTAAGAAGGGTTTGAAAGCAAAGTATTCTTCCACAGCTAAGCCACGATTGGCTTACAAACCTACTGGACTTCCTCTCTGGTTTTGATGAGAAATGAGCCCTGCTTGTCCCTTCAGTTTCTGATCAAAGGGAAGGCACCTGCCTGAGTTACAGCTCACATCTCCAAAATAACCCAAATGTTCCTAGGGAGGTCAATACATTGAGTTTTGAACCAGTTGGACTACAACTGGCAGCCCAGGAGCAGAGAGGTGCTGTATCTTTTAGTTCTAATTTTCTAGAAGGGGATATAAATATTAATCAATAATAGGTGTTCTGCTTAATAAAGGAACCCATTTTCCATCATCCCAGGGGTAGACATTGATTTCTGTAGAAATCCAGCAATCTCTGATCCACAGAACAGACTTGTTCACTATTTATGACCTTCACTGAATGGTTTTCTGAAAAATAGAGTCAGTGAATTCATCTTGAACAATTCATGGAAATCAGAAAAAGGTCAGGCCCCAAGAAGGTCTGATAAGTATTTCATAATCACAGCAGCACTCTCCTGGACTGTATTCCTGTTGTTCAGTTAACATCTTTGAACTCTCTATTGGTCTCTGATTTCTTTCTGTCTTGCCCATAACCGTCCTGACTAAATCCAGAGACAGGCAATTCCATCACTGTCTCTATTAAGCTCCCAGCGTTCGTTTCTGAGTTACCACAACAACAAGGATTACGTGACAAGCAAATGAAGAACCAGTCAGATAATGGAGTTTTTAAAATGGGGATTACTGGTGCTGAAGATGTAATGGGCTCTTTGATGCTGTTACTATCTATAGCACAAATCCTTCTCAGTCTTTGGACTATTGACTTGACACACTGAAAAGGCTCCTTTGCAGCCCCCATTGTCCAGAGAAAGGGAAAAGCTTTGAGCACAGACATCTTCAAGGCACAGGAAAAACACAAGGCCAAGAGATAAGCTTGGTAATTTGAAAGCATTTTATTTCTTTCAAGCACAATCCCAACGTTTTAGCTGAAACTGATACCCCGATTTTATCTGTGTTGCTTTTTCTCCAAGGTGTGCACTCAATACTTTGTAATTTCTAAAGATATTCCGAGCTGATCTTCCAGCAGCTTGAAAATCAGCACCTGCTGGAAAGGAAGAGGAAAAAGTTGTCCCTGACACTTGGGCCATTGAACCTCCTGGAGTGTCTACAGGCCTGTCATACAATAAGACTGGATACACTATAATTATGAATAATGAAGTACCTGGATTTGGAATAACTAGGTTGATTGTTCTTGGTTTGGGAGATACCAGGTAACAGCAGTGGAATAATTTGTGGAAAGGTGAGAATTTTTAGCCTTTGTCTATAGCATAGTGCTGACTCCTTGCAGAGCTGGAATGTCCAGGGATCCTGTTCTGAGTTCTGCAAGCATAGACCCTTGGTGCTTTTATCCAGAGAGCCCTGAAGGTTTTTACAAATAGATTATCAGGTTCATAATATTGTGAAGAAGTAGGGGATTGTAATGCTCCCTATTTTACAGATAGAAAGTGAAGTTCTTTCCTGAATTAGGGCAAAATTTTGCTTCCCAGCAGAGTTATGAAAACTGCCTGCAGGAACTTAACACACCCCCTCCGATTAGTCCCTGGTTTTGTGAGAGCTCTGTGGGATATCAGGCAATTAGCAAGTGTTGGACTAGTTTCAGTTTGCTCTGAGATTGAAAACGTGGGTAGAAGAAAACTGAGGGGTGAGGTTGAAGGCAACACTTGTACAGCAGTTGCCTCCCTCTGTTTTGACTGGGCTCCTCAGCTGCATTCAAGGACAGGCTCACGGAAACTAAGAATAGAGGCACTCATTCAAGTGTCCTTTCCTACAGATACTGATCACCACTGTCACCGTGAGCCTGTTACACAAGGGGTGCTGTCACTCCCTGTGTGAACAGGCCTCTGCTGTGCCAACACATTTGTTATGTCACACTGCCCAAGTTCACAGAGGCCAGTGCTTCCTTTTCCTTGTTACCTGTTTGCAACTAAGGACTCAAAACACTTGTCCAGAATCATGAAATAGGTGAAGTGACTTCTACAGTAACTTCAGAGTGTTTTCCAGGGCAACTGGGCATTCCCTCCCTGTGCTCGAGTTCTGGATATCAGAGCTGTTCAGGCATTTGTGCTCCAGACCTTTATTTCTAAAAGTCTTGAACATTTCTCTCTTCTCAGTTGCACAGTTCATGTAGCATCAATATGTCCCTGGCAATAACATGTCACTGTCAGGAAACGCTCTTGGGCTGCCTTTACTCCATTCCCTTCCCCTTCCTTCTCATTACAGAGCTCTGTAACACTCTGGATTTCCCATCTTGTATTCAAACCCTTCAGCTGTTGGGAGGTGGCTATCAGGGACCTCCAGTCACTGCTGAGCCAGGCTATACATACTTAGTTGGGTCACTTTAGTCTTTCTTCACAAATCAGTCCCTTCAGCTCCCTAATCATCTGGATTGCTTTTTTCTGAGCTCCCTATAAAATCTGTCAATGTCTTTGTGATAATAAAGAGCCCATCATAGAACACCGTGTTATAGTTGGAATTTCACCACAGTGGGAAAGAAGACATTTTACTGTTTCCTCGTTTCATAATACAATGTTGCTGCAGATTCTCCCTCAAAATTCCTTTGTTTTCTCTTCCTTTTTGCTGACAGATTTTAGTGAAAACTTCTCTCCAATTATCTGTTTATTCTAAGGCCTCAGGCCTTGCCTATGGTCACACATAGCACAGAGGACTTGGGGAAGCTGTAAGTTATTTTAAGAACAACACTTCTTGTGGGTTTTGTGTGTGAGGAGGATGGTGGGCTTGTTTATCAGGGTGGGCAGAGGTGGGGGCTGGAGTCCCCTGAGGCACACCAGTTCAAACAGAACTGGATTCAGCTAATGAGTCACAGTCAAAGCTGAGAACAGAAGTCAGGAATGCTGGTTACTATTTTCTGCACCAACCTTTGTCCTCACACCTCAGATACAGGGGCCCCTTCCTGACTGGGAACGGCCCCTATCTGGGCTGTGTGCTTTGAGCTGCCCTGGCAACCTGAACAGCATCACTTACACGTTCCTGTGTCTCTGGTGTGCAGACACCCCGGAGCCCCTGGAGCGGGAGCAGAGTTTATTCACCAGTGCAGCCATACACACTGTACACTGCACTGTGTGAACTGATCTGTTTGGACTGGAGCTCACCGGGGTGTCACCTGTTACACAGACAGAGACAAGGGGAAGCTGTGGAAACGGAAAATGAGTTGACGTATCCAAGTGTCGTAGCAGAGACTCAGCGTGGGGGTCGTGAACCAGGTTGGTGCTCAGGAGACACTGGCCCCACACCTGCCTTCACTGCTGAATGACCATGTGAGCAGGACTGAATCACCTTCTCACCTCATCCTCTTTGCTCCCTGACCCTTTTCCTAGAACATCAGCCTGCTCAAACAACAGCTGCCTGTCAAGGTGTTTTATGCAGTGCCCAAACAGCAGGGGCTGGGTTTAGCTGGGATTCTATCCATCACCATAATGAAGCCCATCGGAATAGAACAAACAGAAACAGAGCAGAGTAATAACCCCCTCACTAAGTTATTAGAATTGCAACAGGGCTAAATCCCACGCAATCTGCTGAGGACAAGGCTGGCAGCAAAGGGAACTTAAGTAATGTAACACACAGATTTTTAAAAGGGGAAATGAGCAATTCCTGGGGAACTCTAGGTCAGTCAGTTTCACCTCAGTACCCTGTAAGTGGAGCAGATCCTCCTGGAAACTGCACTAAGGCTTATGGAAAATAAGGAGGTGATTGGTGACAGCCAACGTGGATTCACTAAGGGCAAATCGTGCCTGACAAATTTGGTGTCCTTCTGCAATGGGGTTACAGTGTAGGTGGGTAAGAGAAGAGCAGCTGATGTCATCTACCTTGTGCAAAGCATCTGACACTGTCCTGCATGACATCCTTGTCTCTAAACTGGAGAGACGTGGATTTGACAAATGGGAGTGCTTTGTGGGTAAGGAATTGGATGGATGGTCCAATTTAGACTTGTAGTCAATGGCTCAGTGTCCAAGTGACAAGTCGTGTTCTTTGGGGGCTGGACACTGGGATCAAGTGCACCCTCAGCCAGTTTGCCAACTGCACCAGCCTGTGGGGTGCAGTCAACCTGTGGCACTGGCACAGATTCCCAGAGAAGCTGTGGCTGCCCCATCCCTGGAAGTGCCCAAGCCCAGGCTGGACAGGGCTTGGAGCAACCTGGGATGGTGGAAAGTGTCCCTGCCATGGCAGGGGAGTGGTCCTTCNATGTCATCTACCTTGTGCAAAGCATCTGACACTGTCCTGCATGACATCCTTGTCTCTAAACTGGAGAGACGTGGATTTGACAAATGGGAGTGCTTTGTGGGTAAGGAATTGGATGGATGGTCCAATTTAGACTTGTAGTCAATGGCTCAGTGTCCAAGTGACAAGTCGTGTTCTTTGGGGGCTGGACACTGGGATCAAGTGCACCCTCAGCCAGTTTGCCAACTGCACCAGCCTGTGGGGTGCAGTCAACCTGTGGCACTGGCACAGATTCCCAGAGAAGCTGTGGCTGCCCCATCCCTGGAAGTGCCCAAGCCCAGGCTGGACAGGGCTTGGAGCAACCTGGGATGGTGGAAAGTGTCCCTGCCATGGCAGGGGAGTGGTCCTTCCCAACCCAAAGCCTTCTGTGATTCCATGAGCTAATACACTCTGGGACAAGAATACGTGACCATAAGCAAGCCACAAGTCAATTTAGGCTGAAAAGTTGAAAAAGAGCTTTCTAAGCATCAAGCCAGGGATGTTCTGGAAGAGTTTCCCGCTAAGGAAGTTGGAGGCAGAAGACCCAAACTTTTGTATGAATTGTAAGTGCCCTCTTTAAAGTTCATCAGTAATGGGATCTAGGGCTTGCTTAATACTGTATTAAAACATGAGCAAATCATGAAGTTTAGGGACAGATTCCTACTCTACATCTTGGTTTCTCAAAGCTACATCAAATCTTCATTCCTTCTCTATTCTTTTCTAGCTTTAATTTCTACCCTGCATTTCATTCACTTAACCTGAAAAAGAATCTAAAACAAATTTGTAGAACAAACAGAGGTCAGATCAGAGAGTTTGACCTGTCCTTTCTAAACTTGAGAAACTGTGGCCTCCCAGACAGGACTTTTAACAGGATTTTTGTCAGAACCACATTACCATAATGGAGATAATTTGTTCCTTGATTGCATCAGTCCACTTAAGGAATTTTGCAACTGAAGTGTACAAGCAAATGCACATTCTTCACCATGAGTAGGAAGGGAGCCTGTGCTCCCCTGCCTGCCACACTTGATTTATGCAGCACACTCCCCAGGACGTGCTTGGTTCTTAAATAGGTCAGTCAATATGTAAAGTGGAACCTTAGCTGGTTATCGCCGTCGAGAAAATCGGTGTCTTGGGTTTCAGCACAATCTGCTGATACAACCTGGTGGGAAAATGACTTCAGTGTAAAAAGCTACTTTTGTGAAGGAACAAAGCAGAGAGGAATTTGAATGTACTTTAGGATGGCTGAGAAACTCTGCTTGGTACCTGCCTGCCTTTGTCCCACCTTACTGTGCGTGTGCTCTGAAGTGCATAGCAGAACAACCTTCCTGGCCCGTAACATCACAGGAGTTCTGCCTGAACGGATCACTGTCCCCCTTGGGCCAGCAGCACGTCCCTGACAGCACTGCTGGATGTGAACATCCAGTCATAACCTCAAGGCCCAGCCAACGCTTTTTTTGTAAGAGCTGGTTTTACAGCATCCTCCTGTCCCAGAAGGTTTTGCAGGACAATGAGACTGCCAGGTGGGACAATCTTACACAGACCCTGCACAGGGTGTGAAGTAGGAAATACAGTCAGGATCAGTTGTTTCTGTTTGAGATTGTCCTTCATTCTGTGATTCACTGCTTTGTCCTTTCTCCCATGATGAGAAGGAAGGCAAATCTCAGTTGCTCTGTACTTTTTTACAGGGAGTTACATATGCAGCTGAAATTAGAGTCCTGAGACTCCTATAAAGGTACTATCTGATACTGCCCAGGCAGAGCCCAGTACAGAATGTTCTTCAGGGCTTCCAGCACTTCTTTCTGAAAACATCTCAACAGCTTTTCTGGCAATTAATCCCTTCCTGGCGTCTCTACCTTACCTTGCCATTTTGTGTGTCAGAATGAACCTGATCTAAAGGTTGCTGCTACTGAAAGAGGGAAGCTTTATTTTCCCAGCCACCTCCTACACTGCTGCTTTTACTGCCTCTGGCTCTCATCAGGAGCTTTTAAAAAACATCTTCTAATCGGTCAGACAATTAAAGAAGCAAAACAAAACAACCCACATTTTCTTGATTAGAAAGTAGGAATGTTTCTGAAAGTCCCATGAGTGCAAGGAAAAGGGAAGGGAGAGCAGAACTGGAAAGTGAAGACCTCCCCTCTTTCAGCATCTGCCAGCTGACAGATCAGTGTGAAACCACAGCTGTAGTTTCATCCTATATTTTCATGAACATTAGGAAAAACTAAACCTAGAACCAAATCTCATGGTTCAAAGAGATGTCTCTCCTAATGATGCAAAAATATCTACAAGGGAATTATCACAGACCACAGAGCACATGGATGTAGTTTCCCTTCTTCTTCTAGGTATATTCTGGCAGAGTACAACTCCTAATATTGAATATTCTTCTCCTTGGGTGGGATCTAGCCTAGATTCGTATGTTAAAAGAAAAAATAAAGAACGAGCCTGTCGCCATGGAGCTCAGGGTGGTGATTGTGTGTCTATTGCTGCTAGTTCCACACATTATTCTGGATGCAGGATATCCTCCCATGCTCCACAGCTGCCCTGGTTTCATCTGTGTGCAGATGGCAACTGCTGGGCTTTGACACATGGACTGAAGGGTTGGCCACCTCAGAGACTCGGGTACAGAGCAAGTTCCTCGGTGTTTCACAGCTGCTGTCCCTGCCTGATCGGCCACAGCCGGCTGGGGGAACCCTCCTCCTGCTCTCTAGTGGCAGAAGCACAGAAAGGCCGAAAATGTTCTGCTGTTCTTTACAAGCTCACACAGGCATGACCTGAAAAAAATGGCTGCCAGATTCCAAGTTGGAATAGTTTCATCCAGTATATATCCACGTGCATAGTTACTACGGAGTGTCAGTGCAGTCGTTATGCTGAATTCTGGAAGCTTCTAAAGTGAGAAGTTTTTGCTTCTGTAGGAGCCCTTGCAGGAATGATTTGCAGGATGGGGATGTCTTAGTGCCCAGGACCAGCTGCTCAGGGTGGTTACAGGCAACAGACAGGAAAGGGAAGGAGTCTCTCCCCACTTTGCTGCTGCTTTGTGCCGGGGCAGACCAAGAAACAGAGTCTGCCAGAGCTGAACATTCCTGTGCAGGGGTTCTTAGGGAATAAAAGTGGTGTGTGAGGCTGTCCTACGTGCTGAAAGCAAGTGGCAGCCTGCTGCAGGAGGTGCCCACCAGCATCTTCTGCTATGGGCATCCCAGAGGCCACTCCTGGCAATTCCTGGAAGGCCAGGGAGGTGTAGCCTCTTTCCTTGGAGAGCAGGGGAGCTGGATCTGGTCATAGCTAAGTGGTTTCTGGATTCTAAGCAGGTGCACACTGCCTTTTCAGAGACTGGAAAACTAAGAGATCAGCCAGTAAAGCTGGAGGCAAAACTGGCAACGGAGTCCTTACCCAGCTCCCTGCCTCATATCCCGGGGTGACTAACTCACTGTTTAATTGCAGTAGAAGTAGTAATAGCAGGGAGGCTACAGGCTCCTTGGGTGCCTGTCAGCTCAGGACACAGTCCTTAAACACATACCTGCAAACACACCTATAATGGAGTTGAGTCCATACTGAGTTAAAGGTGAATCTGGATTTTAAACATGCAGCATTTCAGAACAGTGGCATGTCCTGTATAATAAACTAAACAAAAAGTTCCCTTCAAGGTTTGCTTTAACACAGGCAACTCAGAACAGATGAGTCAGTGCTGGAAAATTGCAGATTATTCCTTTTCCCTTCCCATCTAGTATAAAATAAGGACTATAAGCTTTTTCCTGCAGCCACTTGCTGACGTGTAAGTAGTACATGGTTTGATAGCTGGGCAGGCGATCCTCAGCTTAAGTGCCTCAGTTGCTGGAGTATCTGTTTTAATCAGTGTTGCACAGCACCCTCTTCTGCTGAGAGCTGCCGAGACCTGGAAATCCCTGGTCTGTCTCTTTTCCTGTCTCTGATGGGCATTTATATACTGAGGAACAAGGTAAGTATGAAAACTCAATTACAGCAAATAGGGGAGAATCAATAAAGGCCTGGGAAGCTGCAGCCACACGGATGGGGGTTCATCTCTGCAGAATCCTGACACATGACATTACAAGAACATGGAGTGCTCAGATGAGTTATGAAGATTGATATTTATGATTATGACTTGCAATTGTGCTATTTAAAAAACCCACCTATTTGGTAATGAAAACCTGCTGGCAAGATCTGATCAAAGAGGTGAAATTGCAGGAAGAGTAAAATAAGATCAGTAAATCAAATGCTCTAAATCATCAGTGAGGCACACTACAATTAGGGCTGAACTGAGGAAGGCAGAGTTATTGGAATTGCAAGCATAAATCCATGTCATGCATGTGCTGCCATTTGTTCTGGGAAACACACACTCACCTCCAGTGCTTCCAGACTGAGTTCTGTCAAGGGCAAAAAGATAAGGACTGTCTCCTAACACAGAGATTCCCATGGACTGCAGCATGTTTCAGTTCTCCAGAGGCTCCACAGGCTGTAAGGATCCCATTTTCTCACCTCAGGCCCATGGAGCACATGGGAGTGGAGGGGCAGAGAGACCAGGGGGAGACTCAGACACCTTGGCTGGCATTGCCTGGGAGACTGTTCGTTGTTATTGATTTGAAATGCAAAACAACCTTGGAACAGCAGGGTCTTCTGCCTTTTCTGACCACAAGCCTTTTCTCTCCTTTTTTGTTTTATTTTTTGAATCCCACTTGCTCTATTTTCTTAGGAAAACTTGCAGTTCCCAATGATCTACTCGCCAGCACAAGGGAATCTGCAGCAGAGGAATCAGGGGTGACTGAGGCCCTCTGAACAATGCAGTACCAGCCCCTGTACATTGTTGTCTCTTCCCTTATACACTCACAGGAAAACATGTGAGGCTATCTAGTCATAGAATTCTGGGATTTCTTTTTTAGTCAGAGATGCCTGCTTAGAACATTGGTATCAGATGGAGATTGAAGGAGTTCCAGTTTCAGTTGTGGCAGCTGGTTCACCAGGTTTGGTGAAAACAAACATGGCTTGGAATGCATTTGGGGAAGTGCTTCACAACATCTGCTCTGAGTTCAGTGGCAACAGCTGGATCTGGGTGTAAGAGGCAGTGTTAACAAGCACAATGGAGAGGAATACTCTGTTCCAATGGTCTGATTATGGCACGAGGAATTGAGAAATCCTGTATTTTAGTTCCTGGCTTACCACTGCTTTGCTGAGAGGTCTTGCTGAAGTCTTTTAGATTCTCTGCAGTGAGCATCTTACTGATTCCATCTCCTGTAGCAATAGCAATAAAACTGCTTCAGTGAACAGCCACAAAGGCGGGGAGCCTGATATGGTACAAATGAGCCTTGCTTAGAAAATCAAGCAAGGCATATGGTTTTCCTGCTTTAATTTTTAGTAGAGAGGAAAGTTGTCCCAGCAGTGCACATGGGAGTGATAATATCTGAATTTCCTGTTCTCACTCAGGGAAAACACAGATGTAAACCAACTTCTGTCTATTTTGCCATATTTCAGGAAATGCTCTCTCTTGAGTCCCTTTATAAAGAGAAACTAGAATGAAAGAGTGGATTTATAAGGGAAGGACCCCTCAAACTAATTTGGATTTTGGGGGATCTTTAGCTGTAGTAGTGTGTTACAGAATGGTGAGTAACAATTAGAAAGTGACAGCAAGACTGTTGCAGGTTTTGAATTCTGGGTCCAGCATTGACGCTGGTGTGGCAGCCTGGCCAAGGTAACCACTGCTCCCCCCTGTCCCCTACTCAGAAGGTGCTGAGGTGAATCTGTGCACTTTTGCTGCAAAGCAGAGTCATTTCAGTAGCTCCTTGATTTTCTTTCTATGCATACTGCTAGAGGGAACTCAGTAAATGAATGGTTAGTTGTTATTCAGCCTTCAGAATGGCTCCATCCAGCTCTCTAAAGTGCCAGTTTATTACTCATTTTACTTGGCTGCAAGGCATTAATAAAACATGAAGGCTAAAGCTGACTTCATTGCGCTTGGAAATCCATGCAATATAGCTACACAGGCTAGGAAATCTCATTATTTTGCATTCATTTTCTACAGGAGAACAAACATTTTGCATCAATGAAGTTTACTATTTGTGCGTTTTAATTTAGATTCACCGTTAGGCCACACTGCCACACTCCCAGCAAGACACCTGTGGAAAGCAAAGAGACAACCCCTAAGAATTCATTTTTAGTCTTTCTTTGAAGCAGGTCTGTATTGAATCAGGAGCTGTGATGGTCCAGCCTGGTGGAAGATCTCAGTATCTCCATACTCAGCCCATTTTAAAGAGTGTGCATGTGCTCCCCTCTCCTATGTGGGACCCCCAGGGATGCTGACCCTGTGTGGGGCACTGCCAGAGGGGCCGTGCTGGCAGAACTATTGGTAGCTCTTGCAAAGGAAGAAAATCAGTCTGGATTATACCACTGGTTTTACAAAGGACACAACCAGCACTTGGCTGCCATCCTATTAAAAGCACAGCACAACAAATGTGTGAATTTCTGGTTTTCCCAGCTTTGGAAGAAACATTTAGTAGCCAAGTAGATCACTATAACCAAAAGCAGAATCCTGAATTCTGAGGACCACAAACCTCCTACAGGACAAGAACTTGGATAAATATGATCTAGTTTGGTCCACCTGGGAAGTGTCAAAAAGAGTCCTAATAGTTTAACAAACGTCTTGGACATCTTTGAAGAGTCATCAATAAATGGAATAAGGGAGATCTGATTTATACCATTGGTTTGATGTTTGAAAAGACTTTGGCCAATTCATTCTTTGTGGAAACTAAGCAGCCAGAGAAGGTAAGGCAAGGTCCTAGGATGGGTAGACAAAAGAAATGGATGGTAAAAGTAAATTATCAGGCCTCACAACAGTGTCAAAAGAGTTCTTTAGGGATGTCAGCAGTTGAGCATACTCACAAAAGACCCAGAAAAGAGTGTGAGTGTTCTAGTCACTGTTCATTTGCCTTTTCCGTTTTTCAGGATTTAATACAGAGAAGAAAATTATTAACATTTACTCTAACTTCTTGTATGACATGATCTGGGACTAACCCAAACTGATTGCAGATTCAAATCAAGTATCTGGAATTGAGCTAAAGCAGACCTTCTATTAAAAAAACCCCAATCTAATCTTCTTTTTAAAATTTCCTGTGACAGAGAATCTACGAAAAACTTCATCATGTTAATCTAGAGGTTAGTTGCCCTCAACATTAAAACTTATTAACTTAATTCTGGCCTGAAGGCGTGTAGTTTCCAGACAGCATCTCTTTTGCAACTACATCTGCTGGTGTGAGGATTCTTCTGTGTTCAGGTCTCCACCTCTCCATGTGGGTACTTACAGATTGTTATCAAATAATTACTTGCACTTCCTTTTGCTTAACCAGAAAAGATTAAACTCCCAGGATCTTTTCTATTAAAGATTGTGTTCTAGTTCTTTTCCACTGAGCAGGGTCTTCCTCTTGGATTCGGTGCTAACACCTTCTCCCATAAGTCTTGAGCAGAGTTTGACCACCTTTTTGAGAGTCTTCTGCGCTGGGAGACCTTCCCAGCAAAGAGGAAGGGCAGGATCACCAAAGCAGCTCTGATACCTCTGTCTTGTACAGCACAGGTAAGTGCATGGTTGAGGGCTACGTGTTCCAGCCTAAAAGATCTCCCTCTTGGAAAAGCCAAAATAAGCTAAAGAAGTCTTCAGGCTAATTAAAGTCACGAGAAGATGTTTTAGCAAACTCTCTGTCAGCCCTAGCGTTAATGGGAAAATGAAGTGTCTTCAAATCTCACATTCTTTAGGTCTCAGTGTGCTCTGTTCATCCTGCTCCAGTCTGCTCCCTTTTAATGTTTAGTTAATGTAGTTTACTACACTTTCTAGGAGGAAAGGCCATTCTCTAGTACTGGAAGGTGTGGGTGGCAAACACATGCTCTGAACCTTTTCTCCATCTGAGAAGTTTGGATTTATAAAAGCAACAACAAAATTGTGAGCTTTTCCTCCCCATTACTCATGAACGGGGTATTTTTATTACCACACATTTCTAAATAAATCCTGTCACCTAATCCTGTTAACTGAAGCTTGCAAATCCAAGGAAGTAGAAGTTTGGTGCTCCACTGAAACAGGGATTTGTGAAGGGTTTTGCAAAATGGTGAGAAACAGAGACAGAATTAACAAGCACAGAAGTGGCTAATTATATATACAATTTTTCTTGGAGCAGACTCTGAACAGCAGCTTGTCAAGCATCCGCTGTGACATGAAGTTGCTCTGAAGGGGGAAAGTGGTGGTTGCTGTTGTTGTTGTTTAACCTTGAGTGCTTCCTCTGGGGTTGAGTGTGCACTGAGATGTCACCAGCTCCAGAGTGCTCTTCTGCCTGACGTCTCTCCATGGGAACAGCAGGAAGTGATGGCAGTGTCTGGGTGTGTTTTATGAGCTGTTGTGTCTCTGTGTGTACACAGGGGTTTCACAGCAGACATGAGCAGAAGCAGCAAGCACAAATATCCATGTCCTGCCAGACACCATCACCCCTCGCATAACCTGGGAAGCTGGAGGGGCAGATGGGCTGTGGCACCTCGGGCAAGACTTTGTGCCAGTCCCAGTGAAGGAGAGAGGTGCTCCAAGGCATTCTGCAGGGTGTAACTCCTGGGGGCCCGGCCAGGCCCAGGGTGGGACTCTGGCCCAGCTCTCCAGGGCCATGAGCAGCCGATGTGCCGAGCAGGAACCAGCCGAGCCATGAGGGAAATGCTGCCAAAATCAAGCAGCCACAAATTGCGTCTCCACATCATCTCACCATGTGTGGGGCTGCATATACTGTCACATCATCTAGAACCCTGTCAGAAAGATTTAAACTTTTTTTTTTCTTAAAAAGAAACAGAACCGTTTTCATTCTCCTCCTAAATTGCAGCTGGTGAAGCAAATGCCATTTTCCTGTTTCCCTGGTGTCCCATAGGAAGCATCTTCATGAAGTTGCTCCATTGAACAGAAGATTTAAGATAACATCAGGCAGTAGGAGAGCACAGGAGGGAATATGATTCTGTCAGCTAATGGTTTAGGGGAAAATCAGGAAGGCCTGTCTTCTGTCCTGCTCCCAGCAATGTTTCTACAATTCACATGGGAAAGGGCATTGTGTGAAAAGGAGACAGAGTCCAGGAAGCAGCATCTAGAACTGCTGTGTGTTGTCCTGCCCTTGCACTGAGCAACCCAGAGCAGTAGCAGTAGCTGCAGTTTTTCACTGATTTCATAAAAAACCCTTCAGTATTCACAGAAGAGCCAGGTGAGCGCCATCCCTCCCCTCACAAAAACACACACAAGGCTGCCATCCACAGAGACACATTTTTATACAGTGATGAACTGAAACCATCAAGGCCATGGCCTCAAGAGTCTGCAGAGCTTTGTTTAAACCCTTACACAAAGGTCAGCAGAGTGTTGAAAACAAATGAAAGCACAGGCTGGTAAAATCAATCACAGAGAGTCCCTGGGAGGGATCAAGAGGCACTGCAGGTGGGCAGGGCACTCCTGCTGCTCATCCAGCACTTGCCAGTGTTGAATCAGGGCCAGCTCCTGTGCCATTGGCAAAGAGGAAATCCAAGCTAGCCCTTGGCCTGTATGCCTGAGATTTAGGGAGAGGCCTGCAGGAGAGATATTAATCAGCACAGTTTAAATGTGGCTGGTGAGGGGCATCCAGGGAAGGGCAGGCACAGGTAAGAAAACATGGAATGAACCTTCTACCTCCACCCCTCTGGATTTACTGGGTGTTTGATCTTTGTCAAGTGTACAGCTCTTGAACTTCCTTTGATTAGGAAGTCCAAATCTCATTTTATTATTAGCCACTTGGGTAATACATTGGTTCTTAAAATACCATCTAAAGAAGAGATAAAAAAAGCACAGTTTCTCTGTTTTTTCCTCTTTTACACACATACCCTTCTTGTTTCCAAAACCATCAGGTTTTGCTCTATCTTTCAGAAGGAGGAAATTCCCTTTTAGGTAAAGATAAGGTTTTCAGAATTTCGGCTTAGTTGGTTGAGATGAAGAATGGCCATAAAGAATCTTATAATGGAAATGCAGACCCTCCGTAATGGTGGCATCGCAGCACAACTTTATCAAGCAGGTGAATGCAATGCAGACAATTCTCCCCCTGCCCTCTTCGTGTTCTTTCAGAACTCTGCCCTGCTCTTGTGCTTTGGATCCCTTCTCTCTTTTCCCTGCCCTAGCTCCCCTCAACAAAGCTTTTCTAACCCTAAACAAGCAAAGGGAACAGTACTGAGCTGGCATTTGAAGACCATGAGGTTGTTACTCTGCTGCCTTGTTGTGTTTCCCTGCTGGGGTTTGGTATCAGCCGGATTTTCTAGATGCTTCAGTAACACCTACAATTAAACAAAAGTAACAAATGACAGACAGAAGCCCAAATTGGCCCTGGGGTGCATTTTTGATCCAGAATTGAGGCAAAAGTTTGATCAGCAGAAGCACAAATGTGCATGTGTAGACACAGGCAGGTGCAAACTCACAGGGATAACCTCCAAATTTTGGGTAGCAAGACCTTACTGGTGCTGAGTGGGCTACAGGCAGTAGCACTGAAGGGCTGCTTTCTAAAAGCCAAGCCTGGATGGAGAAGGCCTTTATTTTAATCTCAGAATTATTTTCACTCTTATCAAGTGAAGCTTTTCCCTTTCCTCTACTTACCTACATTGCTGACTCTGCTGCTGAGCCACAGACATGGCAGTGGCACAAATCACTCTTTTCCCCCCATGATAATGGGAATGTCTTGGGGACTCAGACTGGCCTAACCTGTTTGCTTGTTTGTAGAGGATGTACTTATGCCAGTAAGAATGAAATGCAGGCAGAAATCCTGTATCTCCCTTGCCTTTGGCCTTGTTTTCATTGGCAGTGAGGTTCTACTCCATTTCAGTTACCGAGTGGGAGGGATAACTCCCTGAAACATCCCTGTGTCTGTAAGGGGCAATGATCAGCTGGGATCTTCTGCTTGAAGCTCTTCTACTGCCATATGGTCTAGACATGCTGACTAAGCTTGGGTTTGCAATTTGTTCTCAGGAGTTCAGAAATCGTGAATCAGCATGGAAATGTCTGGGTTTGTTGTCCAAAATCACGACACGCCTTCTAGCTGCCCGCCCGAGGAAGGGAAGCTTATCGAGTCTTGCTTGGTACCCATCAGTCTGTCAGCTCCCTCCTACTGATATTTCAGCTTGTTTGATGGTTGGAAATGAATTTGACAGAAGTATTTTGTCTAAAAGATAATATCTTCCCACATAGGAAGTAGGTGGCTGGAGTAAAGAATTCTGCTTGAGTCACAGAATCATAGAATTGAAGGGTAATTTAGGTTGGAAGGGATCTCTGAGGGTCTTCTGTTCAAAGCTGCTGCAGCCCACGGCACCGGCATCAATAAATGACTAGAGCATGACAGCAAAACTGTGAATGATGGAGGAAGGGTTTGTGTTGAATCCTGCACATCAGACATGGGAGACTCCAGCCACAAGGCATAAATCTATGGGACATTTCTTCCACAGCCATTTTGCTCACAGAGCATCTTGTTTCTAATTCATATCTTATTTCAAATGTTTCAATGTTCTGCTTGTCTTCAGCAATTGGAGAGAGGGAGGCATTGCTGAGGTATATCCATGAGGATTGTGGGTTCTTAAATCAGAGCTGCAAAGTGCCTGACGGGTGGAATGGCTGGAAACTTTGGGTTTGGAAACAGGATGCTGGGCTTGTTTGATTAACTTCTTCTGAGAGAGGTTAAAGTCAGCCCTGGCAGAATGGTTCAATAACAGCAGAGCCTGGAGTTCCCAAAGTTGGAGGCTCCATTACCATTGTGGGAGACAGTGGCACATTTCCCAACAAATCCAGCACTGCATGATAATCCAAAATAGTACAGTTGATGTAGACAAGAGATCCATCGGCGGGACGGGCACGGAGAGGGACCCATTACTCTCTGTGAGGCTGCAGCTCATTAAACGCTGGTGAAAGGCACTATTTGGAGAAAGACTCATTTGATAGTCACTGGGCTGATCCACACTGAGCAAACCTCCCCATGGTGTCTGAATCCTATCCTGAACAACTCCAGATCAGGGTCAAAAAATAAGCTAGTGCTTGTTTTTCAAATGGAAATATGATGGAATATACATTGGAAGGCAAATTTCACTGAAGTCCAAGATGCAAGCTCGATATGAGCATTTCAGTGTGAATACTGGAGGATAATTGGTGGAGTATAATGCAAAAACATAGGTACTTTGTGAACTAAAAGTAATTGTGACTAAATCATATAGTTGCTCTAATCTCAGCAGCTTCTCTCTGAGCTCTGTAATTTCTCTTCTTCAGAGCTCCATACATGGTTACCTGTCTCTGTTTTTCTATTTCCATGAAGGTTTCTGTTCTCCAAGGGGAGTATTAAAGGTCAGGTGGCAAGATGCTCATGCTAATCAATCTGTTCCCAGCTAGGATTTTCAGCTTCTTGCTCCAGCGAGGATTACCAGCTTTTGCAAAACATCTAAACATCCTGAAAATCTCAGGGGGGTATTTTCTGCAGTCTGGGACTGTTTTCCATAGACACCAACATAGCTGATTCTTTGGATAACATTTCCTTTTTGCAGTCCAGTGGCAAAGCTGTTTGTTAGCTGTAAGCACATTCCCAGCAACCCCCTTATATCCTACACAAGTGCTCATATTTTGATCCTGGTTTTAAGGGCGGAGAGAGTGGGATTGCTCCAGATTTGTTTACCACTGGAAGTTGGAATGAATATTGCTTTCCAAGCACTTCCTGATAGAAGCTTTTCTGTCCTGGTGTGTATCTCCACTCCTGCTGCTGCCTCTCTTGCCAGGCTCCGCAGCCTGTCGCTGTCAGGGATCTGTTCAGTGTCTCTCTGTTCCCACTGATGGACTTTAAACTGTTCTTTCTCAAAACCCAGAGCAATTTTTGAGCAGCAAAGCTGGACTTTTCCCATCCATCCTGGCATCCAGCTCTGTGGGAGCCTTCTCTGTGCCTCTGCTCTGTGGGCTGGCTCCACTGAGCCCAGAATCCTGGCCTGGATCTCACTTCCCATTGCTCAGCTGTTTCCTTGATCCAGACAGCTGTTCAGGTACCCTCTTGGCAGGGCCTTAAATAGGCCTCAGCAGATGTTCCAGCAGTTCAGTCCCTGCTTTACAGGCTCTGTAAGGAGCACCACAGAACAGTAAGAAAGCCCTGGCTGAATTTCAATGAGTACGGTGTGACAGCACACTGGGGTAATTAATAGGGCCGAGGGGGAGATAGGATTTGTGTATTTATCATTATTATTTCTTCATTATCTTTTAGGTATGATATAAGCTGCAGAGGCAGCGATTGCAGACCTTACCACGAAAACTCTAAGGCAGAATTTCCCTGTTTTGTAGTGTTGAATATTTCATGAGTTTCGAATGCCAATTATGAGTTACCTGCTGCCTGCTAAGAACAATAGGCAGCTCTGAAAGGACTTGCTCCCATTCTTCCAAGCTGTACCACATGTTCATTGACTCCTTTTTCATCTGACAATCCAGAGGTTCGAGGTGATGGCTGAAACTGTCACTCAAGCAAAGGTGGCCCTAAAAGACCACCTTGCACCACTGTTTTCTGTATCCTGAGCTACAGGATATCAGATTTTATGGCTCCCAGTCTATTCTTCTGAAGTCATGAGCTCATTTGGAATGTAATTTTTCACATTTGCATTGCAGCACTGGCTTTTTATTAAAATAGCACTACATATATATTTCATATATATATTTTATATATATATATATATATCTGAGCTGGCAAAATTCCTCAAGAAACAAACGAATCTTTGGCTGCTTCACCTGTGTTCTCCCTACTAAATCCATTCCCTTTGTATCTATGCCAAGTCTTGGAGCAAAGTCTGACAAATACTGTTTAAAAGGAGATAACTTCCCTCAAAAACAGTTCCGCCTTTTCCTGACAGGTGACTTCTCTATATCCCTTTTGAATGTACTGTGCAGCCAGTGATTAGACTTAGTCCTCCAGCAGCTGTAACATTTCTGAAATATTCTAAAAATATGTCTATAAAGGTACATTTGCTGACATGGAAAGCACTGCCATAATGCTGGCAATAAATTATGTCCATGATAGTAGTTTCATACCATTAGACAAGGATAATTCCCATTCCCCTGCACTTAGTTCTTGGAAGGCTCTCAAATAGAATATTACTTTGAAGTTCTCTGGACACAAAATTGTCATTATATTTTAAAGACTTGAAAAATTCCTCTAAGTTTGGTACCTGTAATTTCAGTAAGTTTTTAGAAGTGTTTAGGAACCCAAACCTGGAGACAGAGGTACACAAGAATGTGAATGTATTGTCTGTATTGAGCAGTTTGGGTGATTCCATGAAGCTTAATGCTTCAGAGAGAGATGTAAAGGTACCTGTGATCTGTATCTGAGGCCTAAAAAGTGTGGTATACAGCCTGGACAGTGGTGTCTGGGAAGTGCCAGCCAGAATTCCAGGCACAGGGATATCTCGGTGCTTCTGGAATGGTGCAGCAGAGTGCCAGGCCCTGACTCAGTCTGTGCATCCCTCCCTGCTGCAGAAGTGATGCAGGAGGATTCTGCTGCTGGTGTGTTCTCTGCAAGAGGATCTGATTGGTGTCACCACATAACACAGCACTCCAAGAACACCCCCAGGAAGGCCAGGGAATAGAGGGTGGGTATTTTCCGAGTGCTCAAATACCAGTAGCTGAAAGAGAACGAACAGCTCAGTTCCTTGAGCATGTCCTTTAATGCTCTGTCATTCTCTGGGAACATCAGGGACTGTGTTTAAGAAGCTGCATCAGTTTCAGATGTTGTGCACCTCATTAATCAAAACACATCCTCTTGGAAGGCAGTTGATTGCAGCTCAGGCAGAGAAGTGCTTATAGCTCAGCATCCCTAGTGCCTGGAGGAGGGAACAAGAAGAGGGAAAAGACCTTTAGTGCTCTCACTGGCCTAGTTCACATTATCTGATCTACAGGAACATTTGAAAACAGATATTTATTTCCCCATAAAAACTCATTCTATCAGAAATTGGGAAGAAAATAATAGTATTAAATAATATTTGTGCTGGGTAGGTGCACTGTAGAGTATTTGAAATGAGTCACAGCCAGTCTGGGTTGTGGCAGGAGGTGGGAGGAGAAGAGGAGCAGGTGAACACACCAGGAAAAGATTCAGGAGAGAGCGGGCAAACAAAGCTGAGGAAGCATGTGCTGTCTGTGTCTATGGTGAAGTCACTGCTGATCATGGCATTTCCTTGATGTAAAGGAACATCCTGCTGCTTTAAATGGCAGAGTTACCTATTGGGAGGGGAAAGGTGAATATTTGCTCAGGAAAGCAGAAGTGCAGAGGTGGGTGAGGATTTCCTCCCTGCTTGCAGTGGGCATTCCTTGCCTGTGTTCAGCCTCCCTGCCTTTCCCTAGCAGGTAGGTAGGATCTTAAATGTCTGAAACAACAAATATTCTAGAAAGCCTCACATACTGAATCTCTCCTATGGCCAAACAGATTTATAATTCCACTGGTTTCAAAGGCTTGGCACTAGGAAATAATTTGAACTAGTTTATCAGTCGTAAACATAACAGGATAAGCAGCCATTCCCAAATGAGCACAGGCACGGGTGATTGCTACCTCTTTTTCTCCTTTTCTCCAAAATATCAAAAGGGAAACACCTGATTTTAGCTGCTTTGGCCTCCGTTTCATGAGGTGCACTGTGGCCAGCAGTGAAGGCAGGAGGATTCCCACCCGGAGCTGTTCTTTTCCCAGGACCAAGCCCCGGAGTCGCGCCGGTGGCGGGTGAGCCGCAGAAAGTGCTGACTCAGGTGCCCATGGGAGGTGGGTTTTCCCCGCGCCGCAGGGAGAGCCCACGCATCCCACCGCCCGCCCAGCCCAGCCCAGCCCAGCCTCCCCGGGCCAGCGGGGGAGCTCGCGGAGATGCGCCTTGCTTTTATTTATTTATTTTTAATGACTTTTACAGACCCAGCCCCGCAGGGGAGGAATGGTACCGGTTTGCATGGCTAACGGGGAGCGAGGCAGCCAAGGAAAAAAAGATCCTTCCAGCCCTTCGGGACTCTGCGGACGGGCGCGAACGCAGCGTGTTCCCAGCAGGCAAACTTCTGCTAGGCAAGACGGGCACTCTCCGAGCCCCTGCTTTGCATGCAAGTGAGATTTTCAAGGTGAACCGCTGTTTTCCCTTTAGATTTGTATTCGCCCCATCGCACAAAACCCCCCGTGCCTACACAAGCAAACCTGCCCCTAGCAGCCACACCTCTAGGAGGAGAAGGGATCGCCCGCATCTGAGAGAAAAGGAATATTCTCGCTCCTATTTATTTATTATTTTCATGTTTACGATGCTGCTGTTTCTCGGTCCGCGGCGGCGCGGTGGCTGTGGCCGATGAGCCCCGCTGGCCCCGAGCCTGGGCTGCCGGCCCGCAGCGCCCCGTGCCCGCAGGAGCGGCGGCGGCAGCCCCGGCGCTGCCGGGCGTTGCCCCTTTAAGAAGCCCGGGTGCTGTCTCAGGTAGGCAGAGCCTGTGTGCAGTAGTCGCTCCTATGGCAACCCAATAGAATGGGATCGCTTCATGAATATTCCCAGGAGCAGGGGCTGCATGAGGAATAAGTGATGACAGTGATGTAAGCAAGCAGTGGCCGCTGCAGGTTGCAGTTCATTGTGTTATTGGCCGGCAGGTTGAGGAGTTTGAGGCACCCGGGCTTGAGCTTCGCTTTCCGGAGGATGTCTGCCCGCCGGGAGACACGGCACATTTGCATCTCGAAGCCAACATGGCAAGGCGGCTGCTGCTGCCGCTGCCGCCCTCCCTCGCTTTCCAGCCAGGAGTGTGTGGCTCTCCTGTAGACTTCTTGCCCAGTGCTCAGGATCTGAGCAGACAGGGATTGCAGTAACACTCACCAAGGGGAGACGAGCAGCAAGTAGCCAAATCGGGACAACGGAGGAGAAGGGGGGGATTTTTTGCCTTCTCTCTTTTTTATTTTTTTCCCTTCCCTTCCCTTCTGGATGCAGAGGCTGTGTTTTGATGCAGAGCCTATGGATGCCACAGCCTGGTAAGGAGATGACACGCCAGTCTGTGGTCCCCTCTGCCCCTTGAGCTGGGGGCAGGGACCTGGGGGCAGTGCCGGTTGCCCTCGTTGGCAAAGCAGGGGTCTCTCCCTCCCACTGAGCAGCAGCAGCAGCAGCATCGGCCATGGACAAGTTGCCCCCCTCCATGCGCAAGAGGCTCTACAGCCTGCCCCAGCAGATCGGACCCAAGGCGTCGATCATGGACGAGGAGGATGACAGCGACAAGGACACCCGGAGGAAAAGCATCAGGCTTAAGCCACTGCCTTCGCCCTCTGCTGGGAGCACCCGGGCCCTCGGGGGGGACCCCGGCCGAGGGGGGGACCCCGGCCTGCTGGAGACGGAGGCCGGCGGCAAGGGCGCCAAGACCAGCACCAACGGGGACTGCCGCCGCTTCAAAGGGAGCCTGTCCTCGCTGACCAGCAGGCACCTCCACGACGCGGCCGAGGAGAAGAGGCTGATCGGCGGCGAGGGGGAGCCGGCCTCCCCCAGCGAGGACAAGAGCCCCCCCGGCAGTGGGGAGCTNCCCCCCCGGGCCTGCTCCTCCACTTCTATCAAAGTGGAAGGAGGTGGAGGGTGCGACCAGATCACCCCCGATGAGGAGCAGAGGCTGGGCCAAGCCGGTTTCATGCAGAGGCAGTTCGGGGCCATGCTCCAGCCGGGGGTCAACAAATTCTCCCTCCGCATGTTCGGCAGCCAGAAGGCGGTGGAGAAGGAGCAGGAAAGGGTTAAAACTGCGGGGTTCTGGATCATCCACCCCTACAGCGACTTCAGGTACAATCCCCCCCTTCCTGCCCCACTCCAAACCAGCTGGCCTGCCCCTTCCCACACCACCTCCTGCAAAGTGCACCCACCCTGACACAACTTTCCTTGTTCAGCTCCAATCAGGGGAGCTGGAGGACACATCCAAGATCTGCTCCACTCAAACAATCTGCAGGTTTCATTTACATTTAACCTTAATTTTAGTGTTCCCACACTATTATTAATTTTAAGTTCTTTTTAAACAAACAAGTATCTCTTGCTTTGCTTCATTATAAGGGAAAGGCTTTCCTTAAGTTTAGTGTAAATGGGGAAAAATGTTCCCACCTGATGCACAACTCTAGGCTAGAAGTGTGGTGTCTGCTGCTTAACTAGTCCTACATCCCCAGTTCAGAATGTGTGCTCTGACTGACTAATGCTTCCCATTTTCACACCTCGAAGTCCTCTCTCCATTCTCCTTCCACAAGAGTTAGGGAAGGATGTTGCTACTGTTGCTGCTCCTCACAGTGTCTCACTGCAGCATGGCTTGTCAGGAATTGGTATGTGCAGGAGATGGCAGAATTCATTCAGGAGGAACTTAACACCTTCACAGTCTTACACAGAAAGATCCTCTCTTTTGCATCTGTACATCCTTATTTCCAAAATTAGTTTGGATAGGGAACAGTTAACACTGTCTTTATGAAAGTGATGTCTTGCTTTCACTCCACAGCAGTATTTCCATGGAGGTTAATAAGGAAATTAACTTGTAAACCCTAGAGCCAGTTTTTGTATAGTTCTGCATAGCAGAGGGGTTGTATTTGGGTATTTCTGAGCAAAGTATTGTCTACTGCACAGGTGAATTGTCCTGTGCAGTATGTATGTAAAGTACTGCAATCAATAATTAATTACTTAGTGCAATCAATGGCTAAGGTTTATTGCTTCAACTTTAATTACAACAGGCTTACATCTCACATTTAAAAGCACACTGTAGAAGAACATTATTCAATCACATCTGTCAGACTACATGATTTTATTGAATTCTTGCACTCTTCAAGAAACCTTGCAATACTCCCTAAAATCCAGGTAGCAAGGTAATTGCAGGAAAGAGTTCCAGGTTGGACTTGGGTGCCCAAAGAACAGTGACAGAAACCTCTTGACACTACCTAGTAGGGATTTAGCAAGTGGCCCACACGCTGAGCAGACTCAGCACTGGCACTGACCAGATTCCTTGATATTTGCTTGGATTAACAAATGTTATTAGAAGGCTATGTGAGTTGGAAGACTGCACTGTCATTTAAATTCAGTGCATTCAAGTGTCCCAAGCACACAGCTGAGTGAGCTTTTGAGGCTTTCCAGTAGCTACAGCATGATACATAGTCCTTGCAAGCACAATCCTACCCAATCCCAGATTGGAAGGAGTATAAAATTGCCTCCCAGTTGTGACTGATGGAGTAATAGCTCACAAACACTGGAATGGGAGAGTGATCACCTTTGAAAAGAGCAAAACCTGCTTCATACTCTTGGCTATAGATCTTTGCATTATTTGCCACGAGTCTGGAGTTAAAAACTAACCACTGTGCTTTCTTGTGTTATTCTTGCAAGGTCTTCTCTGTGTGTCACACCCTCAAGGAATTTTGGATTTAGTCTCTGGATAGTATTTGGATTTATGTAAAAGCAGCATTTACTTTGCATATCTTTGTGTCTCTGTATAGAGGGTTTATTCCCTTCCATCTTTATGACTGTTTCAGCATAGAACCAGACTGGCAAACTCCAGTAGCAGTAGCTGAGATAACCACCTTGCCCAAGGTGAGATGGTCCTCAGAGTTTGGGTTTTTAAGGTGCCTGCTGAACCAGTGCTTATTCCTTAGAATGATGAGGTAAGTTTTTATTTCTGAGGCACTTGGCCCCTCCTAGCCTTGTACAAAGGAATGAAATATGCTGGCAAGCTCTGACTCCCCCCAGCCAGATGATCCCACCGAGCTGTTCTGTGCATGCAGATCTCTGTGAATGCATGGATGACTCTTGGTATTAGAACATAATCCTGCCCTGACATAGCTGGGAATTTGTGCAGAGAAGGCACAGGGAGTTGGATATCTGTACCCTGGGGCAAGAGCTGCCTGGGGGCAGATTCCAGGTGGGCTGATCCCCCCCTGCCATGAGTCTCTCCTGAAGTGGTGTGGAAGCCCAGCACCCCAGCACGGTCTGTGTCCCTGCTGTCACCTGCCAGCCCCGGATGGGGCAGTGGGACTGATGGTACACGAGGCCAGGAGGAACTGGAGGCACCACTGCCTGGTCAGGGGGGATATTTTCAGGGGAACTTTGTTCCCCCCTGTCTGTAGGTCACTTGCAGCCTGTCTGTTTGAATATGGATGCTGCTTAGAGAAAAGGCATGGGCTTCCACGGACAATGGCTGCCTTGGAGGAGCAGTGGGAGCCTTCCACATTTGTATACCTTCTTTCCCACTACTAAAGCATCTGTACAAGTAACATGTTTTGACCTCTGGAATGCAGCAGACTGCACCAAGGAGCAGATATTACCAAAATATTTGCAATATCCTTGACCCAGAGGGGAGTGTGTTTAGTGCCTTGGGAATTACGCAGTGCAATGCCCAATTGCTCTGTGCTGTAGCTGGGTGCAGATTCCAGAGCCACAGGATCTCAGAGGCACAAGCTCCATAATCCTGCACTTTACTGTCCCCAAGGCTGTGCAGTAGCATTTGGGGTACCAGTTTCAAGTTAATAAATATTCAGTCTCTGAGCTTGCTTTCTGCCTTTTTGGATAAACCAGTTTCCCCTCTGAGAGCGAGGTGCATCTCCAGGCATAGGTGGAGCTCCACATCTCGTGACTCTGGTCTCAGTACAGCTTGAGATGGGAAGTTCTGCATGGAACACTCCAGCCCAATTTGCTGCTGCAAAATGACATTGGTGTAATCCTCTGACTTCGTGGAGTTGCTTCTCCTTTGTGCTATGCAAGAAGAGTTCCCAATTTAGAATTGAACAGAGGCTTTCATCATTGTCTCATTAAATTATCATTTTAGCATCTAATATGGCTAATTCCAGTGGCAAATCTATGACCCTCCAAGAGTAAAGCAGATTAATATAGATTCAGGCTCTGTTGATCTCTGCTTTTAGTCCATTGTGAAGGGAAAAGACATCAAATGACCTTTATAAAAACCAAGCTCAGTGCCCCTGAGTACTCCTGACTAATGCAGTGGGCTGGTTCTAGAAGCACTTAAAAGGTGTCTTAGCAATTTCTAATGAAAATCAGAATACTGGCTCCCCTTGTGAGGTGCAGATGTATGTGCTGGCAGCTGGAGTTTGTTTGCATCTGTGGTTGGTCACACATCAGTTCAGAGCCAAACTGTATTTCCTAGATCAACATTCATCTGTGACTTTGAAAGCTTTTTCACTGGGCAGATAGAATTGTAATTTATTGCTTAGAGGAAGCATTGATCCAGTACAATTGGTTTAATAAAAAAATTCCAGACAAACAATGATCTGTCTAGTTTGTAGCTGACTGAAGCATATGGGTTGTAGCTGCTGCCCAGAATTGCTTGCAAAAAAAGTGTAGCATGCTGCTTTTAGAAAGACCTGAGAACAGATACACTATCTGAGGGACCAAAATAGTCCAAACAGTGGATGTAAATAGAACTGCACATTATTCACTGCCCAGTAATCTATTAACTTTTTCACAGAGAAGAGAAGCTGCTGTCTCTTTGAAAACAGTGGAAAACAGACACAATTACAGATTTTAGAACTTTTGTCTTCACTGTTCTCCCTTACCTGTAATACTTTTCTGGAAACAGATCCTTGTTGTCATTTGCTTCCTCTGCCAGAGCTCCCTGGTGCTGGGACCCTGGGGAGATTTCTGTGGCACCAAGAAAACAGATGCTCAGGTGTGAGGTATAAGGTAGAGGAAAGAACAAAATCATTTTCTTCCCGTCATGCTGCAGTGTCATTCAGCCTACTGCCTTCTTTGGGGGAATCAGTGGGATCTACTAATTATAGTCCAAATATCTGAACCCATTAGCACTGATGGGATGGAGTAAAAATGGGAAGGATGTGTGTTTGCCTTTCCCACTCTCCCAAGCAGACCTGATTTCCAGTGTCTCTCAGAGCGCTGCTCTGTCTGTGGAGATGTTTTCACTCTGAAGGTTTTCCCTGTTTTGTTAGAAGGGTAAACAATTAGTGGAGTGTCCAGCAGTGCTCACTGACTTTGGCAGCTCCCTGAGGTGAGTGTTGCTCCCTGCTCTCAGACAGCAATGCCCTTTTCTCTACCTTCTGCCCAAAATTCTTCTTGTGCCAGCCTTGCTTCATTCCTGCCCACGCTCAGGGGCTGCCCACAGTGGCAAACGCTGATCCCATGACTTGCCCTCTGCTCATAGCAATGAACGTACCCATTGTGTGAGCTGAATGTACAGCACATGGAAATTCTGGGTCAGGGAGAGCTCTGCACAGAGGGAAAGGTCAGGGAGCAGCTGCATTAGTAGCAGAACCTGTGCCTGTCGTTGGAATCCAGTGGGAAGTGCGAACAGGCCCAGGTTTGAGGGGATCTCTTCCCTTCCCTTCCCCTCTGTGCTGGTTTGTGTTGCCTTGGAATAACATGGGGACACTGCAGACTGAGGGGGGTCAGATCCTGCTGCCTTTGCTGCAGAGAACTCTCCTGCAAATTCCCAGGGTGGTTTTCTGGAGCAGAACGAGGGGATCCAAGCAGGAATAATATGAAGGATAATCCAAAGCCTGTTGAACAGCATGGGTTGGGTTTCTGTTGTCTTCAGTGGACTTTGAATCACATTGCAGGAGAAGAAATGTGTCTTTGTGACCATCAACTGAGGGACTCAAAGTGCTGCAGTCATAGTTACCATGGCCATGGCCAAGGCATCAATGCTTCATGCCCCAGCTGGCATGTCAGGAGCTGGAAGGTACAGAATCCCACACTAGACAGTCCATGGAGGAATACAGTTTTTGTGTACAAGACAAGTTCAGACCCAACCCTGAAAACAGGAAGGCCTCAGAAACACCTCAGTGTATCACTATGACATATTTTAAGACTGTATTATAATATTATGATATTTCACATGCAGAAAATGAGATAACATAAATAAATACTGAAGCAAGCATTGAGATTTAACAGTGGGCTGTGATTAAGCTTTTCTGCATGAACTTAATTCAGGCTCCTCATACCAACCTCTTACCAATAGGTGAAGACATTATCTCTTCCACAGAAGTCCATGGTTCTCTCAGTTCACTCAGGGATGGTTCTCTTGGGAAAAGCTATTAAACATTTTCTCCATCTCCCCTTGTAAAATAACACACCTTATTTATTATATCTTACTCAGATCCTATTCTGAAAAAAAAAACCAAACTAATTTTTATATTTTTGTGTGTTTGTTTGGGTTTTTTTTGTTTTTACACTGATAAAATATTTAACCATAACACTAATAAATTTTCAATTTGCTTTGTGACACCTTGGCTGGAAACTGGTACTGTCATCCCCAGGTTGTAGTGAGGTTGCAGAGACTCATAGAGACTGAGGTCAAAAACATCCAGGAACTGGTGTGGCGGAATTGAGGCCCAGTTTTGCAGGAGCAGAAGGCCTTGCACAACATCCTTTTTGTTCAGAGCTCTGCCCTGGGGGTGCTCCATAGGGAATCAGCCATCCCTGAGACCCAGAAGAGAAGGGCACAGGGCTAATGGCCACCTGTTCTGAGAGTAATGGGTGCTTTCAGAGAATGGGGACAGTGTAGTTTGGGCCTTGCCTTGGCGTGGCTTGGGGAGCAGCCAGACTGAGAAGGAGCCCTGCTGATCCCACCCACCCTCTTCCCAAGCCTCTGGGGGTTGTTACTTTGTCTGTTGTTATAGAAAAAAATAACCATCCACTGTAAACAATGACATCATCTTCTCTTAAATCATCATCTGAGACTATTATTCTAATTCTAGTTTTGAACTGAGTGCTTTGTCTAACACTTCTACAGGAACTTCTTGGCAGATGGGGAGTCTCCAGGGCACCACTCACCTGTCCTGGCCATCACATCTCATTCCTTATCTCTTCCATTGCAAACCTGCCAGATTGTGCAAGAAATGGGCTCCTATAGGAAATGTCTTCCCTGCACACATCTGCCTAAGCCCTTCCTCCCATCTTGGAGGAAGCATGAACTCTGGGAAGAACTGGTCTGAACCATGTAACAACTGTCACATAACACATAACACATAACATAACATAACATAACATATAACATAACATAACAGCAGGCACTCAGCAATAGGACAAGGGGGCACGGGCTCAAGCTCTGCCAGGGCAAATTGAAGTTGGAGAGCAGAAAAAACTTCTTTGCAGAGAGAGTGCTCAGGCATTGGAATGGGCTGCCCAGAGAGGGGGTGGATTCCCCATCCCTGGAGGTTTTTCAAGTGAGCTTGGCCGTGGCACTGAGTGCCATGATGTGGTAAAGGGACTGGAGTTGGCCCAAGGGTTGGACTTGATGATCTCGGAGGTCTTTTCCAACCCAATCCATTCTATGATTCTATGATTCTATGATAACATATCATAATATAACATACAGCCAACCTCCCTTCTGCTATTCCATTTTGACTTTGCAGTCTAATTCTTAATACAGCGTTTTGTACGAGTGTTAAGGTTTTAAGAAACAAAATCAATCCCTATCCTCTGGATAATAATATCTCTGGATTCGCTGGCAGGTGTGGATCCTTCCAAGGCTGTGCTGCCCTGCCCTCTGCTCTGAATTAAGCAGTGGCCATGGCAGGGAGTTACAGAATCTGATGCACCAGATTCCTGGGATCCTCTTCAGGCTTCAGAGGGAAACACACTCTGTCTGTTATAAACTCTTTGCTTGTTTTCTCCTTTTCACCTTTAGTCCCACTCTTTTCCAACCTGTTGTTTCCCCCATTCCTCACTTCAAGTTTGTGTTTGTCATCCCACCAATCCCTTCTCCATTTTTGAGGCTTCTCATGCTGAGTCTCTTGTCCAGGCAGTCATAGATCCCATTATCCATCTTATCATCTGATCACTAAGATTTCCTCATAGTTTTTAGTATCGCCCCTCACCCCTTGCAGTGTTCCATTGCAGTGTGTTGACTTGGGTCTTGACTCAGTCCAGTTCCAGTCTCCATCCTTATCCTTCACATTTTTCTCTGGCTGGGTCTCTCCAAATTAGGTCCCTCTCCTTCTGTATATTCTTAGTTGTTCTTGTCCTTCCAACTCTTCAAATAATTTCAGTTTTCTTTGTCCCCTTCCTGATTTAAGAATGGATACTTTTGCCTAGTAATTTAAAACCCTTCCACATTATCCTTCTTTCTATCCTTGGACAGTTTAGACAAACTCTACTAACATTTTCCATTTTTCTATATTTTAAACTTGAAATACCTCAGTCCTTGGAGCTAAGCATTTAAAATGATGAATTTTTATAGAAGCACAATCTCCACTGCATTAGTAAGAAGCAGATTATGATAGAGGGAAGAATGTGTTTTCTGAAGGTGTTTATTAGTAGATAGACATGGAATTAGTGATTTCTCAGTACTATTATGAGGAGGTAAACTTGGGTTTTCCATAGCGTTATTCTGGTTAGGTAACTGTGCTAGTGCTTTCTGTGGCACTGAGGTTTTTTCTGCTGTAGAGTCACTGCTGCTGCACTGAAATCCATTTATTATACAGATAAAAGAGTGATCTTTGTCTGGAGATAACATAGTGTCATTTTAGCTTGAAACCATTGAAATTTGTCTTTGTTTCTGATGTGTTATGAGCATCTCATTAGCAAGGCCATGAATCCCTCAGTTTGCTCTTGAAACCAACTATCTGAGCTCTCATCTCTGCCAGAGCAGAGATTTCTTCCTTTCTCTTATTTTTGAAAGCTGTGGTGGTGCCAAGGCAGTTATAGGTCAATTGAGTTATTGTTGGTTCTAATTGGCACTCTAACAAGCTATTAAATCAATTTACCTACAGATGAATGTCACTCAAAAAGAAAGGTGCCAACTCCTTTTGAGAACTTCAAAAAACCCATTTCCACTGCTGAGTGGAAGGGAAAGGCCAGGCTGGAGGGACTTGGCTACTGAGAGCATGAGATTCCACCCCTAAATGTTTATGCCACAAGGTCTGTGGCTGAACACAGTCCAGGCTGTTCCTGTGTGGGGAGGAATGAGGCTATTTCCAAGAGGAAGAATTATGAAAAATCACCACCTCTGGCAGATGCTGTTATATCCCTTTCCTGGTCTGTGACAGAGCATAGGCTCATTTCCCAGCGGAGAGACCTGTGTCCTCTCCTGCTCCTTCCCTGACTCGGTGTCCCACACACACTCCTGTGCCTGCTGGTGTAGGTGCAGCATCCACAGCCATCTGTCAAGGCAGGCAGCACCCAGCTGGTGACATCATTGCCTTTTGGGTGTCTGTAGAGATCTGTAACTTCATGAGAGGTACTTGCTTAGTTGCAGAAGAGTCAGAGTCATTATGGTGAACAGGGCTCTCCCAGCAGCAGCACAGAGCTCATCCCCACATGCCTGAACAGTTCTCAGTGAGGTGATTGAAAAACAGTCACTTTTCAGCCTACAGAGCAGGACAAGGTTTCTTGCCCAGGCAGCACCACACATTCACCCTGCAGGCTCCCCATGAGAGCTGCTCTGTGTATGACAAGCAGTGTGGAGTGCCCAGGTGTCCTTACTGAGTGGGCTGGGGTTTGGTGAAGCAGGAGGCAGAGCAGAACACAGCTTGGCTCTGTGCAGCTCCACAGCTCTGCAGTGCTGACACCACTAAACCCGGGGTTTGTCAGCAGAAACAGCACTTGGGACTCCAGAAACAGAGAAGAGGGAGCAGGTGTGTACTGGGCTAACAAGGTGCTGTTGGCCTTTTCCTGCCCCCTTTCAGGTTGAGTGGTTTGCTACCTGGGAAGTGCCTTTACAAATCGGAATTACTCTCCATGCAGCACATTCACAGTGGCTGACATCAAATATGGTCACCCCGTGTCCTGTGTTAGCTCCAGGCTGTAGGAAAACCAGGCTGTTATCTCCCAAGGAGACCCTGCAGGCAGCAGGGGAAGACAGTGCTGTGAGAGCAAAGCAGATGAGCATCCAAAGGGGAATTCCAAGGTCAGCTTGAGGGCCCACCACTTCCACATTACAGGGGCACGGCAGCTTCCCCAGCAGTTCGCAGAAGCTAATCTCATTTGTGGTGACTCGTCCAAATGTGCTAATTAAGGATTTAAATCTCTGCCTCTGTGGATGGAAGGGTTGTCTGTGTTTGTGCATCCATTGTTACAGAGCTCAGAGGCAGGAGAGGAGCTGCAGGTTGCCAGCTGACTCCAGTGTAGGAGCTGTAACTCTTGGGTTTTGATTTTCACAGCTGTGCTCAAGGTGCTTGTGACTGCCAGGAGATGGGTAGCTGTACACGGAGTATCTCCTCATCCCTGTGCACAGATCCAGTGGGACTGTATGCAGAGGAACTCTGCTGGGAGTGGGTTCTCTTGGTCAGAGCCACTGTTAGAGTGTGATCCTGAGCTCCACTTGAGCACAGTGGGGGATGGAAAACGGGGAAGTGCATTTGCCTGGGTGTGGGAAAGAAATGTCTTGCAGTTATCAGCCCTCCAAGGCTTGGGAGGGAGATAACAGCTGCATTCCAGAGACTGGGGGACTCCACCTTAGTAAGTCCTTTCCTTCCCACATGATTTCAGGGCAAGGTGCTCACTCATCCCTGCTCTAACACTGTCACCCAGGGCAGTGGCTGCGAAGGAGCAGCATGTGCATGGTGTGTGTGTCACCAGGGGACAGGGGTAAGGGGAGGCCTCTGATTATCCAGCCTTTGCTCCCTGTGTTCCCTCACCTCTGTCCACCTTTGTGTCCAGCTGGAGGTGGTGCAGAGAGGCAGTGCAGTGACATCCTGGCTCTCTGCAGAGCAGCAGGAGTTGCAGAGCGAGGCAGTGCAAAGGCAGTCCTGGACCAGCTCTCCCAACAGTCCAAACGATAAGAGACGTGATAATGATGACTCTCTCAGTGCAGCTTCTCTAACAATAGCAAACCCACTTTCATTAAGCACAAATTCTTGATGCTTGACCTTTCCCCCTTGCTTTAAAGTACTAATGCATGCACAAGTTATTACTTCTATTAATAACAAGAGGAATGTATTTTTTCATCCCTATTTTTCTGTGAATTGTGGGGAGGGCAGGAAAAAGGACCAGTCTAGACTACAGATGATGGTCTGTTCTCCTTGATGCCCATACAAAGCATTTGTATCATTCTCCCATGCTCATTTAGCTGCAGATGCACTTTGAATCATAAGCAATGGACAACAGCCAGAAGGACAAGCTTGAAGGCAACTCAGGCATCTGTTTTGGGCCCTGTGAGCCACCCTGGACAGATACTTTCTGCCTGGATTTCTCCAACTTTGAAAAAGGGGAATGGTGCTGCCAGAGAGCATGGAAGATGCTGGAGGACTCTGAAATATTTTGTGTAACAGCAGATGCCAGAGTAGATGTCAGCAGGTGTGTGGCAGTTACCTACAGGGCAGTTTCGTGAGAATTTCTTGGTTCTCAGATTCTGTGTACTGCTGTAGGTTTTGTCTTATCTCTTGTCCATCTTTTGTTAGGACCCAAAAAATGAGTGGATCTCTGTTCCATCACTGTTAGGTGATTCCTGAATCACCCGTTCCTTTGTCTTAACAGGGAAGGTGGTTACCAGTGCTCTACAGTTCCATGTATGGTGCTGTATTGTCTGGCACATTTAGAACTAGTCTGGACAAAGGTAGGAAAAAGCCTGCACGGAGAGGGAGACGAGGAATTTTACTCTTTATGTCTGTAAATGAGAATTGTGCAACCCCTGCATGGGGTTTGGAGATGCTCTAAAAAGAAAATGTTCAATCTTTTCCTCGCTAGTCATGTGTACTGCAAGGTGTGCTACCCTTTTCTTTGGGAATACGTGACTCCTGACTTCAGTAAACACTCTGGAATAACAGGTCTGGCACAGGAGATGGCAAGATGTCTGTCCCTTTCTGTGGTGTGGCAACTTCAGAAACATCCCTTCAGCTGGCTGACTGTTGAGTCTTTGGGATAATCTGTTGTGACCTTTGGCTTTTAGTGCACACACAAGTGTGATTGGGATCGTGCCAGCCTTGGTTAGGGCCATACACTGTGTATGCTGTGGTTGGAGCATCCAGGGAACTGAAACAAATGCAAAGACATGTTTAAACTCCAGACTTGGCAGGGACTTTTGGCTAAACCCTGACTGATTTTGGACAGTTTCTGGTTCTTCCTTTTGCAAAACCTGATGAAAGGTTCCACTGCTGGGGTCTCTTCTCTGTATGTTCCCTTTGTGACTGAGCTCCTCTGCTGTCCCTTTGCAGCACAGGCACTCCTCTCTCATCTGCTCCGGTTCCATCACCCAAATGGGGTGGATTCCACTGGCTTCTTGTTCTCTGTAGATACTGGTTGGAAGTTGGGCCCGAGCCTTCCACACACAGGCAGCTCCTTTTGCAGCACAAACAGGAATTTGGGCTAACAGTGGCAGATGTGGGGATGGCCTAGGACTCCTGCTATTGAACAGGGGATCTGAAAGCCTCATTTGCAAGTAAATTCACACAGCCAAATCTGCAGTGCAGACAAAAAAAGATTTGCCTTGACATCATCTGCCCTGCTCTGAGCTCCGCAGTCAGTCAGGAGAGCAACGCGCAGCTCCAGCCTCTCCAGCTCAGCAGAATTAGGGCTAAGCTTCATCATGAGCTAATGCAAGCTGTTCCCACCCCAAATAATTGGCTGCTGGATGCTTTGTGTCTGTCTAACCATTGCTGCATGTGGGTGGATGTGTTGTATCTGTGTGAATGAGTCTGCTTGGGAAATTAATACGTAACATCGGGGATGCATCTAATAATACAGTGCCTTGTGAATGATGGGGATGTGAGGAGAGTAAACCAGAGCTGAGCACATCAAACTCCTCTATAAAGATCACTCTCACTGGTACCACAGGGTGGTGATTCCCACATCCTGACCACCACTTATCTCTTTCTTCCCTTCCTCCCACCCTAAACCACCTCAGAAGTCTTTCACACCTGTGTTTCCCATAGGTGAAATTTCAAGGCAGGATAAAAAGCAGGGAAACTTCTCAAAAGCTCAGTCCCCCCATCAGCACAACCCTCTTTGCAGGGCCAAGAACCCCACAGTGAGTGGAAGAGGCAATGCCTATCCATGAGCTGTGGAGGCACTGAGGGAGGGATGGAAGCCATTCCTAACTCAGGGACATAACCCCTCAGGGACTTGGCGGCTGTTCTAGGGTATTACTTTCACAAGGCTGAGCTGTTCTTAAACACTTCCTCCAGTGTAATCATCACACACACACACACACACTCTCAGTAATGGCAGCCCATCAGCATTTCTTTCCAGTTTCCTAGATAAGAAGCGCAGAGACAAGCTGTGAAAGAGCTCAACAAGATGCCTTGACTTGAGTCACTCACATTTCCTCAGCCTGGCCTACAAATAATCTTTAGGCCTTCCTTTCTCTAGACATCCTTGTGGCCAAGATTTTTCCAGGCAAAGAGTGCCTCTTTCAGCTAAGGACAGGTAAGTGGAAACTTGTGCCTGCCCCAAACCTGGATGCCAAGATCTGCAGTCCCGTTAGGGAAAAAGACATATGGTTGGCTATACCTCCAGTTGTCTGGTTCAAGGTGGAGCATGGCTTTCCTACAGCTGGTCCCAGAAGAGGGGAGAGGAATCTTCACAAGCTCTTTGAAAACTGGTTTTTCAAAGGCAAAATATACATGGGCCTGGTTAGTTCTGGAGGCAGAAGGGAGGATATTCCAAATGAAGTAGTTTTGTAGGGATATAAGGTACCCTGATCATTATGAATCCGTGGCTGTTGACAGAGCAAACTACTCACCCTTACAGGCAGCCAGGTAACACTGTGAGTAACTGTAGTACAGTTCAAATAATGTACTTCAGCTTCACTCAGCCCCTGCCCTGGAGCTGCAGTTTGGACATTGTTCTGCTGCATTTCACCTCAGCATTGGCCTTGCTACAGTGCTGGGTAAGGTTATTTCTGCACACACTGAAGTTCTTCTGGATGCAGGAGGATTGACAATAATTTCATTGAAATTAGGTTTAATTAACAGACACATGGAGCCAAAAGCAGGGGTGAGACTCCACTGCAGCTCGTGGGGTGACACTGGGGTTCAGTTTTCCTCCTGGGAGGCAGCTCAGGCCTGTGCCCTGTGCACGTCCCTCCCAGGCACGTAGGGCTCTGTGTCTGGCACTGTCTCAGACCTGCTAATGCAGCAACACCAGATTACACTCACAGTTTGATGTTTGTGCAATGGATCTTCAAAGCAGGGTTTAGTGAGCCCAGTGCTCTGCTGCTCCAGCAGAGGTGTTTTAGAGCACTGAATTTTCTGCTCTTTGCCCACAAAACAGCTATTTCTGAATCACTGATGTCTTTCATGAGGAGGACCCTAATTTACTATCTGAATATCTAACGAGCTAATACAGTTTTGGATGTACTTGAGAGCAGAGCTAATCTGCTCTCTGCTTTTCCTGGACTCCAGTGAAAGACCTTCTGCTGTTCCCCACCAAAGCACTGAGGATGTTGGCTGGAGTGGCTTGCAGAGCTTTCCCCTGGGTACCCTCATCACTGAACCACCTTCCTCCTTTTCCTCACCCTCCCTGTGATTCCCCAGTGCCAGCCAGTTGGGCTGAGTCACAGCACAAACATTTCTGCTGGGATGAAAACAAGAAAAGGAAAACCCTGGCTTTTGCCTTGTTCTAAGCTTACTTAAACAGAAGGACTAGATTAAGTAAAAAGAAGAAAAACACAGAAGTCACGTACTGCACCATTACTGAAGTTCCCAGCCACTCTGTGTGGTACCCCAGCACATCCCTGCTCCTGCTGAAATCAAAGGCCATGCCAGTGCCTGCTGCAGTGGCCTTGAAATTGGGTCCTGTGTGTGCAGAAGTAAAACACTATAAGGATAGTTCATGTTTTAGAGAAGAGGGCCCTTTGAGAGTGTGTTCTTCTTGGGAAAGCTGGAATTCATTGAGACATTGCTGCCATCGTACATTCCCAAACCAGGGCAGGGAACAGACTTGCCTCCAGGCACCACAACCAAGGGATAAGACATGTCTTTTCTTTTAAGACATAAAACTTAAAAGCCTGGAATAGTCTTTTGTGGTTGTAACTTTCAGACCCTGGAGCATGTTTAGATTCTTTTAGGGTTTCTTCTTCCAGACTCAGGACCAGGAGCAGATTTTTCTGACCTGGTGGGGAGGACAAAATGGCACTGCCCATCTCACAGTCCCCTGTGGTTCCCTGGGCTCAGGCATGAGTGGACCCTGTGACGAGCTCCTGCCTTGCAGTGAGCGAGTTTGAAATTTAAAACAGGTGGATTTAAAATACACACTTACACTTCATTTAGTGGAATCTGCACCTTGAATAGATAGGGAAATGTTTGACTATCACTGCCCTGGAACAGACACCTGTCCCACTGTCCTTCTGGTGATCATTTACTGTGTCAGCAAAGCAACTTGCATGTTTCAGTTCTGCCTGAAGGCTGTGGCAATTATACTGACCATGTGGCCAGAAATCTTTGCAGAGATTGTTACTTCATGTTTACTTTGTGCCATGTCTGAGCCTGATGCCAAAGTGTAAACACAGGGTGTTTTTTCGTTATTTATTGTGTTTTCATGACTATCATATCTGCACTGTTCCAGCTGTTTGTAGAAATAGCTTTGCTGTATTTCTATGAAATAGCAGGGATATATATTCCCATTTTATGTCAGGAATAGTAATATACAGAGAAACTACATTATTTTCCCGTGAGTTGCTCAAACAGTCTGAACCTGAGTGGTGCAGACATCACACGTAGTCCCTCAGTGGCAGGACTGTCCTACCTTTCCCTGCAGTGTCCCTCTAGGCAGGATGGAAGCTGGCAGACTGGAGCCTCCTTGTCATGTATTGATGGAAAATGGGCTGCATCAAGCTGAATATATTTCTAAAACAACTTGTTTCTGGCAGGTTGTTCATTCTAAAAATATATTTATTTCTAATTGCTGAGCAGAATGCTTAATGAATTCTTCCTTCCCAAGAACAATTAATCAAAGAAATGATTTAGGACTGGCACTTGCTCCCCCAAGGCTCAATGGCTGTGTTCCATTGGCTTAAATAGAGCAGAGCAAGTCCAGCCCATACTGGAAAAGATTTATCTAAGCATTTTTTAATGGTGCCCATCACTATTTGTCTGCATGTCTCTGGCACTTGGTGTATTGGAAGAGCAGCACTGGACATCAGAATTTTCAACCAGTGTTTTCCTGTTTCGTATCTTTTTTAAAGGACAGTTATTGTGCAAATTCCCCTTTATCATAATGGGGACTTGGAATGGTGAGGAGAAAGAGGCTGCAGTTCCAGCTTGCTCTGGGAGGTTTCTTGACAGGAACAAATGACTGGAGAGGATTATGTTGGGTATAATTGGTGATGCACAGCATCCTCTGTGGGCACATGTGTCTGACTATCCTTTCTGGGGAGAATATATTCTAACTGTCCAGTTTCTGGGTTTCCCATTCTCCTGGCTCAGAGTACACCAGGTCCTACTCATTTTTCCCAAGTCTCCTGCTGCCCTTAAGCTTTTGCTGGGTTTCCTCATTTCAGTCAGTTCAGTGCAGAAACATTTGGGGAGACAACCACAAGAGCTACTCAGGAACTGGAAGGGGCTTTGGAGCCCAGTGGCTCCTCGCATGAGGATCTGCCTTTCTGTGGAGCTGGAAGGGGAGCTAAGTCCACTTCAGGCACTGGAGTGAGCATCAGGATTCCTGGTTTCTCTTCTCCTTTCTGCTGAGGACCTGTGTGTGAGTGAGGCACTCTGGAACAGCAGCCTCTCTGTGCCTCAGTTTCCCCAGCTGGCAAATGCTGAGGGTGAGACTCCACCACCTGCCCCACCGTGCTTTGAGGTCAGAAGGGAAACAATCCCTTGGGAGCTCCATAGCGTTTCAGCACATGCAGTAATTAATTCAGCATCCCATGATTGGAGGGGTCAGTGGGTGCCTTAGGTGAGCACAGCCTGAACACAGTAAGTTTCTTCTGAGGCTCAAAATAATCAGAGGCAATTGAACATTTTTTTCCCCTTACCTACTGCATTTTTAGAGGGTGATTCATCTCTTGTCTGGGGTCCCGGCTACCTGAATAGCCCCAAAATCCCAGCAGCATTAGTCTTTTTGAGGATTCATTGTGCTCCATTCCAGCCTGAACAACTCATTACAAACAAGAGTCTGATGTTAGCAGCAGGAGAGTTGAGGAGGAAAGGTATTTTGTGTTCTTGAAACTGAAACAGGCATAGGCAGTACCTCATTACCATTTAGATGCCTTCCTCCCTGCCTCCCCATCTTCTCTTCCCCACAGAAAGAGGCTCATGGCTCTGTGTGCTCAGCCTTGTCTGAGACAGTGATTCCAGCATGAACATTGCCCACCAGGGCTCAAGTAAGGATGTAAATCACTGCTCTGTTCATCCTGTAAAACACATCAGTAGGAGGGGAATTATCCTCCATCCATCCCAATCCGTGGTCCTTACTCGTTGCTCCTTTGGCACTTCCTCCAACACTTAAGCCACATTTACTGAGTAGGCGGAAAATTCACACTAGAGTTGCCATCGCTGTAGGCCAAGGTGTTGTTAACTCAGAAGCAACACCTGGTAAAGAAGGCACTTGATTTGGGAGTAAACTCTCTCTCACAGGTGTTCTTACCCTGTGCTGTGTAACCTCCAGGTCTCTGGTGAGCTGTCCTTGTCAGGGGGGAAAGAAAGCCACGTGCAGCTAACACATTCTGTCATGCTGGCTCTCCCTCCCTTCAGTGACTCTCTGGTTTAGGAAGTTTTGAGCCTTTAAAATGAGACAGATTTGAATATGGTCATGCAGCAGACCACTGGAAAACACCAAACTACCTTCTATTACCTCTTCCTGGAAGGTTTTTGGGTTCCCACCTTGCCATTAGGCAGGAAAGAGGTTAGGCTTTTCCTCCCTGCCCCTTCTGGCATATCCAGGGCTCACACAGGGTGTAGGAATGTGTGTATGGGTGCTAAAGTCTGGCAGATGCTGTCGTTTGTCTCACACATAAATCCTGGTAACTTTGGAAGTTGTGAGAATATAAGAGAGCACATGTGGCTGTGAGCAGAGATGGACCTCGGTGGGTAAATTGCTTCATGTAGCAGAACAGTGGCTGCATCAGGCTCAGGTTTGATCCATCCTCAGGCACAGGAAGCTTTTCCTCTCTTTTTTGGTCTTTCACTGTAAAGGGGATGGGTTTAAATGGCCATATACTCAGCTAAACCACATGTAGAGTTGTCTCTAAGGCTGCTTAAGCCCACTGGTGACTTCACCTGCTGTGGAGATGGTTGTACTGGTGGTGCTTGGTTCAAAGGTTACAGTGTGTATCCCAAACTTGGCTCAAGGAGCCTTGATGAGAGCCTGGATGTTGGAATAATCATAAAATCACAGACTACTTTAGGTTGGAAGGAACATGAGAGACCATCTCATTCCCCAAACCTGCCATGGGCAGAGACACCTTCCACCAGCCCAGGCTGCTCCAAGCCCTGTCCAGTCTGGCCTTGGACACTCCCAGGGATGGGGCAGCCACAGCTTCTCTGCCCAACCTGTGCCAGGGCCTGCCCACCCTCACAGCCAACAATTCCTTCCCAATATCCCATCTAACTCTGCCCTCTGGCAGTGGGAGGCCATTCAGAGACCTGTTTCACCCTGCTTTCCATTTGTGGAGAGTGGAGTTGTGACTCCTAATCCACACCAAGCTGTGCCACAGCAATACCCAGGAGGGACACTTTTGGCATCTCAGATGGCAGGAAGTCTTTGTCAGCTGGCTCAGATAGCAAAGATGACTTAGCTCTCGGCCGCCCGCGTTTGTCACTCCCCTATGGAGTGCTGCAGAGCATGAGGGCATAAATTTGTCAGTCCAAAGCAAACCAACAGCTCCCAGAGAGCACAGCAATGTCCCCTGCACCATCCCCCACTTTCTAAACTGTGATTCTTACCTAGTTATGTGACTCATGTCATTTCTCTGCCTTATTTTGGTGTTTAATTTTAGTAAATTTGGCTTCCTAGTGGTGAGGCTGACATCCTCATCTCACATAAACTCATATTAAGAGAGACATGTCAACACAAAATATTTAAGAACCCAGCCTGTCATCCTTGTAACTTAGCAAGAAGATACCTGGTGGAAGATACCAGTTCCAGGAGTTGGTGTCATATGTCCTCTGCATTTATTCTGAACTAGTAGACATACCCAGAACCCCCCAGTACCCTGGGCTGATCCCACAATGGGCAGCAGGGGAGGGGAGGATTCTGCCCCTCCGCCCCCTCAGGTGAGGCCCCACCTGCAGAGCTGACCCAGCTCTGGGCAACAACAGCACAAGGACGTGGAGCTGCTGGAGTGAGTCCAGAGGAGGCCACAGAGCTGCTCCAGGGCTGGAGCCCCTCTGGGCTGGAGCCAGGCTGGGAGAGCTGGGGGGGCTCACTTGGAGAAGGGAAGGCTCAGGGGTGACTTAACTGTGGCCTTCCAGTACATGAAAGGAACCAACAAGATGGAGAGGGACTTTGGACAAGGGCCTGGAGTGACAGACAAGGGGGAATGGCTTCCCACTGCCAGAGGGCAGGGTTAGATGGGATGTTGGGAAGGAATTGTTGGCTGTGAGGGTGGGCAGGCCCTGGCAGAGGTTGGGCAGAGAAGCTGTGGCTGCCCCATCCCTGGAAGTGTCCAAGGCCAGGTTGGACAGCGCTTGGAGCAACCTGGGCTGGTGGAAGGTGTCCCTGCCCATGGCAGGTTTGGGGAACGAGATGAGCTGTAAGGTCTCTGCCAACCCAAACCACTCTGTGATTCCATGTTTCTGTGATACATATCTATATCATTTATACAGATTATATGGATAGGTGCTTTCCTTCATATACCTGTGTAGAAACCAAACCCTTGGCCCAACATTGCTGGTTTTTGAGACAATTCAGAGCTCTGTAGTGCAGATTCACCTTCCTGACCAACTGCCCAGACACTGGGATTTGACTCATGCTGGATGCTGGATATGGGCCAGGGCTTGAACTTCATAATGGCACAACTTATGCATGTCTTTAGGCTTTCATCCTTCACATTCCACAACATATTCCCAATGACTTGGAAGCTGCAGTGCTTATTGATCTCTCCATCCTCTCCAACAACAACATATGGCACGTTTCCATGGCAATAGGTTCCCCTGAAGGGGCTTCCTTCCCTGCTACAGTTTATTGGTCTTTTTCATTATTAAATCATCAGAGATAAATGCACACGGAGAAGGGTCAATGTCTGGATCAATGGGCAGCAAACAAAGAGGAACTTTTCCATATTCATACAAGCAGGAGATTTCAGAAGATCAAACAATGCGGAATTGCCAGGCCCTTAGCATGGCAGGCTCATGCATAATGTATTCTGGGAGCAAGGTGGAATCAATACACATCCAACACCTTGACAGCCTCTGGGATTCAGCGTGGAGCCGGCACAGCAGAGGGGAATCCACAAATATTAATGAGTGCAGCAGGGTGGGGTGTGAAGAGAGGGTTAAGCTCTCCTGGCCCAGCCTTTGTGCCTTCAGAGTACCTTTGGTTAAATGCTACAAATAGAACATGGCACTGAATTCGTTAAGCCTGGTGAAGGATGTGGGGTGGGAGATTCCTTCTGATGGAGTTTGATGAGCACTTAGACTACTCCTTCCTTCAGCAGGGACCACAAAGTGGTCTGACATTCCACTGGGGAGGAGAGTCCACCTAGACAGGGCAGAACAGGTTCTGACCTGATTTCCTTCCAGAGTAGTCTTGTGCTTGTAAACCTCCCACTGAATCTGTACCGTATCACCTTCCCATGGCATCTCCAGCCACTGCTGCAATGGATTTCCACTGCACTAATTTGTATCTGTGATCACCTCAGTGGTGCCGTGAGAATGACAATAAACTGTCTGGGCTCAGTGTGTAACTGTTGGTTCTTTGGACCTTCAAAAAGAGAGGGAAGAAGCTTTCCTTTGAGTTGTACCCACAAACATTTCACTGCTTCTGCAGCTTGTTACAAGGGAGTTCTGCATGAGATACTAATAGATGTGTCCAAGCAAGTGAGAAAATATTAATAATGCTGTTTTAGTGGGAAATGGGATGTGTGCTCTGTTGGCCTTCATGCTCCAAATTTAGAGCCGGAACAAACAAAGTCTCTTGTGGCTATCTCTGTTTCTGTGTGAGAAATGAAATCTTGTTTATTTTTACCTTTCTGGGAAGACTGGGTTCTAAGTATAGATTTAAGATAGTGTTTAATTTGTTAGGGTGATATCTGCAGGCAGGAAGGCAGCAGGACTCGAGGAGAGTGGTCAATTGGCTACTTTGTGCGGAATCCACTGTGACTTTTCTTATCCTTGTGCCATGTTTGTGTTTCAGCACTACTGGACATGAAGTGCAGGAGCATATTGTGTCTGTGTGGTACAGTGTGTCTGTGGAGTGAGGACTGGGAGGAGGTGTTCCATACATTTGCATTCATCAAATGGCAGATTGCACATAAAACTCCTGCAAATGCCTGTACAGTTCCTATTTAGCACACTGCAGGGTTGGGTGGGAGGCACTGACTTTACAGATTGCATGTCCAGAGCTCTCATTATCCCAGGACACGTGCAAGGCTGGCAGCAGCACCTCCATGAGCCTCACTGTCCTGCCTGCCTCAGACTAAGGAAACAACACCCTGCAGGGCTGGCTCAGCCCATGGAGCTGAGCTCAGCGAGAGAGTGCTGGCTGTGGAGTTCACTCACACCACATGGCACCGGGAGGACCCTGAGGGAATGATAGCACTATCTTAGACTTAGTGCTGTTGTCCTGTCATCAGCTTCCCCATCATCAGCTTCCCTATCTGAGGGAAAGTGAAATGCACTTATGAGGAGAGGTGTCAGCAGCAATTTGGGATAAGGTTCTGTTGGTTTTCTCACATGCTTGAGCAATACTTTTCTTCCTTGGTTTTGGTTCATGACTGGTGCACTCCAGCACAAAGATGATGCAAAGTGCTTGGGTTTTCTGAGGCAAAAAAAATGGGAAACACAAGGACATTGTTCCAGCAAAGTTGCAGGTCAGGATTGTCCAGCTTGGCTGATTCAAAAAGCCTGTTTCCAACTGGCAAGATGGAGGCCAGGGAAATGTCTGTGTCTTGGTAAATGTAGGGTTTGTGAATGACAATCCCCACCAGCTTCTTGGAGGCTCCTCTAGCAGGTCCCATGGGCAGTGCTGAGTGTTCCAGCTGCCTGTACCAGCTCTGCAGGTCCTGGCATGTGGCTTGTTCTCCCTCCTGCAGAGCCCACACAAGGTGAAGGCGTTGCACTTTCTCCTTAGCTAGTACTGGATGGAAAAGGCAGCTGAGCACTGGGCACTGAGCTGTTTCCTGGTTCAGGCACTCTCCTGGGTACATTGTCCTGGATATAAGGTCTGCTTTGCTGGTCCTCAGTGCTTCTGAATTCTCATGTCAAACTCTCCATCACATGGAATCACAGAATAGTTTGTGTTGGGAGGGACCTTTAAAAGGTCATCTTGCCCTACCCCCTGACATGGGCAGGGACACCTTCCACTATCCCAGGTTGCTCCAAGCCCTGTCCAACCTGGCCTTGGACACTTCCAGGGATGGGGCAGCCACAGCTTCTCTGCCCAACCTCTGCCAGGGCCTGCTCACCCTCACAGGGAAGAATTTCCTCCCAATATCCCATCTAACCCTGCCCTCTGTTAGTGGGAAGCCATTCCCCCTTGTCTGTCACTCCAGGCCCTTGTCTAAAGTCCCTCTCCTGCTCGCCTGGAGCCCCTTTAAGCACTGGAAGTCCTGCAGGCAGGTTACCCCAGAGCTTTCCTTTCCCCAGGTGAGCTCCCCCAGCTCTCCCAGCCTGGCTCCAGCCCAGAGGGGCTCCAGCCCTGGAGCAGCTCCGGGGCCTCCTCTGGACTTGCTCCAGCAGCTCCACATCCTTGTGCTGTTGTTGCCCAGAGCTGGGTCAGCTCTGCAGGTGGGGCCTCACCTGAGGGGGCAGAGGGGCAGAATCCCCCTTCCCCTGCTGCCCACACTGTGGGATCAGCCCAGGGCACAGAGGGTTCTGGGTCCCACTGCACACAGCCAGGACATGTCCAGATTCTCCTCCACCAGCACCCCCAAGTCCTTCTCCTCAGGGCTGCTCTCAATCAATTCCTTCCCCAGCCTGGATTTGTGCTTGGAGTTGTCCTGACCCAGAGTCACCACGAGCACTTGGACTTGTTGGGATTCATGAGGGTCCCAGGGACACAACTCTGCAGCCCGTCCAGGTCCCTCTGAATCTCCTCAGATCTCCATCTCCTCGAGATGCTCAGCAGCAGAGGAGGTGCATTGGAGCTGCTATCAGAGAACTAGTAATTTAGGCTAACTCAGGTTGCTGTAGTGCCCTGTGTTTTGTAAGTTAAAGAAAGGGCATCATTCACAGTACACTCTGTTATAATTGCTTAAATGCATCAGTGCCTCAAACGTGTTGTTTGCAAATTGTCAACTATTATAGCTGGAATAAAAATATTGCTAAGTTACATGTGTATTTATATTTTTACAGTGGGAAAGAAAGGAAATTTCCCCTCCGCTGCTACTGATCAAATTACAGATTATAACATGACTGGAAACCTTTTCTGAGTATCAGCAACAGTGTTTTCTGGGTAGTAGTTCTACCTCTGAATAAGTCCCTTAAATCTTTAGTACCTCATCGTCTATCTGTAATATAGGATGATAATACCTTCCTAATTATATCTGTTGGGATTTAATTAATGTTTGAACATTACTTTGAAAAATGCAGAGTGTTGATTATTGTTTAATAATGTAGTGTTAGTTTTAAAAATTAATGACAGAGAAGCAATAAAAACGCTACCTTGCTTGGACTGCAAATGCCATTTCCAAGTATTACATAAGGAATAGCTTTCTTAATTTTCCACTTACCGAAATCCATGTAATTATATTTTAAGGTAATAATATGAGCATATGTTCTAAACTTGAAACATGGTTTGGAATTCGGCACTGCTCAGAGGCGATTAGGTGAGCAATTATGTAGATTGAAGATAATCTAAGTCAAAGGCTAAGTACAGACTTTGGAAAATATCTTGCCTCGGGTGGAACTGACAGCTGAATTCAATGAAAATTCTGTCAGAGACAGCACAGGAGCTTCAAGCAATGCAGATGCAAAGTGCTCCCAGGGACGCACCGCGTTTGTACCGTGAGATATCCCCAGCCGTGCACCTGCCTACGGAAACACTTGGAAATCCTCACCGTCCGCAGGCCTGGTGCTCCTGGCAGGGGTTAAGCACGGGCAGACTCGTATCCCATCCCAGTACCCCGCTGGTCGCTCTCACTGGTCCCAGCTGAGGCAGCGCGGTGCCTTCGCCGTCCCTGTCCAAAGGGAGATGCGGTGGTGCCCCCGCCAGCCCCAGCCCCGCATCCCCAGGGCCCGCAGGAGCCGCTCCTTGGAGCACCACGGGGGCAGGTGCGCTGGGAGCAGCCCCGTCCCACGTACCACTCCCAGTTTCCCGTGGGTTTGCCTGGCAGTGCGGCTGGATTTGGTGCAGCCCCTGTGCAGTGGGAGCCGCGACCCGGTCTGAAGGAAACGCCCAGGGAATTCGGGAGGAGGCTGGGGCACGGCAGAGCTCTTCTGCTCGCACTATCCTAGCACACAGTTCTCAGGAGGTTTATTCAGCATGGCAGAGGATACATATTATTTGCATAGACCGGTCAGAAGGAATTAAAACTGTTTGTCTTCTCCTTTAGCCTGGTCCCTTCCCATTACAGAGCGTTCAGAACATTTTTGTAAGTCATTTGACTCTTGATGGGTATTCATGGCAAAGAGGTTTCCAAGTGCACAGGTATTTGAGTAGCTCCCTATAAATAAACGAATTCTTCTCACAAGTGAATTCTTAGACTCGCTTGCTGGTTAAGTGTCCTTTAGTGTGTTTAGGAGCAGTGAATCACCGTGTTCCTCCCATTATCTCAGTGATAAAGCAAAGTTTGTAACTCACCAGGAGAAATACGCCTACTCCTGTCTGGGAGAAGTAATGCTTCCAAGGACAGGGAAGGATCTCTTCCTGCTTTTTCTCTTTCTCTCTCCTCTGTGTTCAGATTCCTCTGTGAATGGCTGCTTTCTGGAGTAAACTGTTCTCCCACTGTGGCTCCAGCCACCCTCACATGTGCTAATGCTCTTTACAAAGGATGAGTTCTATTTCCAGCCCCACTAGCAGTGCTGGGAATTACAGCGCGACCTCTTTCCTGTCAGGATAGTTGCTGGCGAGCACAGCAGCGTCTAATTCAACCGCAGTCCGGAGCGGGGGAAGGGAGTGCTGCTCCGCAGAAAAGGACAGGTTTTCAGCAGCTCTTTAGAGGAATTAAGGAGCAATTCCTCCCCATCAAAGCAGAGGATGGAGATTCCATGTGGGACTCAGTAGGTGGCACTCTGTTTCTGGAGAGAGAACCGAGCCTTGGGAGAGCAATTGGATTTGTCTTTGGTTTTGGTACCAGATCGGTTCATTGAAGAGCTGTTTCTTGTAAGGTCAGCAAGGTTGGCCACAGTGTCTGAGCTAAATTCCATTACTGGGAAGAATATCCTGGCTCCCTGGCATCTCTAGTTGGATGCATTTTTATTTTTGCTTCGCTTTGAGGCAGCACCTCACTTCAGCCCAGAGTTGGCTGCCTTTCATCAGGAGCTGGAAACATCCAAAAACCTTTGTTAATTTAGAGGTGAGGTTGCTCAAGTCTGTTTTCTCCTGACAGTACAAACACTACAGGGCTAGAACAGAAGTTGAGGCCACAAACGTGCCCTGCTCAGGGGCAGGGTTCGAATGCTGTTCTGCTCAGAGGTGCTGCCCGGGCTCACCTCTAACCTCTGAGATCCACTGCTTCCTCTCCAACTGCTCACAGCGCTTCCTGAGCTCCTGCACTGTAATTGGTCACACTGCACCACCGAACAGTTTTGAAAAAGCCAGGTTTATTTAATTTAAAAATTACTTCCCAAAGCGATATTCCTGGCCTGCTGTTACGGTGTGCCCTAGACAGAACAGAAAAATGATCTAACATTCAAACGCCACAAATTAATACCTACAAAGTGTACAGACTATCAAATCAGCTGAGTGACACCAGCAGTGCTTCAGGAGCATATATTCTTGAAGTGTCTCTGCCACACTAATTCTCAGACGCATTCTGTTTAAATAATATATTAGGAATTAAAAGATCGGGGGTAGCAGTGCATGTTAAAATGTGATTTTCAGATCCAAGAAGCGTGCAGAGAGTAGGATGTAGTATAAAACCAAGTGTGTTTGAACAAGACATCTGGTTTGTATAGTGCTGGCTGTTCCCTGTGCTGTGAGCTGTTCAGTTACACTGAGTCAACTATAATAAAACAATACATTCGTATTTATTAATTTTTTATGTAGGCTCTTGAAAACAGGAAGAGAAGTGAGAAGTAGACAGGATATCAAGGAAGATGTCCAAGAGATGCATCTCTGCTAAGCTCTTTTGCAAGCCATATGAATAGTTTCCGATCTGGTTAGACTCAAGAATCAAATTCAGGTCCTAACCCTTATTTAGTCTCAGACTGCCATGGACAAATCCCATGCTCTTAATTTTGCCATGAGGCTTCTCTATCTGCAAGGCAGGGATAACAACTCCATCTGCCTCTCATGGGTGCAGCAGAGCCAATTTCATCACTGTCAGCTCCGTGGAATCCCTGGGTGAAAGGAACAACAGAAATACAGGAAACATGGGTTATTAATAGCTGGTGTTTGCCCTTACATACATCACATGCACCGTTAGTCTTTGTGGCCAATAATTTACAGGGAGTGAAAAGATGTTCCTCAGAGCAAACACAACATGACACATGGATGGTATTAGACCTCTGGGGTGGGGTGGTCCCTGAGAGTCTAATTCAGTGTAAATCCAGTGATGCCACACTGAGCAGATCCTACTTGATATATGTGTAAGATGGAAATGTGCAGGAGCTGTGCAAAACTCAGTAGTAAAATCTAAACTTTTAGGCAGTTTATATTGTGAAAGCAGGTTCTGGAATTGGTGTGCAGACCAAATTCCTGGTAGTTTCCAGCTTTTTCTGCCCCCTTCATAGAGCCCAAAGGTTATCTTCTCCCTAACACCTTGGATACCCTTTTGTTAGCAGGGAGGCACTGGGTACAAAAGTTTACCTTCTGTGGTTTTAAGTGGTGGCTTTAGAGCTCAGAACTGAGGGGAGCCCGTGGCAATCACCTCGAGTCACTGCTACACCCTTGAGGAGAGCTGTGGTGTAAGAAACACATGGCCATGAATTTCAGCACTTCCCCTCTCTTGCCCATGTTGCAAACCGTGATTCTCCATGGGCAGGTCAGCAGGAACGGCAGACTGGGAGAGGGGAGAGCCTGTGAGAAGGGAGTTTGAGGAGCTTAGAACTGGAAGAGTGAGAACTGCTGGAAATCAGGATGCAGAACAGCTGACTGTGAGAGGCTGGGATAGCAGGAACTGCTTTGTGGGCTTGTGTGCTTGTGTGTGTGGAAAACTTCTTACTTGCACTGGGAGCCATCCTGCCACTGTTGTCAGTGTCCCCGGGTGCCACTAAGTATGGAAATCACCTCCCAGCATCAAAGTAAGAGGCACAAAATCCAAAGATCTCTGAAGAAAGCCACTTTCTGCAAGCCTGGCCATGCCTAGTTCATGCCATTAATTTGAAACTTGGGAAAACTCATTTTCTTTGTGCATATCTCCTCCTGTATCCCCGAGGGCAAATTAAAGATGGCTGGGAGGTTATTTATTTTCGGTAATAATGCACACAGTGCTTCCAGACTTCCTGCTATTGTGCGATTATCGAGATTAATTGCCTGGGAAAGCTGCAGCATCATCTCAGGCCCTTAATAAGGAAGATCACAACATGGATTTATATTAATGCATGTGCTGTGTGACACGGCCTTGCTCTTAGAGCCGTGTGGACAAATCTCATTGGTGAGTGCTGCCAGCACAGACTGAGGGCAGGATTGCATGTTCCCTTCCCTGCAGGGCCATGGCACCTTGAGAGCAAGGAAGAGGGAGTTGATGGCATTTTTAGAAACCTTGTTAGTGAATAACTTTGCTTATTCTGAAATCAGCTCCCATCAGCCTCTGCTGAGTGATTCTGAGAATTGCTGGTGTGCTGCTGGTGACCCTGTCTGTACATGTGCAGTAGCTGGAATCTTAAGTATGCTTTTAGGTGCTTTAAAGTGTTGTGTTCTTACCAGGGAGAGAGACTCTGTACAGAGAAGGCTTTTAAGGCATGTTCTGCCCTTTTGGTTTTCCTGCTGAGAGTTTAACAAACCAGTGTTGTTGCCTTGCTATAGAGATTCTGTTGTGCAGCAGCTCAGTCTGGTCCAAGGCCCAGGTTTTAAATGAACAACCATTAACAAAGGTAGAGCTTGAGGAGCTTTAAAGCTAATCCAGTTCTAAAACATTTCAGTGATTTTGACTGTAATGTGTCAGACAGAGGAGCAGCATGTGCATGTCCTTCAGCAAACTCAACACTTTCCTCTGTTAAATCATTGTAAATCCAGAGCCACTCCATTGCCATCACTGCTGTTGAGTTAATTGTTCATTTGCTGTGCCAAGTTAGTTGTGGTATCTCACAATATTATAGTGGCTGCCCCATAGAACACAATGTGGAGCTGATGAAATCTTGGCAATGTGAGTCCACAATAGATTGGCCTCTCTACATGTGAAACATTTGGAGGGGGCTGGAGCACCACTGTGGTGGGCAGCAAGGCTCCTCAACAAACTGACACCCAGCAAAGGTTCCAGTCCTCACTCTGGGTGAGTTGTGACCACATTGTCTGATTGTGTATCTTTTGCACCAATACCCATGAAAAAATCTTTTAAAATATCCCAAACAAATAAATTAGGGATTATATTCAGACTGTGTACCTTCAAAACAAAAAATGAATGTTATTGTAAGGTCCACTGGATAATATTGACTTGGCACTGAGGTGAAGATAAGCTTCTTGGAGACTGGGCTTCATGGAGCAGTACTTAAATGTTGTTGTTGCTTTCCTTAGAAATGAAATAGATATTTCCAGGCACATGACTCCAAGCTTTATAGATTATTTCTATACAACACAGGAGTCTATAGAGTGTGGAGTAACCTCCTGGAGCCTAGGCTCCGTGTAAGCTTGGCTCAGCAGGAAATCTGAACTGAGCACTGTAGAGGACAGCCCAGTCTCCACTTCCATCCTGATCCCAATGCTGCCAGTGCTGCTTCTGGAGAAGGGTCAGACAGAGCAAGCCTGATGATTTTGACCCCAAATGGCTTTACTGACATACAATCTGAGGCCTTCCAAATTCTCTCTTTACCCAACAGTCGCTGTGGTGACTGCAGGTTTGTCAGTCTCTTCTTGGGCAGCTCCAAAGTCCCATTGGAAGTTTTCAAGTGGGCATGCCCAGCCATGCACTGAAATCCCTCAATTCCTTTCTGAACCCTTGAAGCCAGAGGATGAGTGTTCCTATGATATTAATTACTTAATTAGCAGCTTGTGCCCTCTGTGCACCAGGCAGAGTAGCAGAGTACAGGCAGTGACTGACAGCAGAGATGTGTTAGTTCATTAGTTCTGTTGACCTGGGCTCCCTGATCTCCCGCTCTATGGCTGATCTCACATGTCTCTGTCTTGCTGTCCAGGTTTTATTGGGATTTGACCATGCTGCTCCTGATGGTAGGGAACCTGATCATCATCCCTGTGGGCATCACTTTCTTCAAGGATGAAAACACTACCCCATGGATTGTCTTCAATGTGGTTTCGGACACGTTCTTCCTCATCGACCTTGTCCTCAACTTCCGAACAGGCATTGTGGTGGAGGACAACACCGAGATCATCCTGGACCCGCAGAGGATCAAGATGAAGTACCTCAAGAGCTGGTTTGTGGTGGATTTTATCTCCTCCATCCCCGTGGACTATATCTTCCTGATCGTGGAGACCCGCATTGACTCTGAGGTGTACAAGACGGCGCGGGCCCTGCGCATCGTGCGCTTCACCAAGATCCTGAGCCTGCTGCGGCTGCTGCGGCTCTCGCGGCTCATCCGCTACATCCACCAGTGGGAGGAGGTGAGCACAGCCTCTGGGGCACCTACCTTCTAATTCTTCCCTCACGAAAGTGCTTGCTTTGAATACCCATTCTCCTCCTTTATGCCAGTGCCAATGCCAAACAACTGTGTCTGGGGGCTAATGCTTTGTTTTTAGCAGGTTCCCAAGAGGGCCTTCTGCATATTGTTACTCAGGCACTTGAGGCTGTGCTGTCAGCTTGAGGATCATCATTTAGATGATATGTGGAGATGCTGTGTGGGCTGGGAGGAGAGCAGGACCCCTTGCAGGAAGCGTGTAGCTATAGAGCTGCCTGTGAGCACAGTAGTTACCCAGACAGCGAGGGCTTGCCCTCTCAGAGCCCCAAAAGGGCCAGAAACAGCTCAGAGAAAAGGTCTAGGGACAGCTGATTTTCAGGACCTGTGGCACCTGTTTACCATCTGCTTCTTCTATATGGTTACCTCTTGAATAAAGAGAGTAGCACGGTGATGTATTATAACCTTGCTCTCTAAATTCTCTGATGCTGTGTTAAGGCGAAGAGGAAGGGAGAACAATGTGCAGACAAATAGAGTCTGTTTAAAGACATAAAGGTCCAGTGAAAAGCAAAATCTCCACTACCCCTGGACCCTGTGCTGTTACCAGGGGAGTTCCAGGAAGCAGGATGAGTTGTCAGGCATAATGTGAGTGAAGCTGCAACCTTGCAAGTACCTTGAAAATTAGTTATTTTTTTCTGTCTCTGTGCTCTCCAAAGCACAGAGAAAGTTCCCCACATCTTTTGTCCACACCTCAAGAGCATATTTTCTGGACAAGAAACACTGGTCAAGGCAATTTCATCTTCCTCTCCATACTTTCTCTTCTGCTTTGGAGCAGAGCCTGATGCAGAGCATGATCTAATGCAGAGCATGCTCCCGGGAATGGGAAGGGAAAGCAGCCATGCAAGTCATGGCTAGATTGCACCGAGCTGTCAGAACACTAATTCATGATAGAGCTGAACCATCCCCTCCTCCAGCGTGGCAGACTCTGAGGGAGAGCACTGGGGCATACTGCACAAATTTCAGGCTTCATCTTTGTGGTGCTATACTTTGTGACTGCCTCCCTCAGAGCAGAGTGTAAGCCCTGCTGAGGGCTGGGGTGACATTGTGCGAGGTGCTGTGCAGATGCTGAGGGAGAGATGGCCACAAGAACTCACTACCAGGTTCTTTTGCTTCGTAGCACAGGCAGGAAGTGCACAGAGAGGTGAAGATGAATAAAGCAGAAGTGTCCTTCTTGCTGTGACTCAGGAAGTCGGAGGCTGAGAGAGCAGTGAAGTAGCTCCAGGCCTGTTGTCCTGTCCCGTGGCTGCATTCCTTCTCTGTCCTCTACTCCGAGAGTGCTCAGGAGAGGCCAGTTGGTGGCTTAGGCTGCTGTTGAAGTAGTTCCTTCACACAGGTTTACAGGCACCCACAGCAGTGCAGAGCTCCCTGCTTGTTGTCTCTGCTCCTTGACTTCCCTTCCATGAGGTGGTTGAAGAGGATTTAAGTATATTTGCTTTTGATTGTACTGAATTTGTTTTAAGAAATGATGAAATGAAAGCAAATCAGTGCGTTTCCCTCTCTTGCTCCTCGTAGTTTGACTGAGCAGCCATTTCTAGTTTCAGTGTCATAACACTGTGGATGTTCTTCCCTCCTGCTGCTGTCCAGGGTGCTGGGTGCTCTGCAGGCCCCCGTGGGGATCAGCCTCCCCGGAGCGGTGCAGTGCCGCCTGGGGAAGGGACAGATGGTGCTGGATTGCAGTTTGGGACTGCAATGCAGACTCTGTTATGCATTGCAGAGCTCGCCAGACCAAACACGATCGTCTTTTTGTCAAACAGGGCTCGACCCAAGCAGCAGTTTCCTGGAGAGAGTTTAATATTGGGAAGTTTTCCACCTTCTCACATGGGGGAGGGAAGCAGAGGGAAGGGGTGATCCCGTGTCACTGGTGCAGTGCCTGCTACAAAGCACCGGGGGGACAGGGAAAAGAAGTGCTGCTTCATCTTTGCGTGGGAGTTGTGCTCCCTGGAACCACACTGGCAGTCAGTCCTTTCTTCCTCTCACTCTGAAGTCCTACAGATAATCCATGTCTGAAAGTCCACATTAATCTTTCCTCTCTGCACTAATCAGTGGTGATCTGGAAGTGTTAATTCCTGTGGGATGGAGCAGTGTTGGACTAGACTTGCTCAGGGTGGGTGTGAGGGGCAGGTTGCTGTGCAGAGTTAAAGAAGCGGAAGGACTCTGGGGAGAGTGGGTTACTGAAGGTCTGTTCTCCTGTGGTCTCCCCACTGTCCCACTCTGTGTTTCGTCATCTAGGTGGTGTCCTTCTCTCTGAGGCTCTTTGCATATGACCAGTTAAGCTAAAAAGGAGGTGTCAGTGGGGCACACTGATCCTCTGGAGGGGAGTGTGTGTGTGTTTGCACTGGAGGAGTGTGTGTAGGGCAGTGTGAGGCAGAATAAACAGAGGTGGGTGGACCAGTCATTGAGAGAGTGTGGGCTGTTGTGTCTGGGCAGAGCATCTCATTGCCCTGTACATCCCACTGCCCTGTACATCCCACTGCCCAGTACATCCCACTCCCCTGTACACTCCATACATCCCCCTGCCCTATACATCCCACTGCCCTGTACATCCCACTGCCCTGTACAGCCACATCCCACAGCCACATCCCACTGCTGGGGCAGTGGCTTCTGGTGGAGGGATTGCTGCTGCCTCAGTCATAGCTAGTGCAGGGGCCGAGTCCTGTGTGATCAGGAGAGGAGCACTCATCACACACACACACAGTGTTACCTCCTTGCTCAGCCTCCCAGAATGTTACAGCCATGCATTAGTGGAACTGGGAGTGAGCTCAGGGACAAGTGGTCACTTCCTGAGTTCCCAGTGAGCCTCTCTGTGGCTTCCCCTGCAATTGTCCATGCTCTGCATGAATTTATCACTCCCCCTGCAGTGAGGGGAGCGCTGCCTTTGCGAGGCTGCAGTGCTGTAAAGCAGCCAGGCTCTCATCAGTTCCAGATCAATGCCAGGCAGGAGTCCGTGGGATCCAGAGCCAGGGGTTTGAAGTGCCTGCACCACTGTGGCTCAGAGCAGACTGCTCTGACATCCTCCCCCAGATCTCAGAGAAGTGCTGTGGGGACTTCAGCTGGGCAAACAACCTAAAGAGAAACGGAAAGAAAAAAGGAAGAAAAACAATCTAATGCACTCGTGTTCACTGGAGTACGAAAATAAGCTTAATTCCAAATGTAGCAGTTTCATTTGCATGATGCATTTTGCATGAGTGGTCCCACGAATGAATTTACCAGTAGGGCAGAATATAAATAGAGTCCTTTTGAAGTGTCTGCCGTGTCTCCCCTGCAGCAGGAAGTTTGATTGCAGTGTAGGCAGGTGTACATGGACTGGCTGGAGCCTCAATATCACATCACCAACTTCAGTGTGTGGGAGCTCCCAAGGCAGAGGTGCAGGAGGGCTGGCACAGTGGGAGTGTGGAACTGCCCTGCAGGGTCACACCAAACAGGGCTGCTCCAGTGGAGCTGTGTCCCTGCCCAGGGCAGCTCTCATCACCTCAGCCTTTGAACTGCTGCAGCACCTCCTGGGGCTGTCCAGGTTTGTCTGTGGCTCTTGGCCCTGTGGACCTGGAGGCACATTGTCCCAGGGTCAGGAAGCTGGGCCTTCCCACTGCTGGGCTGAGAAACCATTCCAAGAAGGCAAACTCCAAACATGAACATCCTACAGACCTGATCCCAAGGTCACCCATCACAAAGGACACAGGCAGAAACACCATGGAGCCCATGGACTCAATCAAAGTGAACCATCCAGGGCAGACTGGGAGTGTTAGACAAAAAACCTCGTTAGGTTTTCATAAGCAAAAGTGATTGTATATGTTTTTCTCCTAAGAGCAATTTGCTGAGCTTCCCCTGTTTCATGCACAGCACCTGCCCTGCATTTGGTGCCAGGTTGCAATAACCTGTATTTAAGATCAAACCATTTTGACTTACAAACAAGGAACATTTATTGGAACAACAGTAAAATCCTGCTCCTATAAATTGGTTTCCAAATAGCACATAGGCTGAGATAACAGAAATATTTTGATTTCAGAATCTAAGGGAGCAATTATGATGGGAAGGAAAGGAACTATCTGGTTTTGATATAGATCACTATGATAAGATTATCATAAGTGAGGATTTTTTCAGATTTTTGTCAGAAAAAAATTACAGCTTTCAGTTTTTGCAGCTGAAACCTGAAGAAAAGGACAATTTGGTGATTTTCAAACTATTATGTCATTGAAAACTTGCAAACTTGGCTGAGTACTGTCCTTTTATTCCCTGGGGTTTCCATGCTACAGAGGAGCTTTAGAATGGAGGGAATGCATTTTCTCAGGCGCCAGTAACAACTTCCCAGTAAAAACTCAGCACAGATTGCATCATCTGAAAGATGATGTCACTTCTAAGAAGATTCAGATATTCAGAAAATTGATTCCAAAGGCTGGAGAGCCTGTGTGGAAGGACTGGGAGAGAGCTTCCAAAGGCTGAGAGGATATGGCTCTCAAGTGATTTTCATTTTTATTTGCTAATTCCCTTAGTTTCTTCTGACCTATTTGTAGCCTTTCTTAAATTAAATTAACATGGCTAGTGGCCTGGGGGATGTAATGTTAGGCCAAATCCATAACTGGATCCTGGGAGGGGAGGAGCCGGGCAGGATGATTGTTCCCAGGCAGCACAGCAGGGTCCCATTCCACAAGCACTTCCAAATGGCTTAACAGATTTTTTATCGATATGATTTGCAATTCTGTCGTGTTAAATAGCAAGGCAGAGCCAGGAGAGTAACTCATTAAAACCTCTGACCACCCTTGAGTAAAATCAGACTCCACAAACACTGGGGATGTGGCTGAGAGTGGGGGAATGGGCAGGGTTTTGGCCTAAATTTGCATTACCTCATTTCTGAAGGCAGATTTATCAGGCATTTGTCTTTAATATCCTTACAGGAGCTTATTAGAACCATAATGCAAGTTACAGTGATTTTCACTCTCACTGCACAAAGTGACCCAAAATTTGAAGCACCTTTTCCTCTCAGAGAAAATCCTGCACTGAAATCAATGGCAAAACCCCTCTTGTTGACATGTTAGTAGAAGGTTGTAAGAGATTTTACTGCAGCCTTTCACATCGAGCTGTTTTCACTTGTGCAGCACAACATCCTTGTTGAGGGAGAGCAGACAACAGAAGGAAACAGATGGTCTCCATTCCTGTACATGGCATTTCCCCTCTCCTGCCCGAGGGCATCCAGGGATCCACCCCCTGCCCTGTGCCATTATACCTGTCAGGACAAAGAAACCTCTAACTGTTCAGGGGAGTTGGTCTTTAGCAGGAAGTTCTACTGCCCCTAATGCAAATTTAGCTTCCCACCTGAGCACTGGGAATACAGTTTCAAAGAGAATATCATCAAAAATGGGTTCTAATGAATTATAAGGAGCCAGACAAATATTTGAATAGCTGTGCAGCCACGGAGGTTGCCATAAAGAGGAAAAAGCCTTTTATTTTTTTACAGTCACCTTCTGGCAGTGCATAATGTGTCTTCTGTCAACAGCAGGGTATGATCAGGGAATACATGGCTTGGGGCCTTGGGATTAGGGCACAGAGCCATTTGTCTCTAGGTCAGCAGTTCAGATCCAGCTTGTAGCAAGTGAAACTCATTTCCTGTCTCAGGGATGTGTTTTCTCTCATTTATTCTTACCAGACAGGTGCCTGTTTGACAGAATCAGCTGGGATTGGTCCTGGGGAGCCTCAGACTCCCTGTGGCAGCAGCAAGGGGGTTAAATTCCCTCACATCTGAAGTGAAGTCCCCCCTGATGAGGGTGTGAGGAGTGTTAATAAGAGGGTCCTGCCTGTGCCCAGGCTCTGGTTCTCAGGGTCACAGGGTCCATCAGTCTGAGCCTTCATTCTGGGATGGAGTTGGGGAGGTTTTCTAAAGAGACAGGCTGGTCTCCTAATGATCTCTAATCACTGTGATAGCTGGTTGCTGCTCCAGCCTTTCATTTTCCTCTTCCCTCCTCCCACCTTCTCCGTACGTGTTCCTTCCCTGGACACAGTGTTGTTTTCCCTTTCTCTTGGGGAGCTCACGTCCCCCTGTTCCTCTGCCAGCACCAGCTGCCTGCAGCTCAATGCCCATGTCATGCCAGCTGCCTCTCATTTTCCTTCAGGCCATTGTTTTTGAGGGGGGGTTCTGGCAGGCTTTATTATTGTTGTTGTGTTGCAATAACAGAGGGTCCCCAAAGGAGAAGTGCTGAAGTCTGGCAGGAGGATTCCTCTTGCCAGTGTCATTTTCTGAGATTTAATACCATGGAACTGTACTGATGGGGTTTGCTCCAGCTGCAGTGCTGAGGGACCCTGGGCCCAGCCTGTGGTGTGAGTGTCACAGGGGGACTGACTGGGGAGGTGTTGTGACCCACAGCAGGGTCACAGATGGGTCATGCTGGAAGGGACCACAGGGGATCATCTGGTCCCATCCCAGAGCACGGGATTGTGTCCAGATGGTTCTGGAATATCTTCAGTGATGGAGACTCTACACCCTCTCTGGTCTCTGTTCAGTGCTCGGTCACTGCACAGGGAAGAAATTCTTCCTCGTGTTCAGGTGGAACTTCAGGGCATCAGTTCCTGCCCATTCCTCCTGTCCCACTGCTGGGCCCCAGGCAGAGCCTGGTCCATCCTCAGACACTGATGGGGTCCCCTCTCAGTGTCTGCTCTGGAGGCTGAGCAGCCCCAGCTCCCTCAGCCTTTCCTGGGCACAGAGATGCTGATGTTAGGGACAGCTGGTGCAGCCTTTGAAGCCATCCAGAGGGAGATTCCTGTTACCATTTTGGTTGCTCATACAATGCCAAGTCTGGGTTTGTCTCTCAGCAGTGTGGGAGTTGTGTTCTGCCAGCCTCACCCCACACTTTATAGCCAGTTTGTCTAAGGCACATTAGCGTTGGCAAGTGGTGGCAAATTAATTTCTCCTCTTGTTGAAGCTTCTTCCAGTAAGACACTATTGATTGCATTCATATCAAGTGGAAAACTCTAATGAGACAGCTGAAGGGAACAGCATTTCCTCGCCTCACTTGTTGTGTTTAGCAAGACAGGGCTGGAGAGGAACCTGCCAAATGTGTAAGTTCTGTGAATGAGGCAGAAGTTTGGCCCAAATAGGACCATGTTAAACAATCAACTTGGCTGATGCAGGAGGAAGAAAAGGGGATTTTGGAGTGTAAGAAGGAACATGGCAGCATGGAGTTGCTTTTTGCCAAGAGAGACTGAAGTCAGTTCCTTCATCTCCCCACAGAGCGTTCTCATGGCTCTGAGCCAGTCACTGGGCAGGGGGAAGTGCCACATGAGGACCCAAACAGCTGCTCCTGCTGGGGCTGGAGGGAGAGGGAGAGCAAATCTCTGCCAGCAGAGATACAAAAATACCCCACTCACTGCTGCCGTTAAGGAGCTAGAGAAGGATCTGTATCTGCCCAGCCGTTTAGACATGGGGCACTCTTGAGGCACCACTGGACACCACAGGGTGGGGACTGACCCAGTCCGTGTTACCCTTGTGAGAGGATGGGGCTGGAGGGAGAGAATATCCGATGGTGAGGACACCTCCCAGTCTGCAGGAGGCTGTGCTGTGAAGCTCCAGCAGAGCAGAGCCTGATCCCTGTCCAGCCCAGGCTCACTGGGACAGAGCACAGCGCTCAGGCTCCAGCACCACCAGAGAGTGCCGCCAGCTGAGGAGCTGATGCCATGAACGAGGCAGCCACAGGCAGGCTCCTGCCTTTCCAAGTGTGTGCTGAGGGAGGGCACAGGGCAGTGTCAGCCCTGCAGAAAGGTCAGGGGCTGCACGAGGGCTCTGCTGGCTGGGGAGGGAAGGAATCCTCCTCCACAGGGCAGCAAAACCCGAGGCCAGGCTTTGGCTCTGAGCGATTCTTGCTTCTGCTGCAGAGAAAAAGTTGCCAGCCACAGTGCCAGACTCTGCAACACAGTGTGTGTGTGTTGGGAAACATTTGGTTTTCACCCTCTTTTCTTCTTGCCAGAAATATGCTAATGGCATGTAAAACAGACTTGCTTCCCCCACTAATTTGAGGTGAAAGGAAGAAAAAGTCTTTCTCAGGAAGGACAAGCTTCACTCCTGAGCCAGGCACAGAGAGGTGTGTGAAGGTTTAACGGGCAGGAGCCTTATTGATGAAGTTATTTTCTGAGCACTGCTGTGAAAAGAGCTGTTTCCAAGACAGTTTCAGGACATGCAATTATCCAGTTTGCCAGCTTAATGCATTCAACTTAACCTCATTTTTATGAAGCAGAAATCAATGTGGTAACTTTTTCAGAGTTGAGATGACATTTTATTCTTGCTTTTCTCATAAAGATGCATATTTTTAAGCTTCCTTTTCTACTTTAATTCCTCCCTCTCCTAGTTTTGATTAAGCAGGAGTACCCCAAGAACTAGGGGAAAGAGCAAGGCAGTTTCCACATTCCCAGAGTCAGATTAGAATGGAAAATGTTTCTTGAAATATCTTTGCAATACATGGCAAAATTCTCCTTCTTGGAAAAAGGCTTGGAATTGCATCTAGAACTTCAGTACAAGAACCTTTCTATTCATTTCATTCAAGCACCACTTCACCAGGGCAGGATTCTAAAGGTGCTGATCTTCTCCCCTGTTTTTGATTCCAAGGAATGCATGACCCCTCTTCTCTGCTGTTCCACTGTCTGTCACCTTCTCTACTCCAACATGGTCAGGGGTATTCTGGTAAAAGTTCCTACCTTGTATCTTCTCCCCTTCCTAAGCCAGAAGTCCTGCAGAACAGCAGCTGCCAGACCTGTGAGCTGCATAATGTGTGCCAGAAGTTCCCAACAAGACTGTGCCATAAAATTGAAGAGAGTGGGGTAATTGTCCTGCTTCTCCTGAACACACCTCCTTTCCTACCCCAGCACTTCCTGACGTTGTTGCACCACACACAGAGCATTTTAGTCTAGTGACACATGCAAAACCCTCACGGGCAAGGGCACACTGCATGTCCAGAGGAAGAGGAGGACTAGGGAGTCTGGTTAATTTAAACAGAAAACTATTTTCCCTGAAAGAGTGAAGTGGCAGTGGTGGCCCTGTGTACCTTGGCAGAGCCCCGTGGCAGGCAAGTCCCTGCTGAACTCGTGATGGTACCTTTGCCATTTGCTCATCCACTGCCTTTGACGACAGCTGGAAAAAGAAAGTGAGAGAGTGAGAGATGTGATCTGAAAACAGAAACACCAGAATTCCTCTTCCAGCTTCCTTCTGGGCTCAGGATAAGCCACATGCTTGTAGTCTCACAGCGTTCCTTTCCATAAAATGAAGGCAATAATGTAGTGACCTCACAGATCTCAACTAGCTGCAGTTCATTCACACTTCTGAGGTGCCATCAGGCCTCTCCTCTGACACAGACCCCAAGCAATCTCACTGAGGGATGACAGGAACAGGCACTTCTGTGCAAAGTGCTCTTTGGCAGGTCCTGTCCCAGGGCTGGGGGATACTGTTCTTACTCCTCTCTGGAAGCAGAGCCCTGACCCAATGTAGCACATAGATATTTTGATCTTAGCTCACCCCACTGTCTCATTATTCTCTCATGTATCCAACATCCTCTCCCTTGACCTGTTGGCTTGGGGTCATCAAGGTAGATGAGCACAGTGAGGATGGTGTATCATGGTTATTCTGTAGCTTTGATTCCTGGGACTTAGGAGAGAAGAGAAATTTGGGGAGTTCCTCAGGTTTGGATCCAGCCAGGATGGATCATACAGAAAAGATAATGGTCTATGCAGTGTGTAAATGGATTTGGAGCAGAAGCAGACTGGTCTGAGGGGAGGTCTTGAGGTAAGGAGTGAGTCAAGTGTGAGCCAGGAGCTGAAGATTGGAGAAGTGACTTGGTGCAGCTCTGGTGGAGGAGAGAGCAGCAACACCCTGTGCAGCGAGTGCAGGAGGGGAGTTGTGCAGCCACACTGCCCAGTGCTGGGTGTGCCTGGAGCTGTGCCCCTGAGCAGGGAGCAGCTGCAGCCTGCCCTCCCCAGGGATCACCTCAGCCCTGGCTCCACACTCCCGTGGTGGAGGGTGAACTTTGGGAGAACCTCTCGCTGTGCCAGCACTGACAAGCAATCAAACAAGCAGCAGCAGTGCTTCCTTGTAAACGCAGGGAAGAAACTGTGAGGATAATGTCCCTTAAAGTAGCTGACAGGCCTGCTTTTCCTCAAGTCCCTGGAGAGGGTGGAGAGCAGTTAAGACGCAGCAGCTGTGTTTGTTTTTTCTTCATTTATATTTTTTTTCCACCCAGCAAAGTGCCGGGTGCTAATTCCTCTTGATTTGCTCAGTGCAGCCCAGTTTGGAGAGGCTGTCCCTCGAATAGGGTTGATTAGACTCCTCTCCAGTGTGCATCACCCAAACACCACTAATTCCACTCTATCCCAACAGTGTGCCTGTTTTCTGATGCTACAAAGAATTAAGCTGAAATTGTGTGGTTAATTATGCAAACTTGGTGCAGCCAGAGTTCAGAGATTCCTGTCAGGGCCACTGCGCAGCCAGAGGGGATATTCTTCTGGTGGGATTGAATAAATGTGTCGTAATGCACTGATGAACTTCAGGTATCACGTGAGCCCAGCATTTCTTCCCTCTCCCTGTATGTCCCTATTCCACTGTCCCTGCCCTGTGCCACTAATGAGTCCTGGGAAGCTTGTGCCATGGTCATCTCCTGCTCTATTCCCACACGACTCTTTCATCCACAGGAGGGATAACAAGGACTGTCATTTGCACACAGATGGACAGAGGAAAAAAATACGTGATTCAGGTTGGCTGTGCCCTCTCCAGAGGGCTCTCCCCCTCCCCACAGGGGTGAGCTCTGCCCCTCTGCTCTCTGAGCTCCCTTCCAAGGTCTGTTCCCTGCCAGCATGCACAGACATCCCACCACCTGCCTCTTCAGCAGATAAATCACCTCAGGCTTGTGGGTATGAGGAAGGACAGATAAGAACTTTTCACTTTAGCTCTCTTCCCTCTAGACTTGAAAGACATGTTTGTTTTTTGTCTTGAGCATAAGGCAGACTCAGTCCATCTCTGGAATGGGAAAGAAATACAGGAGAAGGCTGGCAGAGCATTAGGGAAGCAGAATGAAGAGTGAAAGGAGACAGGAGAAAGGAGAGGAAGGCCTGCTGTGCCCCCCAGTCTGTTCTGGCATGGGATTGCCTGTTTGATCCTCAAGGGCTGTTGTCAGACAGGTGTTAAATGTGTCAAGCAGCAATACCTTGTCACTTTTTTTGAGCTGTCCATCTGGTAGCATTGTCTTGCAGACCAGGAATGGGATTGATTACTTTGCCATGCTCAGCCAGGGTCTGACTGTGCTTTGGCCCACAGAGAACAAGAGGGCCAGAGTGGAGAGCTGGTGTTTGCTGTTGCTGGGGGAAGAGATTGGCTTGTCCAGCATGGAAAGCAGAAGGAGAGATCTCTTACCCAATATGAGGGAGAGGGTTGAACATGTGGCAGTGAGGAGATTGCAGCTCTGTCCTGCTTTGCTGTCTCAAACAATGCACCTTGTGATACATATGAGAAGAGTGCAGCTGTGCTCCAGGGAACCTGAGGGATCCTTCCTGGAGCTTCTCATGTCCCGTGGCAGTAACATTGATGAGATGAGATACAAACACAAGATGCTGTGGCTTCTCATACATGGATTTTTTGCCCCTCTCCGTGTCCTCTTCCAAGGTCATTTGAGCTGCTGGCAGGGAAGGAAGAACACAGCCCACTTTAGGAAGATGGAAAAAACCCTTCAGTTTCCATCCTGGCTTGCTGTGAGTGCTGGGAATGTAGAGGATGAGGTCTGGAGCCAGGCTGGAACACGTTCCTCTGGCCTTTCCCCTCTCCCTCCTCCCCCTCCCTGAGACACAGCACGCCACAAGCTCCTCCAGGAGACGGTGCCTTTAAAAGGAACCTTATCACAGAGCACTCTCCCCTTATCTGCAGCCCTCAGACATGGCCGAACTCTCAGAGTGCTGACTGGGGACCTGCAGCTGCTGGCAGCAGCTTCCATCTGCTGCTGGAAACTGGATGCTCTCTGGACCTTCCTCCCAGCCTGGCTGCAGCTGTGCATCCACCACACCAGCCATGCACGGCCAGGGCAGAGGGATCCCTCCTCTCTGGAGAGCTTCACCAGCTCTGCAGGAAGCTGCACAGGGATCTCTGCCCCTTGGGTATCAGCATCACGGAAGGGGGACTGGAAGGGCCAGAGCAGGTCATGCCCCCACTGAACACCCTCGGGCCTTGGTGAGGTTTGCACAGCCCCATGGAGGCTCGTTCTGCTGTGTCCTCCCTGCTCCCTGTGTTCCAGCAAACCCTGGGCTCCAAGAGCAGAGTGGCAAAGCTCCTGGGGGTGACACTACTGGAGTGCTCTGCCATTTTCCTGCCTGAAAAACGTGACCCCAGCGGAGCGACTGCCGATGCAGGATGTGCTGGTCCTGCAAAGATGTGCAGCTCATCCAGCCTGATCCTGCAGGATGTGCAGCTCATCAGCCTGTCCTGTAGGATGTGCAGCTCATCCAGCCTGTCCTTCCCACCCTTGCAGGCTCTGCCAGGTGGATGGGAAGCAGCTGCAGAGCCCACCAGTTGACCCTGATCAGCTAATGGGGTGAGGGAAGGGAGAAGAGCCAGTGCTCCAATCAGTCTCTGAAGGGAAGTGGTGTCTGCTTTGATTAGCCAGCAATTTTTCTGGATACCACCCCAAAACTCCCTCTACTGTTTTGAAAGTGGGGAGAAACTATTCTGTGGAGAGATCTTTCAAACAGAAAAGCAGGGAGAGGATATTTCCACAGTGGCTGAAGTGGAAAGACCAAGTTAAAAGGGGTAGAGAATATTTTGTTCCACACAAGGCACTTCCTCAGCACGAGTGCTGGGCATCAGCACCCCACACAGTGGCTTCCTGCTCCCATCACTTGTTTGCAGATGGAGCAGAGCCTTCCCTGCCCGACAGCCAACAGCCAGCCCCTTGCCTCTGAGGCTGGCACTTGGGTGCTTTTCAGAGCCAGGAAGGTGGGAAAGTTGCACCGATGTGCCAGCTTAATTGACAGCTGGCACAGCAAAGGGGATGTGCTGATGGATGGGAGGCAGCTGCCAACTTCAGATGCCAGCACTGGCAGGAGAAAGGGCCAGGAATACGCCAGGCTGGCAGTGGGGAACGAGCCTGGGACATAACCGGGAGAGGTGGGGCAGAGGGGGGTCTGTGTGAAATCCTGGGAAATGTGGCAGGCCAGGTGGCTGGCTGGGAGGCTGCTCTGCAAGGGCAGTGGAGTGCCCTGAGTCCTTGATCCAGAGCCTCCTGGGAGCAGCACAGCAAGCTGTGCACTGTTCTGCTGACTGCTGGCAGGACTCGCAGCCAGGTGGGAAGGGCTGAGCTCCTGCAGCTGGTAATTACAGGAGAGCAATGTCAGCCACTTCCCAGGCTGGCCAGGGAGAGATCCTCCTGGATGCTGGAGCCCTGGCAGCCGGAGGTCAGCTGTGGCCATCACTGGCAGCAGAGACATCCTCTCATCCTGTCTGTGGGTGTTTGTGGGGCTGACAGCTCAGCACAGCCCAGATGGCCTTGCTGCAGGGCCACAGCACACACTGTCCAGACTCATGGCTCTGTGGCTGCCCCAGCCTGTCACTGCTGGTCTTCCCTTGATGTCTTTTCAGATGGTGAAAGTTTGCCAGGGCACCTTGGGAGCACTGAATCATAGCCAGGATGTGCTGGGTTGGGCAAGTCCAGGTGCCATCGCAGCTGCTCCTGTACTTCATATCAGCCCTGATTCCTGATGCTCTAAGTGATGTGACTTCCTACCTTTCCATTAGCAAAGTGATGCTGCTGAATCACAGAATCACAGATTGGTTTGGGCTGGAAGGGACCTTAGAACTCACCTTATTCTAACACCCTGCCACGGGCAGGGATACCTTCCACCAGACCAAGCCCTGTCCAAGCTGGCCTTGAACACATCCAGGGATGGGGTAAAGCCCCTGAAAGGCCCTTACAGATACTATTTTCCCTGGATGTTTTCTACTTTTTTAAATAGTTTTCTCTAATTGCATCCCAATACATTCTGCTCCATAGTCCTCACCTCATCCCTAATGATCCTCAGTGCTTTCTTCCTCACCTCCCTGGCCACATCCACCAGACCTGAAGAAGAGACAATCGCCAAATTCTTTGCCATTAGTCTTGTCAGAAATTTTTGTATCCTCCATTTGGACCACAGATGGGATCTGTAATGAAATCCTGGTGTCCAGATCATTTCTTGTCTCTATGGTGGGGACCAGTAATTCATTAGAGATTTGCACATGAGTCTCATCCACCAGAGACCAAGGTTCCTGGTATTTTAGGGAGATCCAAACTAATAACTGGGATATCAGACATCTGTTCCTGATTCATTTCCACGTTCAGTCTTCCCACTGGGGGCTGTGAAATGTTTGATGCCTCAGACTATTTTGTTTACTGCTCTTGCGAGTGCCCACACCCATCTGTGTGCTCCCAACCAAAGTCCCTGAAGGAAGTCCCCAGTTCATAGGTGGTCACAGAGAGAAACTTCACTGAATTCCCAGGTCTCACTTAATTCTGGAATATTATGGTGCTGTGAACTCATGTTTGGTGAAAGGAGACAATAGCTTACATTGTGTGAGATTCCAAGTGCATGGGATGTGGACCAGGGAAACCAGGTCCCATGGTTCTGAATTTGTGCTGAGCCCTAAAATGGTGGAACTTCCTCCTGTCTGGGTTCTCCCCTCCAGGCTTGGAAATCTGAATAGGTCAAGTTTGGTGGCCTGCATTTGCTTCATCACATGCTCAGTGTAACCTTGGTGTTTTGAAGCATCCACCACCCCTTCACAGACTGCTGAGAAACCCTGAAGTTTTGGCTTTCAAAACAGCCCAACTTTCTCACCCTGTGTTGCTCCAGCAGAACTCCTTGCTGCAGCTGAATTCCTATTCACTTTGTGGAGGGGAAAGCACCATAAATGCAAAAAAAAAAAAAAGGAAATGAATAGTGTTATTTGAAGCAGAGTGTCATTCAGCTCTAGTGCTAAAGCCTTCTGAAAGGAGAACTTCAGCGTTGCCTGGGAGGAGTCTGGTCCCCACTGCCCTGCTGGTTCTCCTTGCCTGATCCCATGTGCTGCAGCTGCTCCTGGTACCTCCATCCTCTGCCTGACGTGCTGTGTCCTGATTCACATTTCTTGCTCTGCCAAAGCTTTGCAGGGTCAGGGATCCAGCTTCATTTATAATCACTGCTGACACTGAATTATGATTCTGCCTCAGGTTAGAAGTGCTCATGAAAAAGACACTCATTACAGGAAATGCAAACCACTGAAGCTCTGCACTGGTCCCTTCCATCCCTTCTTACATCATGGCTTGCTCTCCAGGGCACAAATCCAGTCCTGTGGGGCAGTTTTACCCCTCCATTAGTACATTTTTTGGGGGGGGAGGAGAAAAAGTAATATCAGCCTTCCTGGATTCCTGCTGTCACTTCAGTTGTGGGTCTGAGCCACTCCCTGAGTCCCAGCTTGTGTGGGATGTGCACAAGTCCAGACATAGACAAGCCTTCATGGAATTACAGACTCAGGACAGTTTGAGTTGGAAGACGCCTTAAAGATCATCCAGTTCCAACCTCCTTCTGTGGGCAGGGACACCTTCCACTCCCAGGGTGGATGGTCTGAGTGTGTCCTGCACTTTGCACAGCTCTCATTCCCATGGTCTGGAGAGATCCAGACTGAGGCAGAGACACGCAGCCTTCCTGAACTCACTGTTGATGCTCTGAACCAGCCACTGCTAGGGATGGAACAGTGTATGCCACGAGCTGGTTCCACATTCCCATTGCTTATTGGAGCCCATCCTTGCTTCCCTGTGCAGATCCAGCCATGTGGGCACAGCCTGGAGCCTCTGGAGGCAGAGCCAGTGCAGACATGGCTGTTGCAAGGCTCTGTGAGGCACAGGGGTCAAGGAGATTCTGCCCCTCACTGAACTTCTCTGAACAGCCTTTCAGAGGCGTCGAGAGGGAGCTGTGCTGTCCTTTTTCTGTACTCTATTTCCCCTGGTCTTTTTTCAGTACTGCTCCCATCATTTTTGTTTTCTGCCCATTTCTGCTTACACTGATGGGGACATTTCCCTTCTGCTGGGCTGGGGGTTTGTACAGCAACGAGGTGCTGTTCAATCAGCTTGAAGCTAAAGAATAGTCCAGACTGCGGAGGGCAAGGCAAGAGAGGTCGAGTGAGCAGGTTTTGAAGTGAATTCCTGAAGGACTCAGTTTCTTTTAAAACTGCACAAGGAACCAAGCAGAGTAAATACGAGGGCTCAAAGCAGCTCTGTTTCTGTTTTGTAGTGTAGCTTCTCTATAGAAGCTTCTTCTTCAGAATCCCTTTCCTTCTGGTTCTCTGCTGGAGGAGATAAAAAAGGGAGCAAGGATTGGGGGAGCACAGGGTGGAGACAAGCACTAAAAATAATATAAATGGCCATTGTAGGTTAACTGAGTATAAAAATGTCCCCATTTTAGTTGCTTGGGCTACTTCTATACTAGAGAGTAAAGTGAATTCAGAGAAAACTGCTGAGAATGATTGAGAAGAACCTGCAATAAAGGAAAAGCTTGAAATTCTTTCCTTTAAGGGGAAGAGATTAAAAGGAAAAAAACCCTGTAAAGTAATAAGTCAGCTAGAAAAAGATGAGGGCTGTATATATTTTTCCTGCCGTATTCAGCAAAGATATGGAGCAGTCACTGCAATTGAAAAGGCAGCAAATTCCAAATGCAGTCAGGGAAATGTTCTCTCAGCCAGCAGGTATTGCAGGCACTCAGCCCTCGTTGTTCCTTCCATGGGCAGCACCATTCCAGGGCAGTTTGGGTGTTTGTGTGAGCTCTGCGTGTGTCCAGGGTGGACAAGAGCTTTGGAAGGTTAAACACCACTCCTGCTTCCAAGTTTAAATCAATCTCTCACACATTCAGGTGAAGTGTTCCAAGGAGGTGGGTTATCAGCCCTCTGCCAGTGCCTGGTTCTGAATTAGCTGATCCTGAGTGTTCCTGTTTTTTGGGGGAGCAGTTGGGCTCCACAGCTGATGTGGTTGGATCTTGTTAGTCGTGGTTTTAGCAGAAGGGGGTGAAATCATCCATGTGTGCACTGGTGTGAGGGAGGTCAGGCCCACAGGCCAGGGGAGCAGTGAATCAGCACAGTGGTGGGTCCCATTCCCAGCAGGGTTAAAAGGGAAGGTTGAATAGATGTAACAGCAAAGCCATTTCTGAAGGAAAACAGCAAAAACGGGGCAAAAGCAAGCAGCTTTAATTAAATAATTCTATCAGGCAGTGTGCCTTTTTGGGGAGAAACACCAGTAAAATACTTTCTGGTCACATGATGCAGCAAGAAGAAAAGGTTTGATGAGGACTTTGTGAACATTTGTAGGAGCATCTTGGTGTCTGGATTGGTTCCAGCACTGGCAGACAGAGACCTGGTATTGAAAGCCTCTTCCTTTTCAGGGGAAAAGGATAAAAACCTGCCTCTGGAAGGGTGTGGCCTTTCAAAAGCACTTTCTAATGCCTTTTGCTTTTTGGGCGGTTGGTTGATACAGGTTCACTGCAAGGGAAAAGGGTGGCACGGTCTGAAGATCCCTTTGAAGGACAGAAGAGACCTCTACAGGGAGTAAGGAGGGGAACTCCCCTTGCCCTTCTCCCCTTGGGGACCTGCCTCAGATCCAGCCTCCGAGGCACAGCTGGACACACAGGGACAGCAGTACGTTCTGACAACACCCCGGCTTTTGCTTGAACGTACAACATCCCTGCCAAACGTTATTATTACTATTACTGTGATTACTGTAATATTGTTGTTATACCCCTAAAAGAGCTGTAAAAATCTCCTCCTCCTCCTGGGCTGTGGCTCTGGGGAGTTTTGCCTTGATACCTGTCATCAGGGAGCATTTCCTGTTGGATTTCTAATTAAAATGGCAGCCTTTAGGGACTCCATTCCTGCCCAGCATATATTAATGGAAGTTTAGGAATATTTTAGGTAGAGTTTAAGTACTGCTTTTAAACATCTTTGTTCTGACTTAGTTCATTTTTCTATGATCTATATAATCTATATACAACCACAGCAGGAATTAATCTGTCATACTTTCATAAATGTAATCTGTGCTTCTTGTAAGTTAAGAAACAGTTTCCCCTGCCCTAGATTCTTAAAGCAAATAACAAATGCACCAGGCACTTCCCCCCTTGTCCCTGCTGGGGTCGGTGCAGCCTTTGTGTGTGTCCAAAGGTTGTGGGAGGGTCCAGGTTCTCTGAGGTGTATTACTCGGGGAGTTACTCTCACTGTGCTGTCCCCTGGAGGGATCCCTTCTCTAGGAGCATGTTGCAATATGGAAAAGAATATATTGCTATTATTACTCCAGGGGAGTAGGAGGGTGTTTGTCTCCCTGTTCCTCATGCTGGACTGGCCGTGACATGTGTGACACAGTGTACAAATACATTTGCATCACTGAAATCTCCCACAGTTGAGGACCCCCAAAAGATTATTCAGACCCTGGCTGGATGTATTCAGACTTGTGTCTGTCAAGGCAGTTAAGGAAAAACCCAACCCTAGGAGCAGTTGGAGTCTGTGCTGCTGGTGCCCCCGGAGCAGCCTGCTCGCAGCTCATGCTCCCCCGAACTCACCCAGGCACTGCTGGGAATGCCCTGGGCATTTCATCTGTGCTCTCTGGAATGTTCCAGCAAGGACATGAAGGGGTGCCCAGAGTGGAGCGTGGAGACTTTGCAGGCAGGTGCTGGGCCGTGTGGAAGCCAGGCCGTTGTGTGGAGCATCCTCCTCTCCCAGTCAGACGTGAGGCCCCAATGCGATGACTGGGGTGGCTGCGCTGGCCATGCCACATTCGCTGCCTCCTGGAGCAGGAAGCCATTCCCAGCTCCAGGCCTGCCAGGATGCTTCCTCCCAGGGATGTTACAGTCGCTACCAGCGTCACAAAAGTCAAGAGTGGAAGTTGTGCTTGGTTGCTGTGGCTGTAATTGAATTAAAGCACAGGATTGAGTTAGGTGGAAAGTGCTCAATCTCCCTGCAGAACATGAAGCATCCTGGCAGGCTGTGCCAGGCTGGAGCAGCAATAGGTTCTGCTTTTGGACAGAAATATAATCAAACTATAAAACTCTTCTGCTTCCAACTGCCCGAGTCCCTCTGGGATGTGGAGGAGCCTCACCTGCCTCTGCAGACCTTGCCTTGCCTGTGCAGAGGGAATTGTTTCAAAGACAAACAGACACATGCTCGTTCCATTTTGGGCTGTGCATTTGAGGCTCAGCTTCCTCCCATGTGCTCCTATAGAAACCCAGACTGGGTTACCAGTGGGATAATATGTGTGTGCTTTGCTCTCTCGATTGCAGTGCAAACTGCATTAAAGAAATAATGCTGATTGATCAAGAGCAAACTGTGAGTTCTGTAGCTCTTCAGCAAGTCTGCAGTTACAGGGCAGGACCTAATGAGTTGATAGTATATCTCAGGTGTTAATCATATGGATCCCCAAGGATCAATCTTGGATTTTAAGAAGTCTGTTCTGAATTTTAAACTGAAAAATTTGAGTGGGACTGAAAAGAATAAGAAGACAAAGGTCACTGCTGATTTCTTCTGCAACAGCTTTCTCTAGATTGGAAATGAGGGCTATTTTATGGGCAATCTGAATTTTGAGAAGACTATTTTCTTTCTCATTTGAAGAGTCTGTTCTCTTGATCTGATTTTCCTTCTCCCGTATTCTGGCTGTGTGTTTATGGATACAAATCCAGCTGGCAGTGCCCTGGGTCAGGCTCTTGCATGGAGGTGGATGGGACAGGGAGGCACCTGTGGCAGACCAGGAATTCATTTATTCTGCTCTCAAATGCTTCAGAGGGAGCGTCTGATGAACTCCCAAACAACAGCTCTAAAATAATAAGTATGTTTAAGTTACTGGGTTTTAACTTCTACTTCTTGATCAGGGATCTTGCACTAAGCTGTCACTTAAAAGAAGGCAAACAGCTTCCAAACAGTGCATGGAACAGCCCAGCTTTAGGACCTGTGGTGCTGCTGGGAGGAAGGAGTGGTGGGACCCCCTTAATCAGCATACTTACCATACAACTCTTTAGTTTCCTCACTTGGGAATAGATCCCTGCTCCCAGGGAAAGGCTGACACTGGCCTAGGTAATGGCATACCTGGATCAATATTGCCATAAGTATTTTGTCTCATTACTGGTCCAAGCCAACTGTTTCAATTGACTTTGTGCCTGAGCTCAGTGCATTCAAGGGGTGTTTTCCCACTTAGCTCAGTGAATTTTTGATCAGACCACAAATGAGTCCTTCTGACATAGGCTGCAGCCTGGACTCACCTGTATCATCTGAGTCATCCATGGATTACCTCACTGTGCTGCTCAGCTCCCTTTTCCAGCTCCCTTTTCCACCTCCACTGAGTGCCAGCCAGCACAGAGCCGTGTGGACCACCCTCCCAGACCACTCAGTGCTCCTTCTGGGTGCCATCTCCAGGCCTCCAGGCCCCAGTTCCACACCAGTTGTGTTTCCTGTCCCCTTCTCAGGTATTCATGCTCCCCTTCCCCCCAGCCTCCCAGGTACTCCTTTCCCTGGGCACATCTATGTATAGCTACTGAGCAACACAGACCTTTTGTCTGATGACTCTGGTCATTCTTAAACTTCCAAAAAAGCCCGTGACCTATTTCCAGAAGTGATTCATTGCCAGCCTCTCAGGAGAACTACAATTCCCAAAGATGCAGATAACAGCTATGAGAGATTAAAAACAGCCTAGGCAGGTGAGGTATCTAATTCCCCCTGAGAACAAGACACCCAGCCTATTTACAGCTCTGGGGGCTTGTTTTCCTTATCTTTTTCCGAAGACATTTAACTGTAGTGAGAGATCCTGTTGAAAACCTGAGCTGTAGGCGTGTTGGGAACATAGGCCCCATGGAAAAGCAAAGGGGAGCTCCCTCTAAAGTCATAGAGGTGCTGGAAAAAGCCCTGGCCCCAGTCCTGGTGTTGCTGTTCCCTGGGAGGTGAAAATGCCACTGTTCCTCCACACTGGAGGCACCAGCCAGCTCCTGTGCCTGCTGTCTCACACCCATGGGAGTCACAGCTCGGCTCAGCAGGGGCAGAATCCAACCCCAAATGTCTTTTCCTAGAGGTTTAAAGAGAACTGTGCAGGAAAGATGTTCGTTTGAGTTGTGCTAGAAAATATTTTTAAAAGTCTGTGTCACGTTGCCATGGTGACAAAAGTTCTTAAAATGATGAAGATTAAAGTCTAGGCTGGGAATGGTGGCATGGGGAGAGGAAGGGGGGCTGCTGTCATGACAACCTCAACTCCGGGAGTGCAAGAGGCAAAACACACGGTGGTGGCAGGATCTTTGGGGTTTATATATATCCATAAACATCTGCCATTTATACCAGCCTTCTCAGGGCTAATTAGTCCTGCTATTTCCCCTTTCTCTGCTGTAAATATTTTCCAGTAGACAAAAGTCTCTGAGGGAGCAGGCAAGAAAATGCCTTTTTTTTTCCTTTACTTTTTGCATGGGCTCTTTGCTCTTCTTTGTCCACAGCCCCTCAGACCCCACCTGGAGAAGAACTTCCATCAGGCAGAAGCAAGCTGCCTGGGAAGAGTTAAGTTGTGTCAGGAGGAGGGAAAGACTTGCATCATGTTCTCACAGAGCCCCACAGCACTGGGCAGGATCCTGCTGCCTCCTGTGTGCACAGACATACCGAGGCCTCTCTGGGGTGTGAAGGGCACTCCCTGGGCTCCAGCTGGTACCACAGGCAGCGGTTAGAGCAGGACATCAGAGCTGGCATCCCTAGCTTGGGCTCAAAACTTTGCTCTCAGCTTCCAGTGCAACCTCTGGCAAGTGGCTTTTCCCTGTGAAGTGCCTCGTTTGGCCCATCTGTAATAGTGGAGCTCACACTGGAGATTGGGAAGCACAACCAGATTAATGTCAGCCGAGCCCCCTGAGACCTTCCGATGAAAACTGCCACAGCAGCACAAAAGGATTATTATATTTTAAGTGTAAAATCTGCTTGGATATCTCTCTTTAACACCTGGCACTCGGTGCTCTTCCCTCAAACTCGCTGTTCCAGGCAGCCCTGAGCCAAGCACATCCACAATCTCTTCCCCCGTGAGCGTTAAACCCAATGAATCACAGCCCTGACTCTCCTCTCGCAGTGACTCAAGGCAGCATCAGCAACTCCGCTGACATTGATTATGTCATTTGGTGCAAAGCAAGCATAAAAAGAGAATCAACCCCAAACTCTTGCCTTCATCTAAAACTTGATCTTCTGGCTATAGTTTTCCTTGCTGGCACAGCAGAAAGCAGGCAAAACCAAATCCCACAGCACTCCGAGCTGTGGAGCACAGCCTGAGTCTGCACAGTGCCTGCAGCTGTAGCTTTGCTCTGCAGATGATCTCCCGTCTCCAGCCCATCTGCTGTGCTGCCTGGTGCTCTCAGTGTTGTCCCAACACAATCTGGATCCCAAACTCCCTCCTCCTGTACCGCTGAGCCCTTCTGCCGAACTCACTGTGATGAGCACAGCCCAAAGCTGTCTGACCCAGAGCGGATCCTTCACAAGGGCCTCCTGCTTCCCAGTGCACTGTGAAGTTGTGAATAAACCCAACTGCACTCTTTTACACAATTCTCTTCCTTAGCCAAGCCTGTTTTCAGCAGGCTGAGCAACAGTTGCCTTGCAAATTCAGGGTTTGCATCTATGTATAGTGTAGTGGCAAGAACAGCATCTTGTCCATTTTTCCCAAAGGAGAAGGTGTCCATTCTGCACCAAAACCCAGTGAGTTACTTGAGACAGCAAACCTTTGGGAGTAAAATTAGTTTATATTTTGACACAGCTTAAACGTGACATCACTGGAAGAATAAATGGGAGGTTGGGGAGGGTGAGGAAGGAGGAAGTGTGGGGGTTGATGATGCCTTCCCCACAGCAGCACCAGGAGAGGGAAAGGAGCAGCTGAAGCCTTTTGTGCTGCCTTGCTGAAACATTGTGTTTCCCAGTGGGGTGGGTTTACTCGAGGGGCAGAATTCCCGGGTGAGCTGCCCTTTCCCTCTCAGCTCCAATTTCCTGTGTGTGCTCACAGAGTCGCTCAGGGGGTTGGCTTTGTGCTCCTTGTGGATGCTCGTGGCTTCCATGCTTCGGTGCTCTAATGTGCATCATGCTCTGTGTGCCTGGAGAGGATTTTTCCTCCTGGGGAAGCAGGTCCTGCCAATTCCGTGTTGTTTGTCTCTCCCCTTGCTTCAGCCTCCCAGAATGGATCTGCACATCAAGGCTCTCAAGCCCTTTCCCTCTTATGTGGGTTGTGTCAGTCAAGATTCATGCTGAGTGTAGAGAAGGTGACATTTGCCACAAGAATTGGCACTGATTTTGTCGTAGTGATCCCAAAATTAGCAAAACCACTAGTTTTTCAATGGGCTGCCTTTAGTTTGAATGTTGGCCACAATGAGCAAGAGCCTGTGGTCCAGGATGGTTTCAGAACTGAGCAGGATGAGGTCCAGCCAGTGCTTGTAGGTGATGCACAGAGACACAGCAGCTGCTGCTGCAGAGACTCAGCACAACCACCCTCAGTAATATGGGTAACAGTATTTTAGACTCAGAAAAGCTCTTTTCAGTAACCACCTATCCCCAGTATATCAGGAGATTAACACTGAGGTTTGAAAAGGCAGCTAATGCCTCTGTGAGGAAAATGTATCTCTAGTTCTGTTATCTACAAAAGCCAAGGAAAGAAAGGAAGAGTAAAAGACATGACAACTTTCTTCCCCGTAGTGCCCAAATACTCTTCTTAAGTAAACGTGTATTTCCTTACAGCAGAACAACCTTAACTCTGACCCTGGAGCACTCAGAGCAACATACAATACTGTTTTGATTCTCTTTGGAGATTTATATTTCCTTTTCAGGTCTTTGGGTCTCTTAAGACATAAATGAAGAGTAAATTTTTTGCTTTCTATTAAGCTGGAGCCATGTCACAGCTCCTTGATTATCCACAGGGGATTTATCACAGTTGCATATTAACCATCATGTGGGTACAGACGCCAGCACAGGCTCAGGACCAGCAGGTCTCTTAGTCTGGATGTGGTGCTACAGAAGTCCTGCATTGTTGCTTGTAGGGCAGCGAGCAGTTTCACTGCTTCCCCGTGGTGCAGAATCTGTTCAGAAAGCCTGTGGATGGAAGGGAGTCTGTGCAGAGCCAGCACTCAGCTGTCAGTTCTCCCTGGCGGGGTGTGCAGCTCTGGCTCAGCCGTGCTGGCTCCAGTTGGGATCATCAGGATGTCTCTGCATGGCTGTCCCCAAACCCCCAGGAACACCCTTTTGTTCCAAGCATAGCACCTCCACTACATTAAAAGCCAGCAGGGATGGGCAGTCACATTCCAGTCTGGCTGTGCAGTCCCATCCCATCCTGGCTGTGCAGTCACATCCCAGCCTGGATACACAGTCCCATCCCAGTCAGGCTGTGCAGTCCCATCCCAGTCTGGCTGTGCAGTCACACCCCAGCCTGGCTGTGCAGTCCCATCCCAGCCTGGTTACACAGTCCCATCCCAGCCTGGCTGTGTCCCATCCCAGCCTGGCTGTGCAGTCCCATCCCAGCCTGGATACACAGTCCCATTCCAGCCTGGATACACAGTCCCATCCCAGCCTGGAGCAGTCCAGCCTCCCCAACCCCTGAGAGACAGTGATATGGCCCTCATGGATCACAGGAATTCTGGTGGGCTGTTGCTTTGATAGCCCCACCAAGCCATGTGCCAACACAAGCCAACACACTACTTAAGCACNTGCAGTCACACCCCAGCCTGGCTGTGCAGTCCCATCCCAGCCTGGTTACACAGTCCCATCCCAGCCTGGCTGTGTCCCATCCCAGCCTGGCTGTGCAGTCCCATCCCAGCCTGGATACACAGTCCCATCCCAGTCAGGCTGTGCAGTCCCATCCCAGTCTGGCTGTGCAGTCACACCCCAGCCTGGCTGTGCAGTCCCATCCCAGCCTGGTTACACAGTCCCATCCCAGCCTGGCTGTGTCCCATCCCAGCCTGGCTGTGCAGTCCCATCCCAGCCTGGATACACAGTCCCATTCCAGCCTGGATACACAGTCCCATCCCAGCCTGTAGCAGTCCAGCCTCCCCAACCCCTGAGAGACAGTGATATGGCCCTCATGGATCACAGGAATTCTGGTGGGCTGTTGCTTTGATAGCCCCACCAAGCCATGTGCCAACACAAGCCAACACACTAATTAAGCACTCAGTTTTGATTTCAGCCACAGCCCTGCTTTCACTGCCAGAGCCAGGCCCCATTTGTCCAAGGTGTCCTTGATTTCTTCCAGCTGCAGAGCTGAGGTTTGAGGTGCTGTAGTACAGACCCATCAGAGAGGACTGCACTGAGTCATTTGGGGCTGACAACATTTAAGATTCATTCTGATAGGATCCTGATAGCTTGTTCCCTATAAGTGGGTTTTCCAAGATGAGGCTCTTACATAACTAAACATGACTTTTTAGAGAAGTTTTGGTCCTCCCACTTTGCCAAGCTGTCCTTTCAGAAAGCATTGTAAGGTGTCCTTTGGCTGGAAGGACGGAGCTGACTTTGTAGCAGGGATTCTGAAGCCACAGCTTGTTTTGGACTGTCAAGAAACAGGGATATTAGCTCTATCAAAGAATGTCCCTGCAAAGAGGTGCTTTTAAGTGTGAATCTATGCTTTACCCTTCTCCTCCTCCCTCCCTTTTCCCCAGTCACAGGGAGCAGAAAGGCAGAAAGCACAAGCAGTTCTGAGGTGAAGGAGGTGTGATGCTCTGGGACCCAGCCTGGGTTGTGTTACAACAGGACAAAAAGCCCTGAGTGTTAATGACAAAAACCAGAGAAGCTCCAGTTACCGCTCATGTTCCCCTGCTCATGGACCAGCTGTTCTAGAATGTTCCTTCCCCACCCCTCCCTGTCACACTGCAGAATTCCTGTAGGGCACTGCAACACTCCAGCACATTACTGGAGTCAGTATTCCCTGTAACACAAGCACCTACTTGCAGAGGATTTTCTCAGGGGAGGTGTCTGTTCACACTCCTGCAGTTATTCCAGGCAAGTGTTGCCTGGTTTTCTCCTGCATGTGAATGCCAATGTATTCCAGGCTGGGCCATGAGCTGGTACCTCCTGAGACCAGCATTTGGGATTGGAGATGTTTTGCATGTTCAGACATGTTCTGAACATGTTCTACATGTTTTACATGTTCAGACTTTACAGTTGGAGTTCATAATCCGAGTTTACTCGTGGGAATTCCAGAGACCTGGTACATCTCCTTCTCAGGTTAATCTGTGCCACAAACCAGGTGTGTCACCCTTGGGGGTGTGTTCCATCCAGTGACTCCAGAGACATAGTCCAGATCTCAAGAATAAAGGCACTCTGCCCTGGCCTGACTAAGAGACAACCCAACCATCATATAAGAAGCTCTATCCATTCTTTACAGTTGGAGTTCATAATCCGAGTTTACTCGTGGGAATTCCAGAGACCTGGTACATCTCCTTCTCAGGTTAATCTGTGCCACAAACCAGGTGTGTCACCCTTGGGGGTGTGTTCCATCCAGTGACTCCAGAGACATAGTCCAGATCTCAAGAATAAAGGCACTCTGCCCTGGCCTGACTAAGAGACAACCCAACCATCATATAAGAAGCTCTATCCATTCACCTGTCCCCTAAGCCATCCATTCCCTCAGGCTCTTTCTGTGCTTTTAATCTATTAAAGGACAAAAAGGCACTTCCTCAGTCTGACAGGACTTCTCCCTGTCCCCGGCTGGAGTTTCCTGGGTTACAGGAGGGCTGGAGCTCTTTGAAAACACACAGAGGTGTGAGAGGAAAAGTCATTAGCACAGTAAAACCCCGGTGACACAAAAGATCCATTCAGAGATCCTTCTGCAAACTGCTGCTCCAGCTTCATTAAAAGCACAGCCCCTGGCTCTCCCTCCCACAGACTGGATTCGCTTTGGGTTATCTAAATGAGAATGATCAGTTCTGCAAGGGGAAGAAAAAAGAGGAAACCAGGAGGAATTATTCTTTATGAATTATGTGCTCAGCTTTCATACTGACCTGTTGAGTCAGAACTGAGAGCTGGATTTCCTAGAGCAACCTTTCATGCAGGATTTCAGATACATTCTTCTTTTCAGCCCAGAAATACCACTAGAATGGTCTTTCTCACACTGACTGACATTGTGGGCTCCAGCTGCATCTTGGATGCAGCAGAAATGATGGGAGTGTAGCAGCAGTTTATCCAAATATTTCATCCTTCCAGTTTCCAGCATCCTTCTGTGGCTTCTTCCTGGCCTGGACTGAGCATGTCAGCATCACTCTGAGTGTGTTGACCTCATGGCACCCTGATTAGGTGGGGAAGTGTTAATATCTGGTGTGGAAACAGGCATCCAAATTGAACAGCCAGCTCTGACAGCACAGTGATGAGCCAATTCCAACTGGCAAACCACCATTCCTTTCATAGATAACAGTGATGACAAAAGTTTTCTGCTGTTTTAGCTCTTGAACTGACTCACTGTGGGATGAGAGAAGGCTGATCCGTGGCACAGGGGAATGTGGCAAGTACCCAGTGCCATGGGTAGTGGGAGCAGCAGCCAGGGGTTGTGTGGACTCAGCCATGCAGTCACACAGCACGCCTGTGTCCTGTCCCTTGTGTCAGACACCTCCTGACCTCATCTCCTTCAGAGTCACCTGCCCCTCCAGAGGTGATTCCCTGGGATGTCACCTGAACCCACCTGCGCCCAGGCTCGGAGGAGCCCAGGCACTGCTGTCACATACACCTAGGTCAGGGTCTGTGTTCCTTCTGGCCTTTTCCATGAGAAGGTTGTGTTTGCAGGTTTATTTTACATTGGAAGAATGAACAGTTAATCCTGCCACATCCCTAAGGAAACGGTGAGCTTGGACAGGTGTCACTGTGTGCTCTGCATGGCTCACTTGGAGGTCACTGCACAACACACGGGGTGTCACACTGTGGAGAGGTGTGGTGACAGAACCTGTGACTGGGCAGGGCTGGAGCAGCCTGGGGGGTGTGAGGGCACAGCTGCAGAGGGGACAGGGCAGGTGACAGTGGGCCACAGTGGAGGGGCTATGACAGGGCTGCTGGAGAGTCCAGGAGAGCACAAGAGGCTGCAGGAGAGGCCACACAAGCTCTGCGGGAAGCTTCAAGTGGGATTAGGACAGAGCTGATTGAAATACAATCTGGGAGGGAGCACCATCCTCAGATCAGAGTGGAAATGCAAGAATAGAGCTGGGACATGCAGCCTCACCCGAGTCACAGTTGTCTTCTTTGCTCCTCAATTTCTCTACTTTTTGTTCCTCTACATTAAATCCAACTAGGACATGGTGTCACCAGCTGCAGGCTGTGCTGCAGAGCAGGAATGCTGTGTGTGCCTTCAGACCAGGCAGGGCTCCTGAGCAGGCCCAGCCCTGGCAGCTGACGGCAGTGAGTCTCTCTGCTTTGTTCACACACAGCTGGCCAATGTTTCCCCCTCCTCTGCCAGGGACTGCAGGTCCATGTGTGAGGAGCAGGAATTAACATTCCTCCAGATGAGGTTCCAGAGCAGGACACATGAAGGCAGGACACGTTGGCAGGGCCGTGGCTGTCAGGCCTCCATCCATCCCAATGCTGTGACAAACTGCTGTGGGGACCTGGCAGCACATGAAGAGGATGCCAGACGTGTTCAGCATCTGTGTTTTCAGGATAATGTGCTGGAAGGCAGCACACTGTGTGGTCCTTACAGATCCAAACCATTGCCCAGTGTCAGTCTGAATCATAATATCATTCAGTATCCTGAGTTGGAAGGGACGAATTAGGATCATCCAATCCAACTCCTGGCCCTGCACAGACAACCCAACAATCCCAACCTGTCCCCTGAGAGTGTTGTCCAAATACCCCTTGAGCTCTGGCAGCCTTGGGGCTGTGCCCACTGCCCTGGGGAGCCTGTTCAGTGCCCAACCATCCTCTGGGGGAAAGAGCTTTTTCCTGATACCAGCAAAGTGACCTCTCTCCATGAATTCTGTTAATGGCAGAAGAGGCTGAGCCACACAGAGAGGAACCCCTCTCCAGAACCCACCAGTTAAGGCAGAGAAAACCAAGCCTGGGTGGATACATAGCTCAGGGTAGCAGCCACCACATGCCCTGTGTGTCTGTCATTACAGAGCATCAAAGAGCTGAGCACCCCAGAGTCTCCACACCACACCACACCACACCACTGCAGGGGAAACAGTGTCCATCATATGCCTTGGCCGGCCATATGTGCAGTTGGATGACAGGGACCCTCGAAACCCAGCTGCAGAGCTCTGCTTGCTGCTGCCTGGGGACAGGTTTCTGGGCTTGCTTGCTAAGAACTGCTGTCCAGCTTTGCCATGGTTCTCTGTTCCTTGCCCACCTCTGCAGGGGTACAGCAGAATACAAGAAATACAAGAAAATAGATGAATCAGATCCTCTTCTAGAAGTCTCTGCTGAGTTTGAGGCCGTTCTTTCTTGCATTTAATACGTGCAGAGACTGCAGCTGACATCCAGTACAAAGACAGCTGCCACCATGGGTCACTGTGTAACATATATTCAGCAAGAACAGAAATCAAAGAAGGGCATTGCAGTTAAAAGATGTAATGATAGAGTTTATTTCCGAGGAGTGGCTGATGTTCCAGAAATATTTGCAACCAGCTTATTTTATAAAATGAGTTATGGAGCTTTTAATGTTAAATTAGAAGGCAAAAACACAGGGCAAGAGGGGTGAATGATTATGATTTTGTATTTTGGCTTTTAATATGTTTTTCAGCTGGTTCTGCTTGCATACTGTGCCTGACCTGAGCTAATGCAGCCTTTTCTGTCACTCGAGCAAGTTCTTGACCCTGATACTGCGTCTAATTATGTTGGGTTGGTTGTTTTGGGGGGAGCTACCATCTAATCTGCTCCCTGTCGGCCCCTGCAGATCTTCCACATGACCTACGATCTGGCCAGTGCCGTGGTGAGGATCGTGAACCTCATTGGGATGATGCTGCTGCTGTGCCACTGGGACGGCTGCCTCCAGTTCCTGGTGCCGATGCTGCAGGACTTTCCCGACGACTGCTGGGTGTCCCTGAACCGCATGGTGGTGAGTGCCAGCCCTGCCGGGCCCTGGGTCACACCCCTAGCGCCCACATGCCATCCCCCGGCTTCCCAGTGCTGCCCAGTACGCAGCGCTGTGGGCACGGGGCTGTGGGCACGGGGCTGTGGGCAGCGCTGCTGCGGGTCCTGCCGCGAAGGCAGGGGCCAGGCTCCCCCTCCTGGCGCCGAACAGCAAGGAGCGAAGCCGTGTCCTAATGGATTCTGGACACACCGAGACACAGGAGGAGGCACAGGGGGCCTGGAGCCGTAGCTGGGGCTGATCCATGATCCACATCGGCGGTCCAAAGAAAACTGTTGAGCTCTGTGCTCCATATGCTCTTGAAGGGCCGGTGTGATCACCCGCCTTCCTCTCCATGGAGCTGCACAACATCCCATGGGGGTGGCTGACACAGACCCTGCCGAGGCACAGATGGGAATGCCTCCCGTCATGGGATTACGAGCCAGACTTCCCAGCGCCATCCCAGGCTGTGCTGCCCACTCTGCTGTGTGCTGGGAGGGAGTTTGATACCATATGGTAAATGCATGGGGAGTTCATGGTACCTTTCAACCATCTTGCTGAGAATTCAGGATCTTTTATTCAAAGGGACAATGTCCAGTTGATTAAGGAGCAAAAACTGACAAAGCTTAAAAAATTGCCTCTTATTGCAGCTCTTAACCTCCAGATTCCCCCAGCCAATTTCTTCTTAAAAAAAAAGGGAAATAATCAGGCACTCAGGCAGAATAGAACAAATGTAAAATGTATAAAAGATGTGCCAGCTCGCTATGCCTCCCACATGCAGAGCTGTGGGCACATGCTGCCCATGCCTGAGAGGAGTGAGCATCCATGAAAAGTCATCTGTTTGGGGTTTATTTATTCATTCCTTCCCTCTGCAATAATCATTCACTTCCTGCTGCTGAAAGGTGCCAGACTGACAATTCTGGAGACGAGAACCCTCTATTTATCTCCAGCAGAAGAACAACCCATGCAGCAGCTGCCTGGTCTTCCCCCACGCTGCCTTTTTATTATTTATACAGCAGGAGCAAAGATCAGGGTCCCACTGTGCTGTTCAGGTTCAAGAGGACACACAGGTCCTTATCCTGGGGAGCTCAGAGGTGCAGGCTGAACCCATCCCCATCCCAAGAGGAGACTTGGCTGTGGTACCCTTGCAGGACAGGTTCAGAGCAGCACATTTGAACCATGTTCCCTTTATCTCAACATTTGGCTGCTGTCTGATGGCAACAACTTCTCATTGCTCTTCCTGTCCATCCCTAGGGGCAGAGATAAAAGGTGGAGTTGCAGCTGCCAGTAAGATAACTATAGGCAAGGGGAAGGGTCTTGAAATATGGCAGGAGACAGGACAAGGGAAAAAAAGGATTAAGCCAGCAAGACTGGAGAGACTGGGAAGGATGCATTCCAGAGGCAGGAAGACTCAGCAGAATCTCCAGGAGGGGCAGGCTATCAAGCTTCTATCTGGAGCAGAGCCTCACTCATGCTGCAGTCTTGTCTTCCCAGCCTTGAGAGCCTGTGAAGCTGGGAATTAAACTGGCCTTGTGTGACTTTTCTTTTGCTGCTTCTCTGCAGCCAAATCATCTTTTTTTTCACTTAATAAAAGTGAAAAAAAAATTATTAACTCTGAAAATGGATCCTCAGGAAACTGGGATGGAGAACTCAAGAGATGTTATATGCCCCACCTATAGTTCAGGTGGCCTCCACTCCAGGAGTATGCCAATGTAGAACAGTTTGAGATAGGAGTATTTAACAAAGAGAGTAATTAGTTCTTCTGGAATTGGATGGTTTTTGCTCACAGTCATGTTTTTTAGTCTCCTGAGACAATTTCCAGATGTTGTCATTGGGGTCAGTGATGGATGTGGATGGCATTTACATACAGTCTAGAGTGAAGTAATAGAAGAGACAACTGAGTCAGGAAATGACAAGAAACTGGAGGTCTGGGCTCTTCTCAGGCTTCGGTGGCAGGATAGTGATGGAAGTTTCCAGAATGACTGTTTGAGTGCTGTGATGGACAGGGTTGGGAGGGGAGAGGCCAGGATGGCATCAGTCTGTGCCAGGGAGCCAGTAGGTTGGATTCTGGGACATTCTGTCCTGACCTGGTCATAGCTTTGAGGACATAAATATACTTGGTGCACGACTGCCCTGATTACACACAGGAGCCACAAAGCTGGGATGGAACCACTGTAGGAAAAAAGGAATCTTCTGAAGCTGCTGCAGCCAAGGGGAGCTGGAAGTGAGGTGCCAAATGCTTCAGAGGCTTTCTCCTTGAGTGTGCTGGTGCTGCTCTTCCACGGCTCCGGGGTTTCCCACCTAGTCATTGGCAGCCCATAAAACCAGCTCTGCTTTCCATGCAGCAGGGAAAGGAGATTCATCACCTCCCATCTGCTTTCTAAAGGTTTGATCCTCATCCAGGGGATTTGTGAAGGGTCTGGTGTTGCCAAAATCATATCAGGGGCTCGATAAATCCCCAAGTCCACTTCATCTTGGTGTTTTATGTGTGCACCAGGCTCCATCCGTAGCAATTGTGAAGGAGCTGGTCTCTGGATGACTCCTGAAATGGCAGGGAAGGATGTTTTCAGTATTAATTGCTCAGGCTCAGTCCCAGGGGCTTCAGCATTGGCTTCCCTGCAGTGCACTTTATTAAAACTGGAAACACTGGTGAGTCAGCTGCAGTGTGTGTGCTGCTCCCCGAGACCCCGGCCTGGCAGCTCCTCATCCAAGAAACCCGAGCTGTGCTAGGACCTGAACGCTGCTGGAACACGTGGCTCTGGCCCTCGGGTGTTGTGCTGAACTGATAAACCCTGCAGGGAAGGCAAATATCCCCGTGGCAAACACAGCGACCTTGCACGGCAAACACTGATCATCCTCCCTGCCTCCAAAAGAAGGGGAGCACATGCACTTACAGCTCATCCCCCCTCCCTGCTCACAGCACTTTCTCAGGGAGCAGCTAATAGAAAGCAGGAAGAGAAGGGATGCAGCACCTGTTGTGGAAGACAGAGCAGTCCTACATGGCTGTGCTGTGTGATTCCTGACTCCCCCAAACCTCTGATCCAGCAGGTCCCTCCTGCCCTTCCCGAGCAGACACTTGAATCTGAGTAGCAGATTATCATGTTCTATAAAATCTGCCAGGGAGCAGCAAGAATAGGGCTGCTCCACAATGGGATGTGAGCCAGGAGCCAAGGGCAGCAGGCACAGACAGTGCCCTCCCCAACCAGGGCACAGCCCTGTACCTCTCCAAAACAGGGTGGGCAGAGCAGAACTGCTGGTAACTGGTCATACTGACCATTATAGGGAAAGCAAGGTGACAGTCACATCCAGGGGCTACCTAGGGAGTCCAGTCAGGAGCAGCATGAGCTGGGACAGAGGCCAGGCTGGGAACAGGGCACGTGTTCAGTGCCCAGGGCACGGTGGGAGCTCAGGCAAGGCATGGGGTCAGGCCTGCACTGACACAGAGCCCCAGGGGCAGAGGGGCTGGGTGAGGTCCCAGGCAAGGCTGACTGGGGCAACTGGGACTGGTGCACTCCGAGCCCTGGGAGAATCCCTGCTGCCAGAGCTCTCCTTGGAAACAAGCCCAGAGCAGGTGCATTCTGTCCGAGGTAGTTTCATCCATCACAGCCATCTTTCCCCCCACTATTCCCATCCTTTAAACTGGATCTGGCGGTGCGTTTTCCCTCCCAGCAGTTCCAGCACTGTCCAGGGGAGGGCAAGGATGGTCAGAGCCCTTATTTCACAGCTGGATCTGAGGGCAGTGCGGTAGCAAACCCGGAGTAACAACTCAGTGGCCAGATAAGATCACTGCTGAGACACATGTGGGAGCTCCTAAGTCTGAAATATGGCCTTTCACTACTAGAACTCCTTAGGTATCTGAAATGTTCATGGTGTAAGTCAGAAATCCCATTGTGCCTGTGAACTGTGTCCCTATCCCAGGAAATTCCAGTACTTCTCTGTGTCTTTACTTCTCTCATTAGTCTTCTCCAGTGAGGATTCAACCAGGCACACTCAGTGTTCATCAGAACCAAAACACCCTGCAAGACACCATTCCTTTCCTTGAGGTGTTTCTGTAAGGCACTAGAGAACCCAGCAGTGCCTTTGAAGAGTTCCAGGAATGTTGTCTTCAAGTATTTAAAGATGCATCTGAGCAGAGGCATTTCAGTCCACGCTCTAATCCCAGAGAAACCCTTCTAGCACTGCCAGCGTGGATGTTAAAAACAAACTAGTCTGAGAAAGTGCTTCCAAGTCATTTTAACTCCCTTTTGCAAACACTCTCCATGCCTGGCATGTGTTTGGGATAACGTCCCCCTTGACTATGTTCAGTTGTAGCACAGATCTGTAGCTCCACTTTTGCATGCTCTGGGATTTGGTTAACAAGGAGCCATTTCTTTCCTGCAGTTTAAAGCCTCATTTACCTCCACTAACGGGCCATTTTAGCCACTCCAGTATATTTGAAGTGGTACAGCCCACCCACTGTGGGGACTGCTGGAGTGGGATATCATATTGGGGTGTGGCTCTTGTGGAAATGAGCTCTTGTGGAAATGAGCTGTGCCAGGATGAGGCACCTGGTGCTGGTAAACCTGTGTCCACAGGACCTTTGGAACCACCACTACTAGTCTGGCCTAAAGTACTGTGTTCTTGACCTGCCTGCTCATTCTGTGGAGAACAAAGGCCTAAAATCTGAACTTCTGCTGAGACCTGTAAGCAAAGAATCATCACATCGGCAGTGCCATGAGAATCCAATGCTCTTTACAGATTGTATCCTAAAGGTAATTGCTCTGAAAGGCTTCCCTTCATCGAAGTGCCTCTCTGTGAGCAGTCCTTGATCTCCTCTCCCAGCAGACCACACTGCTCAGGATTTGTTTGAAACACTCCATGTTTTCCTGCAGCTCTGGCTCCTCAGCCTGTCATTACTCAGCCATCTCCTCAGTCTGTCCTCACAGGGGACTGTGTTGCTCCTGGGAATTGAGGTTGGAACTTGTGAGTTCCCAGGGAGCCAGAACTGTTTCTGCAGGCTACAAGGCTCAGTATGTTGGATGTTAAAGAGTTTTGGATGACTAATTCCTACAAAACACTGGCAAGCTTCCTTGTAAACAGCACTCCTGAGCAGCAAGTTGCTGGAAGAATGGCTTTCAAAACTCAAGCCTGCCTGGTGCCCAGATGCTCACAGCCATTAGACCCTGGCAGCCAGTTTTCTGATACATAACATTCTAGCTCAGCTATTCTTACTTTGTCTCTCCAAATTCCCTTTGGAATTTCAGGTTGGCATTTCTCTCCTCCCTGCTCTCAGTCCTGTTGTGAAGGTGTGCTGCCACACTGAACTCAGGGGGCAGCAGTATTTCTGCAGTGCCCAGTGAGAAATGGGGAAGAAAGTCATTTAACAGGGAAGGGATGGGACAGGAACCTGTACTGCTCCCTCTGCCCCAGCACAGCTGGGAATGTGCTGCTCACCTTTACAGCTGGTGCACCCTTTTAAGCAAAAGTCTCTTCAGGATTCCAACTTCCCTGCTGAAGCACAGACAGCAGGTGGGCTAAAGCCATGGATTTACAGCATTTGCCATTCTCTAACTGCAGGGGCCATGGCTTTAGACTGCCAGTACTCCAGGGCTGAGGGAAAGGGCTGTTTCTCCTGGAAATATTAGCAGTGAGTGTGCAGGGATGCCCATGTGAGCTGTGTGAGATGCTCGGTGCCTTCGTGAATCAGGAGTGGGGCTGCAAAATGACACAAAACCTGAGGGATGAAAATGGTGTCCCCCCTCCCTCCCTCCCCTTCTTTGGCCAGGATTCTTGGAACCACAGCTTAGACATAGAGGCAGAGGAGCAAGAGGATTCACTCCTTTGGCCCTTCCCCTCAGGCAGCCCCATGGCCAGACCCTTCCTGCTGCCCTGGACAGAGCCCTTTGCCCCAGCTGTTCGTGACTCCCCTTTGGTTGCAGCTCCCCACACACCCGAGCAGCTGCACAGCCAGGAACAATCACCAATGGCCACATTGCCTCCTGCCTCTCTCTCTTGGCTGAAGGGTAGTTTTTTCCAGGGGAGCAGGTTCCTGCTTTGTTAGGAGGTGAGCCCAGAGCTTCTGGCGCCGGCAGGGAGCAGGGAGCACTCTCTCCTGGGCTGTGAATGTGCTGCTTCTCCTGTGTCTGCTGCCCTGTCACTGGTGTGGCTTTGCCCTTCTTATTGCAGAGTGAATCAGGCCTGTCTTGCAACTGTAACTGAATAGGGCCGGTAACACTATTGCCTTTGTCCAACTGCTTGTCTCCTAACCAGGATCAGCTCTCTCCAGGGGTCCCAGCTCTCTCCAGGGATCCCAGCTCTGTGCCGCAGCTCCCAGTCAGCAGTGCTGTGCTTTGGCACTGCTTGCCACCCCTAGGATTACTGAAAAATTTCCACCTGCCTCAGTGGCTCTCGGAGCCGCTTGCAGAGGTCATGCCCTGCCCACTTGACCATGGTTAGACACCTCCAGAGGTGCCCATTAAATCCAGGGCTCCCAGCACTGCTGGCCACTGGTGCTGAGGCTGCTGAGTGGAGGTCACACAAGTGGCCGTTTGACAGGCCCTCTGTGCAGTGACCTTCCGAGTTGCTGTGGTGCATGTGTCTGCATAGCTACATCCATAACATTGACACCTTCCCAGGAACAGAGAGAAGGCTGAGGAGTGCACAGGTCACGTGCTGCAATGAGTGTCACGTAGCAGGGGCATTTTTCACATGCCTTGTAAGAGCAATGTGTGATGACAGTGCATTTACTTTACAAGGTTTTATGGCAAGGACTTGCTGGCAGATAATACCCACAGGACAGCAAATGTACCTTGAGCTGTTCCATGAAGTCAACCTAATCAGAATAATCATGAATCTTATGCTGGTTTTTCTCCCAGTGCCATGATGTAATTGCTGAGGTGCTGCTTGTGAGTTGCAGAGGCAGCACAAGGTGTCCTGGAGGAGGCTCTGCTTTCCACTGGCCTCTCCTGGCAGGTTATTGCTGCTCAGAAATGAGACCATTTGTAGTTGTCTCAGCTCCCTGAAAAAATGCCCCATTTTACACTGAGAAGAACTTGCTGTCTGGACATTATCAGCTTAATTTTCTGCCCTTCCCACCTCCTCAGGTAATGACCACAGATCCTGGCCATTTCCTAAATTGCTGGGGAGTGATTTTCCCCACTCTGAGATCTTGCTGCTGGCAACCTTGCTTAGGGAAGGTTTTACCAGTCTTTTACCAGTTCTCTGTTAAAGTCCATTTCCCACTGGAGTAATCCCTTCCTTCAGTTCCTCCTCCCACACATGGGTCATTGTGAAAATATCCCAGTGCATCATCTCAGTTTATCCCAGGTTACCAACATGTCAGACTGTCTGACTTCCTTGTTGGAAAGAGTTCGTGGAATCTGGAAGAACCCTGGCCAAAGTAGGTAATGTTAGATGACTAAACCCGTGCTTATTTTTCCAAGTGGAGCATGCCAAGCTCTCCAAAGCCATCACAAAATTAAATTACTTGTTAACATGTGGAGTGGTTTGAACATGGATTTTTGGGTTTAACATTAGCTGTGCTTTTCTGAGCCGTGCCCATGTGCCCAGTGCCGTGTCCATGTGCACAGCACCGTGTCCATGTGCCCAGTGCCGTGTGCCAGTGCTAACGCTGTGCCTGTGTCTCTGCAGAACGACTCCTGGGGGAAGCAGTATTCCTACGCCCTGTTCAAGGCCATGAGCCACATGCTGTGCATCGGCTACGGGCAGCAGGCGCCTGTGGGCATGTCGGACGTGTGGCTCACCATGCTCAGCATGATCGTGGGGGCCACCTGCTACGCCATGTTCATCGGCCACGCCACCGCCCTCATCCAGTCCTTGGACTCCTCCCGGCGCCAGTACCAGGAGAAGGTAAGCACTGGGCTCGGCAGTCCCCTGTGGAGTTCCTTGGCCATCCATCCCCTCTCGTCCATTCACTCAGACAAACCTCTGGAAGAAACAGGTGCAAAATCAGATGACCAACAGTAATGCAAGTGGGTGATTCTTGTTGTCTCTGCCTGTCTTTTTAGAGCAACGTTATCAATGTCACTGCTATCTGAAATTCTAAGTCACTTTTTCCTTTCCGAGATCTTGTTTCAAACCCCAAGTGAATGTTCCAGAATGTGCAGCTTTTGTTTTGCAAGTACTCTCTTTAAAAGTATCCAGATTATTCACTTCAGTGCTCATGAGTGAAGCTACAGAACAAACCCCAAAGCCCAGATCGAAGCTCGGGAGCTTGGAGCGGGTTCCCCAGGTAGCTGTGGAATGAAAGGCACCGTTGTTGAACTGCAGAGGGGAGGGCACAGACAGAAGTGTCACAGCTGATCAGGCTCCCACCACAGCGACAGGTAGTGCTGGGTTTAAAGTGATGCTGAGAATCTGTGAGACTGTCAGGGCATCCACAAAATGCACCTTCTCTCAGTTAGAGGGGCTGGGGAAGCCATGGGAGAAGAGGTGTTATGGTCAGGGCCTTATGGATACATTTAATCTGGAGTTAAAGAAGAGAAATTGGTCCTACTCTGACCTTTCCAGGTGCAGTCAGAATAGGTGAGAGGGGAGCTGTGATTCAAGTGGGGAAATGATGGTCAGCACACATGGTCCAGATGAATTTTATGTCCAGAGAGGAGGTGGGATGGTCTAGGAACAGATTTCAGACACGAGGATTATGCTGGGCCGTGGAAAGAGAGCAGGGCAGAGAGGGAGAGCAAAGATGACCAGGGGCTGACTCATGCTTTGAGGATAAGGAAGATCCCAAACCACAACTGGAGCCAAAAGAGGGAGAAAGCCCAGGAGAAGAGCATGGAGGACTGGGAGGCATCCAGAGCACTGGGCTTTGTATAGAGTTTTACCTCTGTTACAGCTCAGACTAATTCTAATGGAGAGCGAGGCATGCCAGAGAGAAGGACACTGCAGCACTAGGAATGCAAGCTGATCAAATCTCTGGATGCAGAGTGTTTATTCAAATGTGTTTGAAGTAGCATAGAAGTCAAGGACTGATTTGCAAATCCAACCACCTGGCCAGCCTAGAGCAGCCAAGGTTACACCTGCAGCACTGGGCACTCTGGGCTTTGTCTCAAGCCAGGTCTGAAGACAAGGGCAGAAGTTGTCCCTGGAAATTGGATTCCAGTCAGTGCTCAGGGAAACCAGTCACCAGGAAGGCAGCAGGGACTGCAGTGGGGGTGGCAGGAGCAGTGTGAAATGTTAAAGCCATATTAAAATGTGGAGATGTGAGTGAAAGGGTTAATAGATCCAGGAGAAGAGCTTTGTGACAAAAGCAGCAGGCAGAGGATTTCATAGAGGGTGTATTTCTTGTGTGGTGGTTTTAGCAGGTTAATTTCCCAAGTTTTTCTCATGGGATCAAAGCCTCAGGGATTGAATATATTCATTTTCCTCTTGCAAATGGGACAAATGATGGCCTAAAAACAAATATGTATTTACTTTCTGCATTCCTTAGCACTTGAATAGCCATGATTAAAATGAGGCTGCTTCGTGATTTGCAGCCCTGCAACTCAATTTAGTTCAGTCCTCATGGGACAAAGTGCCTGGTGAAGCATATTATAGAGAATCTCAACAAGTTTGGAGGTCGATTGGTAGAAGCAGCAATTGAGAGACCTCTGCTGAGGGCACCTGTGGGCTCTGCCTCCCTCCTCAGCACAGCTCAGCCTACAGGGACTGTGGGAGCTGTTCTGGGAATAGCCAAAAACAGGGGAAACAGTGGGGAGGGAGAGGAGCAGCAGAAACACCAAACAGGAGAAGGCTGTAGCTGGTAACTGCACTGAGAGGCTTTGCTTGGTGTAACCCCCAAGGTTCAGGAGTGGGTTTTGGTGAGGTTTCAGATTGTCGAGACCTCTGCCAAACCAACTTGTTCTTCCCTTGTACAAACAGAGCTTTTGAGAAGAGGAATAAAAGCCAAGCTGTGCTGTCTGTTGGCTTCAGGAGCAGGGCTTGCCTCCCTCTGCCTTGGATTCATTGAGCATTTGGACATTCAATCCCTGTCCTGTCTAAATCTCCTCCCATAGCATCTCACTTCATGCTCTGACAGTTTCTACAGGTCAGGGAGGCTGGATGGGATCGATGGGGTGGTGGGAACCGTGGAGAATTTGGAGAGGCAGACTGCCCCCTCCAAACCAGTGGAGTGCTGATGTTCCTGAGCACAACTGGGGAGTCCCCTGTGGCACAGAGCACTCACACTAGCACGGGCACTGCAGGTGGCACAGCCACCATGCAGGTCTGGCCCTGGCTCCCCCTGAACAGCTCTGACTCAGGACAGCTCTCTAGATGTGGCACTCTGAAGGGACTGTTTGATTCCCAGTCCCAGAGGCAGAGGTAGAAGGGACCTATCTGTCCCATCCCGCATTGCAGGGTGTGTTCTGGTCACAGAGAGTCAGTGGCAGGATCAGCAGCTGACCTCTTAACCTCAGTCTGGTGTCAAACTCCACCATATCTTTGCACCAAGACTGGTGTCTGTTTGCCACATGTGAGAGAACACCCCTAAAGGTCCATCCTGAAGGATTCTGATGAAACATTTCCCAAAGTCATGTGCAGTTCCATGTTACAACTGAGTCAATCTGACAGCTTTGACCCTAGGGGGGAAGCCCCACCTACCTGTTCTCACCCAGTGTTCCGTGACACTATTCTCAGCTGTGCTTTTCATACTTTCCAGACCTTCCCTGAGCTGACTTCTTTCTTCCAGGTTAGTTTTCTGCTGGTTTAGTGGGTTGAATTAGCTACTCTAGAGCCCAGTGAGTGGCAGAGTTGGTGCAGGAGCTGCTGGAGCAGATCCATGAGCAGGAGCAGGAGTGCAAGGGGTGCAAGGCCCTCTTCAGCTGTTCATGGATCAGCTCAAACCTTAACATCTAAGTTCATCATTGACTGCAAAGGTACCCCACAGCCTGCAGTAGCTGTGGCTCACGTGAGAAGAAGAGTGTTTCCTGCCCAGGAGAGGAATAAACTAGATGGATATGGAAGTTATTCTCATGCTTTCTGCAGGTTCTCCTGTTAATTTCTTTCTCTAATCCTAGAGCTCAGATGGATTAGTATTTCTGTCAAGTCACCACACTCACAGAGACACACACAGACACACACAGACAGAGACACACACAGACACACAGACGCACACACAGACACACAGACAGAGACACACACAGACACACATACACAGAGACACACAGAAACACACACAGACACAGACACAGACAGAGACACAGACACAGACACAGACACACACAGAAACACACACAGACACACAGACACAGACACACACACACACACAGTCATACACACACACACACACAGACACACACAGACACACAGAAACACGCACAGACACAGACACAGACACACAGACACACACACAGACACATGCAGACACACACACAGACACACATACNACACACACAGACACACGCACAGACACACACGCAGACACACATGCAGACACATGCAGACACACACACAGACACACACAGACACAGACACAGACACAGACACAGACACAGACACAGACACAGACACAGACACAGACAGACACACACAGACACACAGACAGACACAGACACCCAGACACAGACACACACAGACACACGCACACACACACACGCACACACACACACACACACACACGCCCCCATGCACTCTCATCCTTCTCAGCAGACTCTGTAACCTTGAGGCTCTGGGGAGGGTGGCAATGCTGTTCTGCAGCCACACTCCTGGGAACAGAGCAGAGGCACTCAGGCTTCTCTCCCCCATCCCAGCAGGATGCAAGCACTGATGGGCATCGTGCAGGGAGGCTTGGCTCTCCGTGTCATCTCCCCAGGTACACACAGAGGAGTGACTGATGAGAGGCAGGAATTGCTGCTGTCAGCATTGCAGAGCCCAGCAAAGCCCTCATCTCTCCTTCCAGAGCCTCATCTCTCCTCAAGATCTGTGCTACACTGGCACTCTCCAGCTCTCTGCTCTCCACATTCATTGCCCTGCTCCTCCTCCTCCCTGAGCAGTCTATCCAGAGCCTCTTGTTCTTAAAATATATCTTGAAACTGGGCAGATCCTTGCGTATTCACTTGTCATTATTCTGAAGAAGCACGTGCTGCAGCACAGTTGCAAGGGGACAAGCAGGTAACACTGACGAGAGTCACTTAATAAATTCTGCAGAGCACTGGTGACATCACCTGTCAGTTCCTGAAACAGCCCTGCCCAGCCATCAGCACAGCCCTTCTTCCCACACTTTATCCCATGGTCTGGCTGTCCAAGCACTTTTTTATCCAACTATCAGCATCTCAGCCTGAGTTCAGCAAAGAGTAACTGGGGAAAATTTAGTCATTTTAAAGGCTGAAGTATAACAACTGGAATGTTCCATCTCTGTTGGAGATGTTGGACCAGTATTTGTTGGAGGGGAATTCAGGCACTGTCCTTGTGCCTGCAGTGAGAGCTCAGAGTCTGTCTGGGTTCAGGCAGCCTTTTTTCTTTCTTGGAGACCAGCAGTGGAGAATCTTACTGGACAGCAGGTCTAAGGAGTCATTTGGGCTGTTTTATGGTACATAATGAAACTGTGGAGCTCACAGCTCCAGGGTGCCATGGAGGTTCTGCGTTTGATTAGCCTCAGAATATTTAGACAAATCCACAGAAGGAAAACCTTCCAAGTGCTGCGGATTGCTGAGGTGCAGATACACCCCTGGCAGTGGGTCAGAAAAGCCAGGAGGCTGTGGGCAGGAGCTGCAGTGCTCTGTGCCTCAGTTACTCCTCCTCTTCCTCACCTGAACCTGCCAGACACACCGCACCGGGTGAGAGGAGCCCTCAGACTTCACAGCTGCCTGGGTGTTGAGGCTGGTTTGCTGTGCAGTTTGGTGTTCTGAGCTGCCTCCAGTGGATGTGTGCAGAGAATTGGGTGCAGAGATCCGAGCTGGGGTCCTGGATGCAGGATAATTACATTAGTCTGGCAACTTGCCCTTGCTGATTAGCCCCCCCTCCACTCCCCCTCAAGCTGAGCTAATTAACCCAAGCACAGCCCTGTACTGAAGCTGCATTAATTCTTGTGGCTCCAGGGCTGGCTTAGCCAGGGCTGCCTCGGGGACAGCACGTGGAGCAAACTCCTGTCAGCTGCTCTGAGGCTGGAGCTGGGCAGAGACTGCCAGAATTCCCACCCCTGCCCTGCCGCAAAGCTGTCAGTGGGACACTTCATTACCAATGTGGGCATTGGTAATGAAGGATTTGAAGGGACATTCCCAAGAGGATTGGTCACCAATGCCTGTAGGTTCCCAGGTGGCATTCTCACATTCCTAGAGTTCAGAGGGGTTCTGTAGAAGTCCCCTCCTGAGTAACATCCATTCTGATGTCAGGAAGGGTGCAAAGCTCCAGTACCCTGTTGGTAATGTGTGTGAAGGAGAGGGTAGGGAGCGTGCAGCACTTCAGAAATTAAAGGTGTTTGGAAAACTTCATCAAATGCAAAGTGTAATCAAATTTCCTAATTGGAAAGAGTTTGGAGAGCCTTTGCTTCATCCTGTCATGACTGCACTGGTTGTGTGTTACCTCAGTCTGAGCAGAGGTGGCCTGAGAACTGTCGTGTCCTGTGTTGCTGTCAATCAAAGCATCTGGGCTTGATAACAAGGCTTATAAATGATGTACTCTATTGATTGTGTCTCTAAGCCTCTGATGTGCCTGGGCCTGGTGTCTCAGCGCTGCCTCGGGGTATTTTATTCTGTAATCAGGGTTTTTTCACTGGTTTGCAGAGTCAGTAAGAATGTAAGAAATAGGCAGTGGGGTGCTTTGAATAATCAGTTGTTCAACTCAACCAGAAAATCAGAAATTTGTGTCAAGTGTTTAAAGGTTATTCAGTCCTTTTCATGAAAGAATCCTGGGCCAGTTATGGAAATGTTTGCTGAATGAAAACCTAATGGTTTCTTTTAAAAATGAATTGCAGTGCAAATTGCCTTAACAGAGCTGGGGTGGAGTAGTTTTTATTCTTGCAGAGGAATACTTCACTGGTGAACTTGAGCTTGGTTTGCCCATGTTTTACTAAGAGAAGCCCTATTTTGAAGCGGTAGAACATGTCTCAGTTTGCTGTATCAGGTGCTGCAGATACAGCTCAGATTTTGACATTAATTTGTGAGTTGGAGTCAGACAAACAGTTCTGTTGTGTGAGCCCCTTGGTGGGAGCCTGCTCTGAGCAGTGTCTGTGCATGCACAGGGACTGCCTGTGTTGTCATGGAAAGGAAAGTGTTCTTGCCTCAGCAGTCCTTGGATCCCAGTGTGGGATTTCAAACTTCATTATCAGTTTTGTAATTCATTTTGGCACTTGAACTGTAAATAAATAAATAAACTGCTCACCATGGAAGCGCGAAGCCTCCCCGCCGAGCCGTCTCTCCTGGCAGAAGGCTGCTCCCAGCAATCCCCATTTCCAATTGCACACACTCACTGTTCCCTTTTCCCCATCTCCAGCCCTTCTCTGGTGGCAGATTTTACCTCACCTCCCTCCTTCTGCCCTCCTGATGAAAGTACTGTCAGTCCCTTTCCCACACCACGCTCCAGATATGTGGATTCAGTGGCATGACCTGACTCCAAAATATCCTGTGATCTGAGTTTCGAGAGATTGACTGACCAGGTCCAAAAGTGCCCTGTGCTGGACTACTGACTTATCACTCTGACCCAGCAAGATCTTCTCCTCAGGTGCTGCTCTTCAGGTGCTGCTCCCAGGCTGGAGGTGTCCAGGGAAAACAGGCTTTTTCCATAGCCAGGATTTGCAGGTCTGTATTATGGTACATTCACCATTGCCCCACCTTCCTGGGATGCACAGGATCAGACCTTTTGGCTGAGCAGCTGTAAGAGCAGACAAACAGGGCATTGCCCACAGCATTTAATGCAGAGAGATCTGTCCCAGAACACTTGGATCTTTCCCTGAACTGAACATGCATTGCTCTGCTGGAGCCTCCTTTTCCTTACACAAGTGCATCCCTTGGTGACTTCCATGGAGTCCAGATGTGGAGACTGAGATTGAAATTAAACCCAATCCCACAGTGATTTCATCCTATTTCTAGAAAGATGCAAACAGTATCATAGGACCATGGAATCTCCCGAACCAGAAGGATCCCACAAGGATTATCCAACTCCTGGCCCTGCACAGGACACCTCCAGAGTCACACCATGTGCCTGAACCAGAACTAGGGCAAGGAAATTGTTGAGCCTCTTCAGCCAGTGATTTATTCCTGTCAGAGAGAGGATTCATGACAGAGATTGAGGGCATGGAAGGAGTTAAAAATAATATTTAGTTGCCTCTGTACTGTGAGTGATTTGAGCTTTGGTGGAAGGGGAGGGGAGTGGTGAGGCAATGAGGGAAAGTGGCCGGTTATAGAAGCAAAACACTCAGCTAAATGGTTTCCTTTTGATATATTAATACCTCCTTCAAGGGCTTATTTGAGGAAAAACAGACTTAAGAAAATGAGCTGGGATTTAAATGGACTTGATTGTCTTCAAAGAGATTTAAATAATTCCTAAATGAGTCTTTTTAGTTGAACTCAGAAAGGCCACTAATCTCTGAGCACAGGTCAGGCTGAGGACATGGAGACAAGTGGGAGACTGAGCAGACAAGCACGAGGGAGGAAGGAGGTGAAAGGGACTGTGGAGGGGCATGGCCACATCTGAAAGGCACAGAGAGGGACATGGAGTGGCCTCAGAGAGTGCCAGATGCGCATGGTGCCATGTACTTGACCCTGCAGGAGTGGGGCCTTCACCCTGGCTGAGCAGCTCCGAGGAAAGGGGGGAAACCCCACATGAATCTTCAGTTTATCAACAGAAAAAAGGACTGATGCTTTAATTTCTGAGTATTTCTGCTGGCTCCATCTCTACACACAGGAGTTCAGGGCCCCCAGACCCTCCAGCTGGCTGTGTGAGAGGAGGGAGCACTAGCAAAGGCAGCAGAGACAAGATACCTACCTATTGTTAACGATGACAGAGAATGATGGTTTCTTATTTTACAGTTTTCTTTTATAACCATGATTTTAATTTCTAATCAGAAGCAGCACCTTTATTTCTGGTGAAGTAAATTTGTCCTGTTTTCCCTCTGAGCCTTATCTGGGGACAGCGGTGGCAGGAGAATCTGACAAGCCCCAGGGACATTGCAGAGCAGTAATTTATTGCTCTTTGTTACAAAGCAATAAATCCATGTACAGTAGCGAATAAGCAGAGTCTGAGTCTCCCCATCCAACCTGTGCTTGTGAATTTGAGAAGTATGGGGGTGTTCTTCCCAAGAAGCAAAGGCCAGTTGAAGATGGATAGCAAGGGCTTGTGGTGGAGAGAAAAGGGGTAGGGGCAGGGAAGTGGCAGCAGTGATGAGAGGCACCTCGTGTCAATGCTCCAATTCAAGGCACAGGACTAAAACTGAGGTATAAAAGTGATAATTTTGGTAAATAATTTATTCAACAAAACTGCAGCATTAAAGCAAGCAGAACTTTCTGTGGATTCAAGATAAATTTTTAAAACCTGAGTCAGCAAAAGCTAGTGCCTAATGATTTCCCTTTCCATGGTGAGTGTCCTGCTCATCCCATGTCTGGTTTGCCAGGCCCCACGGATGTCTCATTCTGCAGTGCATCTCCAGTGGCATCTGAGCCAAACTTTCTGCATTCACCAGCATAACCTGCAAGGTTCTCACAGGGCTCAGGCCCACATGTGAGACCCTGGTTTCTGCTCCCTTGCCCTTGCCCCTCTCCCTCCCAGGGTCCAGGATATTCTGTCTTGGCACAGCATCGTGTCCATCCCTGCAGAGCCCCAGCAATCCAGTAATGAAGTGCAGGGTTCATTGCCAGCTCTCTGCCCGGGGTGACTTGCTTGACTTTGATCAGGCTTGAGGGATCGTGGATATTTGCAGTCAGCTCCTCTGCTTTGGAAATGCCAGGAAAGCCCCAGTGTCCCCTCTGCCACCTTGGCTTCTTGGAGCAGTCCCTTCCCTCTGTGGTGCAGCTGGAGCTGTTGGCAGGCGAGGCAGGGCCGGCACGGGCTGTACCAGAGCAGCGAGATGGGGTGTGCAACCAGCACAGCCTCAGCAAATCGGCTCTTCAGCTGCACTAGAGGCACATTCAGGGATGGATTTAGCAGGGAGAAGAGAGGAAGGAGGGATGGAGAAGGGGCAACACAGTCCTTTTGTCAGGTGCACACTCAGGATCATGTTCTGTACTCCTACCAGTGAGAGGGAACGTGACCATTGCAGTGCACACACCTTGTCCCTCCAGCACCTTCAGGGCATGAGGACCCACTTACAGCCCTGTGCTCTTCAGGAAGTGTCATTTATTCTTAGAAAACACTATTCATCCCCCAAACCTGCTCTGTCATCAGTCAGAGCCTGCCCTGTCCCTCTAACACAATGGAAACACAAACCATTAAAAATGTGGACAGGTTAGACAGCAGGAGTGCATGGAGCAACAGGAGCCAGGAAAGGTGAAGGAAATCAGGACCTGTGCAGCCCTAGGTGGGAAGGCAAAAGTGCCATCATGGCAGGGCAGACACAGAGGGGAGGAACAGCAGGCCAGGGGTACTGCAGCTTCAACCAGGTAATGTAGATCTTGGTCCTGTGTGTCCTTCAGTTTGTCTGTGACTGCACACCCAGGGCAGGTGTGTTCTGCTGCTTCCTGTGGCCCCTGGTATGGAGAGTCCTGTGCTCAGTGAGGCCTTGAGGTGCTGCAAGTCTCTGCCAGGTCACAAAACCCGGCCACCACTCTGCCATGTGCTGTGGAAAACCTTCTGTGGGGGCACGTTGTGCTTTCTTTGCTCTCATCCTGCACCAATTTGGGCAGTCTTTGCTCAGCACTATTTCCTGAGAGGAGATTGCCAGCTGAGCGCTTCCTACTCAGGTCTGCTCCCAGGAACCTGGGCTGCTCAGCACCCAGGGAGTCAGGAGTCATCTCCACAGGGTAACTGGCTGAGGATAAGTTTAAAAGTTAAAACATGGGGCTGTCATCAACAGCCAAGCCTAAAGACTCCCCGTGGGGTGGGAGAGTTGTTTTCTCCTGCACCAGATTTACCTTCTGGGCCTGGCTTGGCATGAAGGGAGCAGGGGTGGGGATGGTCTAGCACGTGCTGTCCATGAGCAGGCACCATGTGTTGCATGTCCTGGTAATTCCTGCCCTTCCTCTCTCACCTGCACAGTACAAACAAGTGGAACAGTACATGTCCTTCCACAAGCTGCCGGCAGACATGCGACAGCGCATCCACGATTACTACGAGCACCGGTACCAGGGGAAGATGTTCGATGAGGAGAGCATCCTGGGAGAGCTGAGCGAGCCCCTCCGAGAGGTGAGCGGGGCAGAGAGGGGGCGCTGCACGGTGCTGGCACCTTGGGCAGCTGTGCAGCTCCTGGGGCAGTGTCTCAGCAAGCTCCCACCTCGTGTGTTTCTCTAAAACTCTGCGTGGTGTGCTGGCCTCATCTGTGCTCCGTCTACCGGCTGTGACAGCAGGCAGAGTCAAAGGAAGGAGGAGCCTTCTAGCAGGACCCACAAATCAAAGGGGTCTTTACAGAAGCCCCCCTCCCCAGCTGAAGCCTGGCAATGCGGGTTCTCCCTGGTGTGTCACCAGGATGTCACCCAGAAGCTCTAGAAGGGGTTGTCCTTCTGTATTCCCTCCTCTGTAATGTACCTTCATGGGAGAGAGAATTGCTGAGGAAATGTCTGCCATATTTTAAAACCAGTTTTGCTGAAGTCTCAAAGGTCAACCCTCTAAAACCCCCAGTGAGGATGAGACAGATGCTCTTCCCTGTGTGCTTGGGGAGTGCTGTGCTGAGGCGATTTACTCAGTATCACTTTCTGCCACTCTCTGGGTCTGAGCTGACACACACAGAGCAGCTCCTGTGCTGTCACACCCCCTGAGTGACACCGAGCCACAGGAGAGGCACAGCCCGTCTGCTGTGTGACAGCTGAACAGCTGAGCTGGGGTTTCTTCAGCCAAGGCTGATGATGCAGCCCATGCCCCAGTGACTGGTGGCTCCTCTCCCTCCCCTCTCCTGACACTGTCCCAATCTGCCCAGCATAATTCTTTCTCCGAGCGCGTCGGCACATTTGTGCAGTTTAATATCTCACTGACAAGCAAGGGCAGCAGAGAACGTGGGGCTGCCAGGGTGAGTTATGACACCTTCCCAGAGAGGAGCCCTGGGCTTTCTCATGCAGCATTTCACCAGCTCTCTGCACCTCTCACAGTCCAAGGTTTCCTTCAGAAAGAGGAACACTGTGTGTGTTTGTGAGGTTGGGAATGCTGTCCCTGCTCAGAGAGGAGGCACAGGGCTGAAGGCAGTGGAGCAGGGTGTGGAGCTGCCAGCTCCAGCTCCGAGCATCCACAGCCCCTTCCAGCCTGCGCCAGGGGAGCCACACGAAGGGAACGGCATTTTTTTTCCCCCACTTTGTAATGCACAGGTTAGGTGGGGGATCTGCATGACTAAACATACATGTCTCTTATCTGCTGCCTGTCCTATCTTTTCTTCCCCCTCCCTCCCTCCCTCCCTCCCTCCCTCTCTCATTTTCATCACTCCATGGTCAGGAAATCATCAACTTCAACTGCCGGAAGCTGGTCGCCTCCATGCCCCTGTTTGCCAACGCAGACCCCAACTTTGTGACGTCCATGCTGACCAAGCTGCGGTTCGAGGTGTTCCAGCCAGGCGATTACATCATCCGGGAGGGCACCATCGGCAAGAAGATGTACTTCATCCAGCACGGGGTGGTCAGCATCCTCACCAAGGGCAACAAGGAGACCAAGCTGGCCGATGGATCCTACTTTGGAGGTGCGACACCCATTGCTGTTCCCACACGTTCCCTGAATTGTCCTGGACACACAGGGATGGCACCACGTGGAACTGATACCCCAGGCACCTCCTACTCCTCCATCTCTGCTCACCTCACCTGCCTTGCAGCTTCCTACAGAGGAACTGGGGCAGTAGGAGGTGACTGGGACCCGTGGGCACTGCAGGAGTTTAGATAATAAATAACAACTAAACAGAGAAGGGAGGTTTGTTCTTGCAGGTTCATTTGCTTTTGCCCCCAAATACTGACAGATCAGTGAAGCTGAGAACCTAAAGGTAAAAAATGACCCATTCTCAAACCTACAGGCACATTTATAGTATCCCAGTCCTGCTGTCTGGCATCTACTACACGAGGTGCTGGATAAACATAATGGAGTTAAAAACATAGTCCATCATCTCCCCAGCCAGTGGCTCAGCAAAATGTCATGAAGGTCAGCAGGCAGGCAAAATGTGTCGGCAGCAGAGTTCTGGGAGTAGCATGAGGTCAGAAAGATGCAGGGTATTGCTCTTATGAGTAACATAAAGCCCCTTCTCCTGTCAGAGCCCTGTGGAGAGCTCAGACAGCCGGAGAGAGGCAGGAGATGAATGTTTTGGTACAAGCACTGAAGGTGCCACCATTAATGAATTGCTAAGAGGAGGAGAATCAAACCTGCCTTCCCTTCTGTGAGGCTTTTTCTCTTAAAAAATCCTTATTATGTGTTGCCCACACTCCTACTACTCTTAGTTCCCATGAAACAACCTGTCTGCACCTACCTGGAGTACAAGGATTTTGCATGTCTCCAGCAAGCTGGGATTTGGAGTTACAGGATTGGAGCCAGGATACCCTGACTGACAGACTGGATTGAAATTGCCTGTGGCATTCCATGTGTTTTAGATACCATACACACAACTCTTTGGGGTAGACTTAGCATGAATCCAAGGAGTGGTGCTGGTGGATTCACACCCAACATACACAGAGAGCAGAGCACTGTCAGGCTTTAGGTCACACCAGCTGTCTTGAAGTGCCTGTCTTAGCTGCCCATACTCTCTGTAAGAAGTGGAAAAGCAGGATTTGGGAGCTCTCTGTTGAGTGTTTGAGGAGTTATGGTTGAGTCAAGGGCTTTCTGTTCTGTAACAGCTGAGCATCCTCCGAGAAGGGGGTGACTGCAGTGTAAATGCTCCAGGAGCTGGTAGGTGCCATTAATGTGGCTTTCCCTGACAGTCTAAGCTTGTGGTATATCCACAAAAATCTTTGAAAATTGTGAGAAGACAAATGTTCCAGGTGTGGAGATCAAAATTACACCCAGGCACCAAAGGCACAGGTCAGCACAGAGCCTTTACTACAAATCTAGAGAGAATTAGCTTCAGTGAGAGCACGGCTTGACCTTGTGCCCCCAGTGCCCACGAGGAGTTGGAGAAAGACAGCTCCTCCAGCCAGAATGCACAAATGTATCTTTGATAACCCACCATAACAAAACTTGTCTGGCTAATTAGATCAGCAGAATCCCCGAGGTGCACTTGTGTGTAGCAGCTGCCACAGCCGAGCCCCTGGTATTTGGAAATGTTCGTGCAGAGGCAGAGCGTCAGCACTGACCCTGGTTTTGGTGGGGGAGAGGTGGAGCCCAGCTGGAGAGGAGGCTGGGTGGGAGGGTCCCTGCAGGGCGGTGGTGCCTGTCCCCTGTGCCCTGTCCCCTGTCCCTGTCCCAGCCTGGTTGTCCTTGCAGAGATCTGCCTGCTGACGCGGGGCAGGCGCACGGCCAGTGTGCGCGCCGACACCTACTGCCGCCTCTACTCCCTGTCTGTGGACAACTTCAACGAGGTGCTGGAGGAGTACCCCATGATGCGCAGAGCCTTTGAGACCGTGGCGCTGGACCGGCTGGACAGGATTGGTGAGTAGAGCTGTGAGTCTCCTTCCTTACCTGCTGCCTTGGCAACCCATTGCCAGGCTGGGTCCTTCGTTCCTTTCCTGGAGTTGTGAACCGAAGGAGGTCCCACCCTGTCTCTCCTTGTCTGACTTCAGCTCCCTCAAGGAGCCCCATAATCTAAACCTACTGAGGGTAAATTCAGATTAGATATTAGGAAGAAATTGTTCCCTATGAGGGTAGGCAGGCCCTGGTACAGGTTTCCCATAGAAGCTGTGGCTGCTCCATCCCTGGAAGTGTGGACTGGATGAGCTTTAAGGTCCCTTCAAAACCCAAACCACTGTGATTCAACGATTGTTACAGCTCACAGTGACCCATCCCAGGATGCTCTCTGTTCTGTGGGAGACATAACCTGTGCTGCAAATATCCTGGTGTAACTACAGAAGACTGGCATAAAATTCCTTGGTCACAACAGAGGCATTTAACACAGAGAGATTAAGTGACATGCAGGATCATGCAAGAAGGCTGCAGAGCTGAGAACTGAGCATTTTGGACTCCCAGTCTAAGTTCTTTAACTTACTATATATCTCTTATTATCCATCTCTGCTTTCCAAATGGAAAAGGTCAGTGGAGGTCTGAGTACAATGCAGATGAGGAGGATAGTGGGGTGAGGGGGGTAGGGAATAACCTGGCATCCCAGCAAGGGGTGCAGTGCCTCTGGGGCTTTTGCTGCCAGGAACATTGTATTCTGTGTATCTCATTACCTTCTGCAGATCAGAAAGTGTGACCCCTGAGGAAAAGGTTCTAGGCTAAATATGTAATTTGGCAAAGCCCCCTCCAATGAGGCCCTGATATAAGTGGCAACAGGCCCATCACTTGGGTTATTTAAATTAGACGGTAAAACCACAGAGAAAATGTAATGTCAGGCACATCCAGAGATGGGCCAGCTTGGCTTTATCTCAAATTCTTCTGCTCTGACTGGTCAGTGCTGCTCAGCTTCCCAGCCTGATCTCTCTGGGACTGTGGATACAGGTGGCCAGGGTGTCCTGTGCTTCTTGCCTTTTGCTCTGTGTCTGCTGCACAGGGAACTGAAATTCATGGACAATTCTGAACCAGCATGAAGAGCCTCACATGCTTCTTCCCCAGGGAGAAATTCCCTTCCACAAGCAGCTGCAAAATGTCAGCATAAGGTCAGAAGGTGACACAAAGCAACTGGAATAACAGGCCCATTGGTACAGAGCCCTGGCATTGCCCCCCTTCCTCTTGCCATTCTGCTGACCTGAAACAACATCAGTCCCTATGCCATTGAAAATCCTACTGCTGTCCTTGTTTCCCTGGCAATCAAACTCGAGAGCTGCCTGTTCTCTCAACCTTACACCTCAGCTCTTGCAAAACAGCATCTCCCTAACCCTTCCAGCCCAGTGGTGCCCAGCACTCTTTGACTGGAATTGCCCCAAGGAGCCTAAGGGGGTTCTGGGCACCCTTCTGAAACTGGCAGGTCCCTGGAAATCCCTGTCTTTATAAATAAGGCATTTCTTCACTTCCTCTGGAATGTGCCCCATGCAGACAGAGCAGTGCAGTAGCACAGTAACAGCATGTGACTCTGGGAAAGTAGGATTATCCTGGAGGACTGAAGGGAAGGAACAGCAGTTCTTGAAGCCAAGTATGAACAGAAGCAGGATAATGTTTTTGGTTCCTGTCACGTTCTGCTCAGGATCTGTATGCAAGATGGAATCAAATGAGTTTCTTTCCAAGTCAGTGGTGCATCCACTGACTTCCTTCTGCCCAGGTGACAACATGTCCTTGGGAATCCCAAGCCTCAGTGAAGTGGTTCAGAGTGCTCTGTCACTCTTCTGGTACCAGGGTAAGATCCATCCAGTATTGCCCCTGTGCAGTGAGGAATCGAGAGAGCAGGGAGGAAAATCTCGCTCCATCCAGTCCCAGTGACTGCAGAGACGTTTGGGATTCCCTGCTCATGGAGGGTTGTAAAACACAGTCTAAGCTTGTCAAGGTAACAGGACAGGAAGGTGAGCACCAGGAGCAGGGCTGGCTGGCCAGAGGTGGGATGAGGCATTCCCTTAGCAGGGCAAAAGCAGTTGGAAAGCCTGTGGGTGGGCAGAGGGGAGGAGAGGGGCTGGTGCCCCTGATCTGTTCCCCCCTGGCATCCTGCAGTCATGGAGAGCACAGCCCCAGGGGGCTGTGAGCCACACTGACCCCTCTGTGTTGGTGTCTGCTCTCACCTCTGCTGGTGGGGGGAGTTGGTGTTGGCACCCTGCCTGTGCCTGGCTGGGGAGGAGCTCCCCAGGTGTTCTGTACTTGCAGAGCTCTTCAAAGACGGGAAGGGATTAGTCTCCATGAATTGACTAAGGCTGGGATTCTACAAAGATTTGTGGCCCTGCTGAAGTCTGAGTAACTTCAGACTAAAAACTCCTCAACCTGCAGAATATCACACAACACTCCACAGGCTCAGGGTTGGAAGACTGACACTCAGAGAAATTAGGTTGATCACTGATTAATGGTCATTTTATCACTGATAAAATGATAGCAGTCTCTTGTAAGCTGTAAAATTCTTTATAGCACTTGTGTGTGGAAATGATTCCATTTCTCCAGTGAGTAATTCTTTGTCTGACAGCATTTGTGAATTGTCCCAGTTTGTGATGTTTCCGTTACGTAAGTCGCATCATCCTGTTCCTGACTGCCTTTGAAACTGGCTTTCAGTGACCATTGAAGCTTAAAATTAGATTTTCACAAGTATTTGCACTTGTAAAACACAACCACTTAAATGTTCATTGAAAGTAAATCCAACACGGGTCGTGAATATTGTCAAATCAAAGTTCACTGATGTGTTCACAAAATATCGGGGGACAATTATTTTCCACTGTTCAATGTGCTGTAATAAGTACCATAAGTGCCTGTCATTAGGTTCTCACCATCCCTACCAAGGTCACTGGTGAGAGCTGAATGCATCCTTAAAGCCAGAGGAAGCTGTTTTTTCATTTTCATCAGGATTTTTTTGCCACATAGTTTAGAATGCTTATATTTTTAATGACACTTGCAAATGTTTGTGTTACAAGGATGCCAGTTAATTCAGGATTAAAGATGCCTTGTGTTTCCTCCAGGCATTGCAGATGCTAAAAAACCAAAGAAAAGCCAAGACAACACAATTCCAATCTCTAAATATAATTTATGGTATTATTGCAGTATGAGAGTGTCTGTTCAAGATACTACAGTGGTAGAAATTTTAAAAGCTTTGTCACATAAACAAGCCACAAAAATAGCTGTCCCCAAACTTTCTGACTGCCAGCTCGTGATCCCACTTCTGCAGTTGCAATCCTGTTGGGTTTGCAGCCCTGCCTGTCCAATCCTGACTAATCCTCTGGGATCTGCTGCCTGCGAGGCTGGGCTGGCCTGTGTGAGCGGAGGTGAGCTGGGGATGAGAGGAACTGGGATCACTGCCAAGCTCTGCCACGGATTCCCTGTTTGTCCTTGTCCTGCCTTTGCTCCGTGCCTCAGCTCCTCAGCACTTCTGCAGGGAAGGCAGTGCTGTGCAGGTGGAGCTCGGGATGTTTCACAGCTGCTCCCTGGGGGCAGCTGCCGGCCAGGATCATGGGAATGAATGAAATGGGATGGAGTGTGTACAAATAAACCCGTGTGTGCTCAGCAGCAGCTCCACACTGCAGCCCAAAGCTGTTCCCTGCACACAGGTGAGTAACCCCCAAAGAGCTGTGCACAGGAGAGGAACAGCATTATTTATATATATATATACACACACCTTTTGGGGGCTGCTGATACAGGCACGGGTGATGCAAGGCTACAAGTTCCTGTGGCCCAGGTATGCAGTAGGAGAGTGTGTGTGCTTTGGCAGAAAGCTTTAATTCAGCATCCCATTGGACTCTGCCCAGCCCTTTCCAGAGGTGGAATGTTGTTATCCATGTCCTGACCAAGTGAGGGGAGCAGTGGCTGGCGAGAGGTAACACGGGTTCTGTGCTCTCTCCTCACCTGAATAACCCACAAACATTAATGTCTGTGAGGAATCAAAGTTCAGATGCCACTGTGGATATTCCTCTGGCTTGAAATGCTCTCCCATCCTTTCCAGCAGTTCAGCCTACAATGAGCTGAATTTATTCAGCAGAGAGAAAAAGGCTTTTAGAGTGTGATTTGTCTCTCCTAAGGTGACTGTCCAAGATGGCTTAGGTGGATCCCACCCTGGAAATGTGTCTAGCACAGGGCAAAAGCTTGGATTGAAGCAGGAACCAAATGGTTGAATCTCTTTTTATTTGGAAGCGAAGGCCCAGACTCGGAGTATTTTCTGTTTAGCCTCAGGAAAGGTATCAGTAACTCACCAGCCATGAGGGAATGTAAATTACTTCAGCTTAATTAAGGTGAACTGGCAACCCTGTTCACCTGAATATGAAGTGCCATTTCTCATGCAGCTCCAGAAGGAAAACAAAGCCTAAGACATTCCAAGAGAAGGAACAGTGAGGGAGGTGGTGAGATCTCAGGAGACCTGCCCTTGACTTCATCAATCACTTTGATCTTTGCTACCTGCATCGAAATAAAACACCTGCTCAGATAACATTTTACCATTCCAACAGCTTTATAAATAATTTTCAACCCTCTTTTTAATTGCATGTAGTAGGACGTGCTTACCAGTGACACCTCCGGTCTCAGGGGATGTTTCCTGCCTAGAAGGCACTCCAGCAGCTCTCTGCAACCAGCCCACACTGCAAAGCACCCAGCTGACAGAAAACCAGTGCCAGAGTGTCCAGACTCTTCCAGAATGTGTCCCTGTCACAGCTGTCAGCTCCAGCAGGGCACTGAGATTGAGTGTAAGAGCTTTGGCACTTGTGCCACTTGAGGAGAAGCACTTTTTCGGCTCCAGTCTCCAGGGATAAGTAGCAGGCAGGGCAGGGAGTCACAGCCCCTCCAGAATGACACAGCTCTTCTCCCCTTCATGGATATTCACATTCTACCCAGCTCTGTATATTCAATTTACTTCTCTGCAAAACTCTGTATGATGGGCATAAATGTGAAGAGTGGGAGGGAAGAGCTCTATTTGTTTTGAATTTTGTTTGACTGTGATGAGATTCATCAGATCACATTATTCACTGTGTGTCATCTGACCTGGAGCAGTTTGGCTGCTTCTGTCTGTTAAAAGGGATGCAGGTACCTGTTCGGTTTGTGGAGGAGGAGAAGCAATCAGTGGCAGACCTGAGCTGTACTGGGAGGGAAGACTTCCACTTGGAAACAGGGAGTTGTCCTTTTTAAATGTCCCTTCCAAGTTCAAAGGGTACAGCTTTAGCAAGAGGGAAGTCCAGGATGCACTGGGTGGGTGTGGGAGAGCTCACACATCCCATGGCCATGGCTTTACATGGCTCTCAGAGAAGTTGATCTGGAATCGTTTCTAGAGCAGGTTTAAGTCTTCTGAACTCCTCTAAGGATGCTCTTAGGGTTGATCCAGCTGGCTTTGCTGAGCTCTTTGACCAACAGCTCCTTCAATTCCAAGCAGAAACTTTCCCACAACAGTTCCTGCAGTTCGGTGTGGGTTAACTTGCACTTGAGAGAAGGTCAGGCTTGGACAGGGAAAGAGCCCATAGACTGGGAGATAAGAATTATTTTATATTCCCTGTTCCAGCTGATTTCCCTGTGCACATGGACTCTAAGACAGCAGCAAGAGCTGGAGCAGTGAGACCTTCCAGCCAGGACAGTCCCAGACAGGCAGAGGAGCCTCCCCGGCCAGGGCAGCCCCTGTGGCAAAGGACACTGAGTGTGTCCAGGCTTTCCTGTGATGCCCCTCTGGGGATGATGGCAACAGGCTGAACTCCCACAGGACACCAGCTCAGGACCCCAGTGAGACATAGAAGGGAGGGCAAAGACCCCCTGGCAGCTGGGATGTGCTGCCAGCCCTGCCCTGCAACCAGGGGCCCATTGAGGACCAGTCCTGTGAATAATCAGTGAAGACCTGCAAGAAGGAGCTGTGTGGTGGGGGCAGCCACTCTGACAGCAGGCCAGGGCATAAGGCAGCCTAATATGGGGAGATTATTTCAAATACATGCAAATTCAGAAAGCAATTTAGTGACCTGAATTCTTAAACTGCAACCAGTGGGCTTAGAGAGAGAGCTGAAAAGAAAACTGAACAGAAAGTCACAGCTAATTTCCCCTGTGTCTATGCAGAATTTTAACAACAAAAAGCTAATTTTGATTATTTGATAGGAGAATTATTGTTGAGTGCTGGCTCCTTTTATGAAATCACATGAGCCTTTCTCCCTGTTCTTTTGTGTGCTATCTGCAGTTGAGGAAAATCTGACTTTGCAGTTCTTAATTAAGGGAGCAACATCTGTTTGCTTCGTTTCCATAATTTTACATACCCCCTTCCACTTCAAAGCACCAGTAACTTTGCTGTGAACATCTTCAAGGCTCTAAATATCTTCCTTTTTCCCTATATTTAGCCCATTGTTGCAGTGAGGAAAACAGGGAGTTTTTAGACCCCAGAGGGAGTTCTAAAGCAAGGGAGGGGAGGTGGTGCACGAGGTGGTTGCAGATGGTTGCTCTGCCAGCTCTGGGCCATTTCAGGGGGTTTTAGTTTCTTTAGGTTGAGGTTTGGGTGGATTGTTTATCTCAGTACCTCAGACTGTGCTCAGCACTTTAATTTCTGTGGGATAAACATCACAGAAGGACAAACTGTCACACAGATCCCTGATTAGATTGAAAGGGGACAGAGTCCCTTTTCCTTTCTCCTGATGAAGCTTCTCCCTGGCTTAGCAAGAACACAGGACTCCCTGCGGGTGGCTGAGCAGAGCTGGGAGCTGCAGAACCTCATTTCAGCGAGGGTTACACAGAGCAAACTCATCAGCCTTCAGCCCTCTCACTGCTGACTCTCTGCTCTCCCTCTGGGCAGGGGCTGGGACAACAAATCCAGAGCAGGAAAATGAATTTGAGACTGAAGCAGTTTCATAAATAACATGAAGAGGAGGAGGAATAATCTCAGCCTCAATCTCAGAACCACTGGCCCAAGCTAAATTACTCCCACTCCCTCATTGCACTGTGGGGTTATGTCTCATGTAGGACCTGAGTCAGACCTGCCAGGGAAATGTTTGTCCCACCAGGACTCTGCTCTCTGTCTATTCTCATCTGGTGCTGCTTGGAAGGAGGATTTTCTCCAGAAGCAACTAATAGGACTTACATTGGCCTGTGGAAACATCATGTAAATGTTGCAATTCATTAGAATGGTGAAACCAATTATTTTTTCAATTTGCCAAACAATTGCAATTTGGAAAAATGATTATGAAAACTTCCTCTCCATCTCAATAACTGAGACAACATTTTCAGTAATTTTCTACAGTGTTCTGGAGGAGAAATTTGATATTTTCTTGGCAAAACAGGCGAGAAAAATTTGATCTAATGAAACAGTTAATAGATGCAAGCTGGGCTCAGGAAAACAGTAAAGTGTAATGTAAATTCAAAGGAAAAATGAAGTGCTCTGTTTGAAAACTAACAAAAAAATCATTGCAGGTTTTTTACTGGTGTTACATTATCAATTTGACACAAAGTTAAGGGACTTTGATCAAACCATTTCCAGTCAAAAGTAGACACCTTTGGAAGACGTTAGCTCAGTGCTCTGCCCAGGAAACCAGAGTTTGTGGAGCATCCTGTGTGCAGTCAGGAGCTCAGGCCATGAGGTCAGCAGTCCTGCATCCATCCAGAGCCCTGGAAACATCACTGTGCTTCCCATTGGAATGCAGGGCTGTGGTAACAGCAGTCCTGCATCCATCCAGAGCCCTGGAAACATTGCTGTGCTTCCCACTGGAATCCAGAGCTGTGGTAACAGCAGTCCTGCATCCATCCAGAGCCCTGGAAACATCGCTGTGCTTCCCATTGGAATGCAGGGCTGTGGGAACAGCAGTCCTGCATCCATCCAGAGCCCTGGAAACATCGCTGTGCTTCCCATTGGAATGCAGGGCTGTGGGAACAGCAGTCCTGCATCCATCCAGAGCCCTGGAAACATCGCTGTGCTTCCCATTGGAATGCAGGGCTGTGGGAACAGCAGTCCTGCATCCATCCAGAGCCCTGGAAACATCGCTGTGCTTCCCATTGGAATGCAGGGCTGCGCTGGGAATTCCAGGCTGGGCAGGCACACAGAGCAGATCCACAGCCAAAGCCAGGTGACATGGAACTGAGAGAGTGGGCTGAGGTGTAATGATGGAAACACAGAGCAGTGGCTGCTGTTGAGCTTTTCAGGAGCTGTTCCTCCTCAGCCTGGATTTGTCCAATATCAGGACAGCGAATGCAGTAAGGCAGCTCTTCAGCTCTGAGCTCAGCATGGTGTCCCCATCCACATCCTGACCTTGCACCACAGATTCCCCACGCTGGGATTTGTACCTGCAGCTCTAGAAAGGGAATGATTACAAACCTGCAGCCTGAGCCCCTCGCTAGCTCAGCAGTGCTGGCCACACTCTCCCTGCCCTGCCAGTTGTAATTAGGTGGGCTGTCTTTTCTCCACGCTCCCTTTCTGTCTAAGCAGCAGTTTGTGAGCCTGTTTGTATGTGATTCCAGCAAAATCCAGGTGGAAATGACTCTGTGTGTTTGCAGTAAGACCCTCTGCACTGTTCCCTCCCTTTCACTGCAAAAATGCAGTTTAAAGGTGACATTGGTGCTCCCTCTGGTGTGCCTGGCTGCGGGTACAAGCAGGATCTGTCTGTTTAGGGGCATCCAGTGCTAGTCCAGCCCAGTGTACAACAAAACAGCCATTATATAATATCCTACACATGCACTTCCAGCACAGACAAGCTCTCCATCCCTTGGAATGACTTCAGCAGCTCAGAACCCTGTTTGCCTTCAGGACCATGTCCTTCCCAGGCTGGTATCTTTCCCTGAGATGAGAAAAGAAAGCCTTTCTGCCTTGTTTTTTTTGCTTTGAGGGAATGATTGGCAGCAGGTGAGACACAACAGCATTAACCATCCCATCCCACTACCCCTGTCAGACATGTCCCAGTTCAGCTCCAGGACTTTTGTCAGCATTTCAGTGCAGCTCAGCCCACTGCAAGCACCTCTTCCCTTACAAAGTGATAAATGCTTGATTTTGAAAGTCAGAGGGGAGAAAAAACCCTCACTGTGTTCTTCCAGTGCTTACCTACAATTACAGTCAGATTGCTCCTTCTTTTATTTATGGGCTTGTCTGAAATCAGTGTCTCCATTCCTGGAACAGAAGGGAATGCTTCCTAACAGTTCCTTTTGTCTGTGAGCTCCCTCATAAACTGCTGTGAAGTCACCTCTGTTCCAGGAGAAGCTGGATACACTGTACTTACCCACTGATGTTTTCCAAGCCTGGTTCTTGTGGGTGTTTTCTGTACTTCTCAGGCTTTACAGCCAGAACTAAACTTGCTGTATCTTCCCAGTGACAGGTGTGGCAGTGACTGGTATCTCCCTTGTGCTCCACAGTTTCCTCCCTATTTGTGCAATAATTATTTCAGCCGTTTCTGGTGGTAGATTTGGAACTCAGTGAGTTATATTCAAGACTGCCATTTCAGACTGACTTTTTGGGACACTGGGATCCCAGCTCCCCTTCGGAGTGTCATTCCAGTTCTTTCCTGCCATTTGGCTGGAGTAAGAGGCATGTCCTTAAACTCTTTTATCTGTTACATATTTAAAAGATATATCATATACTAAAAAACCAAACAACCCTCTGGATGTCATCTAGATGGACCTCAGGTCATAAAGATGGACATGGCCAGGTGAGCAGGGCCAGGTGAGCACACACAGCACACAGACAGGTGAGCAGGGCCAGGTGAGCACACACAGCACACACAGGGTGGGCTGAACCCTTCCCATCCCAACAGCTTCAGCAAACAGGAGTGAGAAGGAGCCCACAGGCAGGTGCTGTCCTCAGTTCAAACTGGCAGGTTTCAGGAGACAGGACCCTTGAAAAGACAAGAACAGAGATCTAATCCACACTAATTTAGTAAGAAAATCATTCCAATCAGCATTTGCCAGCTCCTTATAAATCAGTGCTGGTACATTACCAGTCCATGTGCTGTGATGGGAACAGAGATATGGAGGTTGTTATGTCCACACCAGAAAACCACTCCTTTGGGAACTCACCTGTGCTCTGGTGACAGGACATAGTCCTGAATGGTCCCCTTGAGCCTGACTGGTTCTGTCCTTCAGGCCAGGAGTGCATTCCTTCAGTGCAGGTGCACTCCCAGGCCAAACAAACTCACTCCACCACATTTTCCAGCCCATTGCAAAGGCAAAGCACTGAGTTAATTCTTTGCTGCAGGCTGGGAAGTGCAGCTGGAACATGACGTTTCTACCTGCAGTTTCCCTAAAGCTGGGACTAGAAGGGCATGGCCAGGCAGGTTGGGAGCTGCGGGATGTCTGAGGGTCTTACCCAGGCCAGCAGAGCTTTTCTAGCACAGAAGGCCATAGAATAGAATCACAGAATAATTAAGGTTGGAAAAGACCTCCAAGATCATCAAGTCCTTCTGTCCCTTATTCACAGAGACATTTCCTTTCAACTAAACCCATATATTTGACTCCAGAGTGAACCAGTTGCATAAGACAGATGAGGAAGAGGTATAGCTGAAGGAGTGCAACTGAAGAATTCCCTGGACTGATGAGGATTTATTCTCTATTTCTAATGGATACTCAGACTGTGATGTACAAGATAAGAACCTTCCAGATCCATAAGCTTTGCTACCAGTCTGCCACACTTACCAAAGTGGTTTTACTATCTAACTAAGGATATGCATCCTGTCAGGCTCAGTTTGTGGGACCCTGAAGTTGTTCATGCCACAAAAGCAGAAGTTGTGATGTTTGTCATCTTGTTGCTGGAGCAGAGAGACTGTGCAGATCCCATGAGGACAGTGCCAACAACTCCAGGGAAGTCTGGCAGGAAACTTTGAGGAAGCCTCCCATGTTTTGACATCCCCAAATGACTCCTTCTCTCTTCACTTTCTCTACAGGGAAGAAAAACTCCATTCTGCTGCATAAAGTCCAGCATGACCTGAATTCAGGTGTTTTCAACTACCAGGAGAATGAGATCATCCAGCAGATCGTGCAGCACGACAGGGAGATGGCTCACTGTGCTCACAACGTCCAGGCTGCCGCTGCCGCCGCCTCCACACCCACCCCGGTCATCTGGACCCCCCTGATCCAGGCCCCCCTCCAGGCTGCAGCAGCCACCACCTCGGTGGCCATCGCCCTGACCCACCACCCCCGGCTCCCCACAGCCATCTTCCGGCCTCCGGTGTCCGTCCTGGGCTCGCTGGGGCAGCAATCCAACCAGACTCCCAGGCAGCTGAAAAGGTTTCAGTCCCTGATCCCATCGACCGGCCCCTCTGCCGTTGGCTCTCCCTCCAGTACTCCATCCCAGCTTCACACACCCGGAGCAGAAACCCCCTCGTCCTCTTCCTTCCACATCCAGCAGCTCGCAGGATTCTCGGCTGCCGCCGGCTTAGGCCAGTTCCAGGTGGGATCCCCTCCAGGTGGCTCAAGCCAGCCGGGTTTGAGCAGCACCTCCTCGGTGGGACTGAGCCAGTTCCAAAATGCACCTTCTGGATCACCCCTGGGTGTAGCTCAGCCCGTTCAGCAGCAGCAGCAGCAGCAGCAGCAGCAGCAGCAGCAGCAGCCACAGCCAGCCCTTTCCAGCAGTGGATTTGGGCACTTCCAGCAAGCCACAACCAGCTCCCCATCGACATCACTCACCCAGCTCTCATCAAACTCACCCCCCAGTCTTCTCAACCAGTTCCAGCCCACCACCAAACCACTGCAGGGGGGACAGTTACAGCAGCTCTCGGGCAGTGGGACTCTGGGGGGGATGAACCACTTCCAGCCCCCTCCTTCTTCCAACTCTCCATCCTCCAGCCTAAGCCAGCTGGCACAGGCCTCGGGTGGGCCGTCCTCGGGCCTGTGCCAAACACATCCAAGTGCATTAGGATCTGTAACGGGAACGATAGCCCAGCTCCACCAAGAACGGCCTCCCTTCGCCTCCATGTCTCCACTCCAACAGTCCGGTGTCGCCTCTCCCTGTTACACCCCTTCTGGCCTTAGTCCTCCCAGTCAGAGCCCAGTGGCAACAAGGACTTTGCCGGGCGGCGCTGCCGGGCCGCGGGGCTCGCAGGGCTCGCTGCTGCTGCCACAGCCTGCCAGCCCTCCTGCTCTGCAGCTGCTGCACGCCAAGGCACCGCCGGGACGGCTGCACCAGGACATCAAGCTGATCTCTGCGTCCCAGCCATCGCTGCCCCAAGAGCTGGCGCAGACACTGGGCCACAGCTCTCCTCATTCCTCTAGAGAATCTGTTTCCAGCTTCTCTCCGTTCCCTGGAGGAGGGCCTGGGCTCCTGGGCAAGCCCTGCAGCTCGGTGCCCGGGCGTGTGACTTTGCCACGGCAGATGTCCTCAGGTTCTTTGCCGCACCCGCTGGTGTTCGGCGCCGGCGCTGCTCCCCTGACTGCTGGGGGGCGGAAAGAGTCCATAGTGCTCACAGGGGATCTGGAGCCCGTCAGATCCAAACTGCCCTCCAATTTGTGAGGACTCCTCCCCGAGAGCTGGTTATGGCAGCCCTGCAGTTCAGCTCATGAAGCATTTTCTTTTCCTTTCCTTCCCCCCCGACCCCAACATCCACTTTGTTTTCTCCATTTCTTTTGTTTAGGTTTAACTGTGCTTAGAAACAAAGAAAAACACATGAAAAACAACGAAAAAAAAAGAAGATAACCAGGTATTCTTAGAGCTATAGATTTTTGGTCACTTGATTTTATAGAATATTTTAATACATGGAACAAAAGGATATGAGCAAATTTAATCCAACGAGGTAACGCACAGACAAGGCGTGTGCCTGAGCTGGAACATGTGAATGATCAGCCATAGAAGCCACCAAAAAAGGTTTTCCTGTTGAGACAAAGATCCGAGGTTGACGTGGGCTGTAGAAGGGGACATCAGGTCAGGTCTGTAGCTGGTGTTTTGGAGCAGCCCTGGTTGGGCTCGGCTGTGGCCCTGGTCCACAGCACCCGGCCCACTGGGTGCTCCAGAAGGTGTCCCTTCCTCCCATGTTCCCTTCTCTGCTCAAGTTGCAGAGGAAATGAGAAGAGGGGGGAGTTTCATTATTCCAGACCCCTCTAGGGACTTCCCAAGGGCTGAGTTCTGATTTGGACTCCACCTGAAGAAAACGAAGGTGACCAGGAAGTGGATGGGCCTCACTTCATATTGTCTCTTTCTTACTCCACTTATGCTCTGATGGGAACAAGGAGCAATCCCTTGTAAGTCACAAGGAGGGCAGTGATTATCCGTCCCCTCTGTATTTTTGCCATGGATGTGGGCGGTGGGAGAAGTCCTGGCTCTGCCAGCACACCAGGCAGTGACCTCAGCCTGCAGAACAGCCCAGACTTCAGCCTCTCCCTGGTTTGGGAAGTGTGTGTGCAAAGCAAGGGGAGGGATGGAGAAAGCAAGCACTTTAACCTTCCCCCTCTCATGTTACTGTCTCAGTGTCCATGGGCTGACTGCTTTGAAGAGAACTAGAAAAGGATTGAGAAGTGTGGTGCACTCACCCTGCCCTCCTCCTCCTGAGCCCAGGGGAGTTTGAGCTTTGAGGCACCCAGGGTGGTTCTGGTGCCCAGCCAAGGATCCTCCAGATTTGCAACTCTGTTTTTACCATTCAAACCAGATTAGACCAGAGATTGGGCCAGCCATGGTCTGTTATTCTCCCCTGCTGGAGGGTCCGAAATCCTTTGTTTGATTTCACCAGCAATAAGAGCTGCACCTGATGGGCTTTGGTCTCACCCTGCAGCTGCAGCACCACTGGACACACCTGGGGCCTGGCAGGCACCTGGAGCTGGAGGTTTTGGGCTCCCCTGACTTAAGGCAGTCAGAGTGATGAGGACAGGGAAGGGAGCGTTGGGTGCACACAGCACTGAGAAGATACAGCCTTTACCTCTGTAGTGAATGTTTCCTTTTCTGTTACACTGATCCTTTCTCTGTTTTGGTTTTTCTTAGGCCAAGAGGTGTCTACACCTCACTGTAAGAGTCAGGTGCTCAACTTTTCTAACCCTTGTTAGAAACACATCCAGCCTCCCTCTGTTTCCAGCTACCATGGGGTCCCTCCAGCCCTCAGAGGGAAAGCAGGACTTCATGCAGCAGTGCCAAAAACATACCATTGTCCCAGTAATGATACAGGTCCCTCAAACTCCCTCTCTGACCTCCTCCCCCCCTAAAACTCCGGCTGACAGTTGTTTTTTATACCGAATTGTTTGCAAAACTCTTGACATGTGCCTGTGTCTTGAATGTTGCTGCAGCATTCCTGGGCACTCCTGCTTCAACGTGCTTTGGTGGCTCAGAATTCAGATGTAATCAGCTTTGGTCTTCCTTAAAGGGTCAGGGGAACTCTAGAAATGTTTTTTCTACTAGCTACATACACCTATATATGTGTGAGTGTGTGTGGTGGGAGGGGTGCATGTGTGTGTGTGTGTGTGTTTGTATAGATTTTATATATCTATCTATATATACACACATGCTTTTATATATATAGTATAGTTATACACATATGTAGTCTATTTATGCACACATGTAAGCACACACACACACACATATATTTATATATATATATATCCTAGTTTTAAAATACATGTCAATTTTGACCCTCCTGTAGGACTGATTGGCAGGTGATAATTATAATCTATAGATCCTGCTTTTCCAAATATGTACAGGTTCATCTTGAAACAGGAATTGAAGCAGACTCACAGACCCTCTCATATTTTCAGAGGTATGAGGCAGTTCCTAGAAGGAAGACTCACAATATCCTTCTCAGTTTTCTCTTTGGTTTAGCAAACTTTTTCCCCCGTGTGCTGGAGGGCCCCTAGAACAAACGAGCATCTGGAGAGGTTGGGAGCTGAGTTTGGGTCTGGGGTGGGGGAGCAGGGGGGAAGGTCTCCAGCCCAGCAATGCCAGGCCCTCCTGGATGACTGTCCTGTGGCTGCTGCACTGGTACTTGAATTCCCCAGCCCTGGGGATGCTCAGACAAGGGAGGGCTGCAGGAGCCCCCGGGCTGGCTCTGGTCAGTGTGTGTTCCATCCACCACTGCTGAACATCCTCCTTTGCTTTGTTTTTCACGGGGATCTGGTTGGGTTTCCCCTCTTAGCAGTGCAGTAGCCAATACTGAGTTATTCCCACTGGACCCCGGTCAACACTAGGCTTGTCTCAGTAGGTGGAACTATTATTATTATTATTATTATTTGTTTTCTTTTGGGGGAAGGGAGGGAAGAGTTCTAGGGGTGGGGTTTGCAATATAAAACACACAATAAAAACCTTAGTAAATAAAAACATGAAAAACCCATCCCTCTGACTTGCTGTCTGCTTTAAGTGGAGAACTTCAGGCAATGTTTAAACTTCAGGCAGGTTTAAAGAAGAAAAATCCCTTGGGTGTCATTTCAGTCCTTTGCCTCACTTCTGCCTCTGCTTTCCTGATCTCTTTAGAGCTTTAGTGGTGGGTCCAGCACCTCATACCTTCTCATCTGAAGTCTGTATTGAGCCGTTGCCAGTAGAAGTGTAAAACTTTTGCCTACACTTGAATTTTTAACAGTACAAGAGAGAAACTGGTAGTTGTTTTGCAGGTGTGTGTGTGAAGTCCTTCACATTAAAGGCAGACTCTGGCTGACTGTGTGATCCTCGGAGAAGGGCCTAAGGAGCAGGACACAGGTGTGAACACCCCGGAACAGGGACTGTCACAGAGAGCACAAAGCAGGCAGGAAGGAAGCAGCTGTTTCCAGGTCTCAGGCTCAGCTGGATGGTGATGCCATGGTCAGGAGCTCGTGTATTTTAGGAAGGTCAGTCTGGCCTCAGCTCTCAGCTTTCATTTCACTCCTGGGATGCCCTCTCAGAGTCAGTGTCCAAACCCACTCTGGGAGTGACTCCTGCTCGGTCAGTTGTCCTGGAGTTTCCGTGAGGGAAGTTCAGGCATTAAAAGGTTTGTTTTGCCTTTCAAAATGAATTTCTGTGCCAGGCTTCTTTCTTTTACATCCCATTACTATCACAGAGGCAATGGGTTGGAAGTCCTGCCCAATCCAGAATATCTTTTAAAATTGTATTTCAGAGAAGATTTTTAAACTTTCAGGTTAGAATAGAGCAAAATCCAAGTTTTGAGCTCCTAAACTTCCCTGTGAAACTTTCCTTTTGTTCCCCATGACCAGGTTTTGTTCTCCAAACAGGGTTCAGGGCACAGCCCCACTACCAGGAGCTGCAGTAGGATGGGCAGGACCACGTCAGGAGGATCTCATGCCCTTCATGAGAGCAGAGCAGAGCACAGGAACACAATATCCATGAGGAGGAGGAACCAGTGACACATCTGGGAGCCTGGTCTGTACCTTTCCCAGAGCACTCCAACACCTGTGGCCAGGTGTCTGCTCTGGGCCATCATGTATCAAGGTGGCAGTGAGAGCTTTTCCCTGACCAGAGAAAAGCCCCAGCTCCACTCTCTGGAGGAGTTGGAGGAAGCCCCATCCAGTGTAGAAAAGCACTTGGAAAGGCTTGGCTGGTTTAGCAGGTGTTGGTGCCTCCTTGTCTTACTGGAAGGAACAAAGACCACACTGGGATTTCATGCTCTGGCTGTCAGGGCAAGACCCCTCAGACATGAGGTCCAGGTCACTGCCCATCAACAGGGCAATTTCTCCACTCCCTCATCACTACCTTGATAAGACCCTGAGGTGAGGGCTGAGAGTGGGAAAAAGGCAGGATCACCAGCTCTTGTGACTTCTCCCTTTGCCCAGTTGCAGTTTGGCCAGGGCTGTTGATGGGAGTTTATCCTTGTCTTGGGAAACTGCCCCAGACTGGCTGCCCACCCCACTCACTCTCCCACCTAAAGAAGAGGGACCAGGCAGGTTTAGGGGAGAGGCAGGAGCTCTCAGACTCACTTCTTGGGCCCTGTGAGAGATTTTGGGGTGTTGGACATGACAGAACAGACCAGTTTGTGGCAATGCTTTCCTGCAGGCACTGGGATTGCCTGGTCCCTGCACCAGCCAGCCTTACCCAGGAAGGAAGGTGATGCCAGAGCCACAGGGACAAGCAGGCTGAGGCAATCACTGGGAAGTGAGGGATTTCTGCCTCTCTGCAGCCTCACTGAGCTTTTGGGTGGTGAGGCTCATGGAGCACTGTGTGGGCAGCACCCTGGCAGGACCCTGAGCGTTTTTCTCCAGTCACAACCACCCTAATAGAGACCCTGCAACACCTCTGCTGTGTCCCCAGGGCACCTCACACAGGGGATGGGGTTGTGCATGCCCTGGCTGAGTCCTTTCTTTTAATCTGCAAATTCAGTGATCTCATAGCCCTGGGCACAGGAACTGTGAGCTCAGATGAGGCAACTGGTGCCCTACTCCACTCAATACCTGAAAAGAAAAGGGATTTGCACCTTCTTCCTCCTTGCTGGAGGAGTCATTGGTGCCATTTCACTGCTCATAGCCCTGAAGGACTTTCCCAACACTTTGGGAATACCCTAGTGCCTGAGTTGGAACTGGTCACCCACCTGAGCTGCTCTGCAGCCAACCCCTGCCAGCCTGCAGAGAGCAGGAGCAGCCCCAGAACCTCCCTGTGGGATGGGACACAGCGAGAGGGCAGGAAGGTGAGGGCACAGGATGTTCCTTTTCTCAGGGAGTGGAGTGGGCAGAAGCCTTTGCAGCCCAGCCCATCTCTGCCAGCAGCCTGTACCTCCCTGGGACAGGGACACAGAGATGAAATACAGACCCCAGGGAAGGCACCCCAAGGTGGGAGCAAACTCCTGTAGCCCAGGGAGGGAGAGGAGGATCCAGGGTTGGCTTCTCAACAGTGCTGGGAATTCTGCTTGGGCTGAAAGGCTGGCCAGGAGTTTCTGCTTCCCATAGGAAGGGAGCTGGAGACAGAGCTGGCACCAGCGTGGGCCCAGCATCTGGTGAGGCAGGATCCTTCCCCTTGGAGGTGATCCTCCCTGCCCAGCACTGGTGGGTGGCAGCTGTCACATCAGCAAGCCCCTGAGAGGTTCAGCTGGGACATCAGCACCATGAGAGTCCCAGGAGAGGGGAGCAAAGAGCCCATACCAGGCCCCCAGGAGCCCAGGGCTAATACTTTGCCCAGAGCTGACCCCAGACCAGGGTGATGGTTGCAGGGGGGAAGCCCAGGAACTGGAGGCTACTGGCATAAACAAGCAGTCCCTTTTTGCTGGAGGCACTTTGATGCCACAGACTCCTTTGCAGACTGTATCCCACCTCATCCCTGGCTGAGGTGACCTGTGGATAGGGATGTGGGTGGCCCTTTCCCACTGCTGAGTTAAAGCTGGGCTCAGTATTTGCCCTCAGCAGTGGGAAGAGAAGCAGGGCAGGGAAGGCAGCAGTTTGGTTTTGCCCTCGGGAGTTGGTGGTGGTTTTGCAGCAGCTGTTGATCAGCTTTGCAGTTCCTTGGTCACATTTCTCCCTTTTCCCACACAGAGAAATGCTCCCAGGTTCTGTGTATGCCTGGGGGCCCTCATCCTCATTTCCAACCCAAGTCTACCCTCAGAAATCTGCAGAAATTAAATCAAGCTGCTTAGACACGTTGTGAGCAAGCTCCCTGCAGAGCTGCAGCCTTGGCTGAAAGCTGCTTTTCTGCAGGAGGGGACACAGTGGAGGAACTGGGACACTCCAAGGTCCTGGCCCCAGGTCAAAGCTCATCAGCCCCTGTTTTTCAGCACAGCCCATCAGTGCTGAAGCCTGAGGTGTTCTTCCTCTCTAAGGTGTTGGCTGGGAGGCCTCAGGGGACACGCAGGCTGACCCTGTCTGTGAGCTCTCTGCTCTCAGTGCCACCCTCCCCAGGGACCCCCAGCAGCACCCTGAGGAGCTGAGGCTGAGCTGAGGGTCTGACCTGCCCAGGGCTGTGCTGGGGGCAGAGCCAGCATGTCCCCACCCCTGTACCTGCCTGACTCTGCTCCCAGCAGCCCTGTACCTGCCTGACTCTGCTCCCCTCCAGGGGACTGCTGTCTGGATGGGCAGGGTGTCTCCAAACCCATCCCCTCCCTGCCTGATTCCTCCCTGATGGAAGAAAGAAAAGGGGCTGAATTCTAACACAGTTTATGACTTGGTTGTGTCACGTCATTTTGCAGAGGCCTCAGACATTCAGTCTCACTGATTCCAGCACACCTTTGCCTAAGCCCCACTTTGACTTTAGCTCTGATTTTGATGGAGCTGAATGTGGTGCCATCTACTATGGCAAATTAGGGGAAGAAAATTCTGGCTTGGTTCTGCCATTTACAGCGGTAGGAAAGGAGATTGATTTTCTTTTAAGCAGCATTGCAACCCAGCTGCCTCCAGCTTCCAGCTGACCCCAATCACAGCAGCCACTGTTCTGCTCAAGTCCTAAAAGAAGCACCTGATTAGAAAAGACATTGACTGAAGTCTCTGAGAGAGGAAGATGCTCTTTTGTTTCAGTGCAGGAGGCACAGCTTCCCCGGTTAAAATGGGAGCTCTAGCCCAGCAAAGGCCAGGCCTCTTGTGGGAATTCACTGGGTGACCTCTTGGCGTGGGCACTGCAGGGCATTGCCCACCGGGAAGGGAGAGGGAGCAGCCTGGACAGCATCCTGCAGTGTCCCGCAGTGCCAGGCAGGATGGCGTTAACAGCATCTCCCAGTGCCACGTGTCTGAGCGCCTTCCCCTCCTTGGGAGCAGCTCTCCCTGACTGTGCTGCAAATTAGAGAGCTCTTCAGGGTCGTTTCCTCCCTCCTCCCTTTTATTTTGTGTTTTTATACCCAGCTTTGTTCGGCTATGATGGGGATGGCCGCGCCGGCACAGCCTCTCAGAGGAGCCACGTGCTGTCCCCTCCAGCCCCGGCGGTGCCCGAGGCTCTCAGGTGTCCGGGCCACCCGCCCCAGCCGAGGGACGGGGTCGGCTCCAGCCACGTGCGAGACGGTCCCCGCCGGCTGATCTGCAGGGCTCGGGACTGACTGTGGGGCTGCTCCAGCCGCAGGGACCCGGCGGGGCAGGGAGCGGGGATGGGAACGGGGCGGGGGACGGGGCGGGAAGCGGGGCAGGGAGCGGGGCTGGGAGCTGCTCCCTTGCTCCTGCCGATGCTCCCGCTGGCCCAGCTGCCTCTCCGTCCATCCCGGGAACAGCCCCGTGGGTGGGGTACAGCACATGCAGGTGCTGCTCGAGCAAAGCCCCACAGCCAGGAGGGCCGAATGGACTTGTGCTAGCTGGGATTTCTTGCTCTTAGGAAGAAAGGTGCAGGACAGGGCTTCAGTGCTGCTCCTTTGGAAGCATTCCCGCTTTCTCCTCTCCTCCCTGGAGCAGCCTGGGTGTACTGCCCGGAACACAGGACCCCTCCTGGGGAGGGAGGGGGGACAGTGTTGGGGGCAGAACAGCTCTCGTGGCCACACTTCCAGGCAGGAACAGTGTCCTAAGGGATTATTAACCTCAGGCCCCTCTTGTGTCAAAGATTTCAGTGTCAGGACCCCCTGGTGTTTCATGTCCTGTAAGCCTTGTGCTCCTGGAAGGGCTGTGGAACTGAGCACATACATTCTTAGCTCTACGAAGATGCTTGAGGAGTAGCTTTAATCAGCTCTACCGTGAAGGCTCCACCCCACAGACCCATGGTGGGGGTCCAGCAAAGTGGTCTCCAAAATCATAGGGTTTGTTTCAAGTAGTGTGAAAGCAGGCAGACACCAGCCCTGAGCACTCAGGAGTGTCCTCTGGGAACCTGTGAGTCATAAGGACTGAGGACTCAGCATCCATTTGTACTTTGCCCTGGTGTTGTTCTTTGCTTGATGGGTTTTCAGTGGCTCTCACAGCCCCTGAAGCAACCTTGCCTAGGAAGGGCTGTCCCCACTCCAGCCCTCATCCCATTGACACTCCACTGCTGCCAACCCCCTGTCCCCAGCAAAGCAAGGCCCAGCTGGGTGGGCAGAGCAGCCCCAGCCCTGATTGGCTGGGCTGGGCACGTGGACAATGCCCTGGGGCTGGGGAGGGGCCCTGAATGGGGATGAAGATAGGAAACACCTGGGGAGGGTGGGAAACACCTGGGGAGGGTGGGACACAGGGGCATGTTCCAGTTTGACTTCTCACAGAGCTTGCAGCAAACAGCAGGTTCTTCAAGGTCTGCGGAGGTAAGAGGGGTGGGTGGTGGGGATTTTTGGGTGGTTCATTATTAAGCCCACTTTTGGGGGCATGCTGGGAGCAGTTGTGGGGAAAGGCCCTGGCTCTGTGCTCCCAGTCCACACTGGGGACTCTGCCCCCCCTGGCTGTGGCTGCCTTCCACTTGGAGGTGGTCTGGGGGATGTGGTTGTAGTGGAAGGTTCTGGAAGGTGCTGTGTGTTGGTACTTGGATGGTGTGCCCTGCCTTTGGGATCCCCTCGGTGCCCACATGTTTGCAGCAAGGACTGGGCAGCATTTCCTCCCAGCTCCATGTCTGGGGGTGCCTCATCCTTTTTGGCTTCGCCACCTTCCCTGTGCTCCCAGCCCCACTTTCCCAGCACTGGCTGTGCCACTTGGATTCTTTGCCTTTTTTCCCCAACTGGGAAGAAACCACCCCAGCTATCTGTGATGGTTCCCAGAGCTGGGCAGGGGAGGGCAGCGAATGCCATAGGGATCCAGGAGGGAATGCAGCCATGGAAGCCCCTCTGAAGCACCTCCTCGTGCCTCCAGCCTGGTCTCCAGAGCATGGGGATGCTGTGAGGGCCACGTGGCTCTTCAGAAGGGGATGGAGAAATCCGTAGGAGCAGCCGGGGGGGGTAAAGTGGGAGGGCAGGATATGGTCCTGCTGCTGGAAGGATGCTGCTCCCTGGGCTGGGCAGGGGGCTCTTCCTGGGATACGGCAGTGACACCCACACAGGATAACACAGGGACAGCCCTCGAGGTTGGGGGGTGCTGGGAGAGGGTTTATGGATGGCACCGTATGGGAGTGATGGAGAGCCCCGGGAAGGTTTCCCTGGCAGCTGCTCGCTGCCAATGCCTCAGTGCCCTTCTCCGGTGACAGGGATTTCTTATTGCCAGGCTGCACATCCCCGCGGCAGACAGATTGATGGGAGCAGTGCGGGAGCGGGGATGTGCCTGATAAAGCAGCAGCAGCTTCCAGGGAAACCCCTGTGCGGGAGGGAGGGAGGCGCCGGCCCCGCCGTCCTCCGCAGCGCTGCGATGGATGGAGCGGATGCCGTTACCATGGCGACAGTGCGGAGGAGAGATGGGCTCTGGTGTTTTCCTCACGTACAGGGATACCAGGATCCGGGAGGATGCTGTCAGGAACGCAGCCATCCCTTCTTTCCCTGTCCACAGGGGAAACCCCTCCCCGGGCTCTCCCTGGCCGGGCACAGGCCGTGTGCCAGATCACAAACCCCAGTCCTGCAGCCCCCCCGGGCGGTGCCAGGTGTTGTCCCCACCTCAGTCCCCCTGTCCTGCTGCAGGATGTGGCCTTGGGGTCGGCGTTAGCAGTGGCCTCGTGCTCCCTCTGAAAGGGTCCTGGGGGGGGGGGGCTGAGCTCAGGGCAGGGTTATCCAACACCTGCCCCGGATGCTCCAGCGCTGTCAGGACCTGCCAGCCAGAGACCATCACTGGAGTCATTAATGGGGTTCCTCTTTCTTTTCCCCTCAGGTTTGCAGCCCAGGGCTGAAGACCCCACCTCATCTCTAGGGGAAGATAATAGGAGGTGGAGGCACTGACAGTCAGCCCACAATGAAAGGGGGAAAAAGGAACACAGCAAAACCTCTGCCTGTGGCAGCCCAGCCTTCCCTTGCCTGCAGCCTGCTGAGGGTGAGTCCTGCTGGTTTGCATTAAGTTAATGTGTGATGATTTTATTGCTCTATCCCTGCATGTCTTGTTTCATTCTCCCAGCCTTCACAGCGATGGGGCTGCTGCAGGAGGCTGGAACCAGGAGTGTCTGGGGCAGGGGATGGACGGGGCTCTGCAGCTGCTTGAGCAGCACCACCTCTTGTTTCCAAGGCTGCCACTGGTGCACTTGTGTGTTAAAAAAGAGCTGTGTTTAAACTGTCCCCAAGACCAACCCGCTGTGGGCAGAGCACCCTTGGCAGCTGCCTGACGGTGGGATGTCCTGGGGCAGCCTGCTTGGGGAACAGGATTTCCTCCTAAGAAATGATCAAGGAAAACCAGCATTTGCTCAAAGCTGCAGCGCTGTGGGAGGCAGCTGTCATGGACACTGTGCCTTTGGAGAGGGAGGGCTGGAGAAAAGGCAAGGTGTGCTGGAAGAAGGCTGGGAAACGGGAGCTGAATTTGGGAAGCAACTGGGAAAAGTTGATTCTTGGTTACCAAAGGACAGGGAACAGGTTATTATCCTAGTGCAGCTGCTTCCAGCTCCGTGCAGGCTCCTGTGCAGGGTCAGAGAGTCGCTCTCAGCTGGTGGAGAACAAGTTTCTTTCCCCACAGCAAGGGGGTCCAACAGCATTCCAAGTAGGCTGAAGGCTTTTTTGCCCTCCCTCCTTGGATTTTAGTCTGTCTCCCTGGCACTTTGTGGCATTCAGGCTTTTCCTGCCTTTTCACAAGGCTGGATCTGTGGATGTTTTCCACTCTTTCACTTTTATGTGCATGATCTTGTGGCCACTTTTCCACCTTGTGCCTGCCAAGAGCTGACTTTCCTTTTCCAAACCTGCTGGTCTTGCTGCTGCCTCTGCCCTGTCAGCCCTGCATGTTTGCTGGGATGTCTGTCCCTGGATTTCCAGGGGGCAGCACTTTGGAGAGCTGGCAAACACTTCTGGAGCCAGGAATTTTGCTGTGTCTGCTTTTGGAAGTTTCTAGAGAGCCACTGTGCAGCTCCAAGCTTGGCTTCTGAGGTCCCACAGCTGATACTGTGTGGTGAGGGGAGAGGTGTAGTCTGGCTGGAGGCTCTGTTGGGCTGGGGGAGCCCTGATCCCACAGGAACAGGCTGGGAGAGCTGGGGGGTTCCCCTGGAGAGGAGAAGGCTCCAGGGACACCTGAGAAACCCTTCCAGAGCCCAAAGGGGCTCCAGGAGAGCTGGAGAGGGACTTGGGACAAGGGATGGAGTGACAGGATAAGGAGTAATGGCTTCCCACTGCCAGAGGGCAGGGCTAGATGGGATATTGGGAAAGAATTGTTGGCTGTGAGGGTGGGCAGGCCCTGGCACAGGTTGGGCAGAGAAGCTGTGGCTGCCCCATCCCTGGAAGTGTCCAAGAACAGGTTGGAGAGGGCTTGGAGCAACCTGGGCTGGTGGAAGGTGTCCCTGCCCATGGCAGGAGGTGGAACTGGATGAACTTTAAGGTCCCTCCCATTCAGACTATGCTGGGATCCTATGGAAAGTGGTAACGGTTCAATATTTTTGGCAAAGGCTTTTGAGTTACATCATGTTCAGCCCCTGAAGGATTGCTTTTATTGAGATTAATTTGGCTTAAATCCAGTCTCATTTCATATGGAGATGGATGGCTGTTCTTAATGGGGAAAAGGCTGCAAGTGTTGCACCGATCTAGTGCGGGTGTGAAGGCAGCCCCTTCCTCCTGTGTCGGGAGCCACAGCCAGGCACGGAAAACCTGTTATTTGTGGCTGGAGCTGTTCCTGACCTGCCCCCGGGAGCAGCAGCGCTAACGGGAGGCTCCTTAAGCACAGCCATTCCCTCCCAGGCGGCGGCAGCTCCGTGCGGGCTCCCTGTGAGCGGCAGCTTCGCTACCAGCGAGTCACCGCTGCCACCTGCTGTCCCCGGGCTGTGCCACAGCCCCTGGCACAGTCACTGCAGGGCTGAACTGCACCTGCCCTAGAGCAGCACAAACCCATCCCTCTGTCAGCTGGAGTGACGGGCAGGGCAGCACGGGGAATTTATCCACTGGCCAGAGAGAAATGCTCGCTTTGTACCATAGAACCTGGAGCACCAGTGACGAGGGAGCTGTGGGGGCTCAGCCTGCAGAAAAGGAGGCTCAGGGGGGACCTTCTGGCTCTCTGCAACTCCCTGACAGGAGTGGGAGCGGGAGGGGAGTCGAGGAACAGGGACAGGAGGAGAGGGAACGGCCTCAGGCTGTGCCAGGGGAGGCTCAGGCTGGACATCAGGAGGGATTTCTTCCTGGAAAGAGTTCTCAGGCACTGAAATGGGCTGCTCAGGGAGGAGGTGGAGTCACCACCCCTGGAGGTGTCCAAGGATGTCACTCAGTGCCCTGGGCTGGGTGACAAGGTGGGGATCAGGCACAAGGTGGGGTCGGTGACCTTGGAGGGCTTTTCCAGCCTCCGTAATTCTGTGCAAATCCCAGACTGGTTTGGGTTGGAAGGACCTTACAGCTCATCTCATTCCAACCCCTGCCATGGGCAGGGACACCTTCTGCTATCCCAGATTGCTCCAAGCTTGAGATCAGTAAATACAGGGCAGGGTTTTCAAGCTACCTGTCTGTACCTTTGCTGTGCCTTGGGCCACTCTCAACTTACTGGACAATGCCTTTGCTCCCCACTTCTCCCCTGGACAGGTGGATGTGCATGGCAGTGACATCCCTGCCCAGCTGCAGGTCCTGGCACCCCTTTGGAGGGTCTGGGAGTTCTGTCTCACCCGAGGTATTGGTGTGGGTGCAAATTTCATGATCAGCAGAGGGATCTGATAAACAAAATGGGGAGCGGGGGTGCAAAACCTGCCGGAGCAGTTTTCCTGTTTGCAGGGGTCAGGATGGTGCTCCTGAGGACACAAATAGCTGGGAAAGTGGCTGATGACCAGTGTGAGTCTCCAGTGTGAGAGAAAGGCTGGAGTCAGCATAAGGGGAACAACAGGGTATCAGTTACAGAAGCTGCAAAGGGCTCTATTCCATTATTATAGTATTATTTTTCATGATTTACCAATGTACTAAGGCTATTAAATGTACTTTCACTGGTTTGGACCCCTTCCTTCTCTGCCTGCTTATTAAAAGGTGGTATTTTTACATTGCTCTGAAATAGAAGGCAGACAGAATGGTGTTGCTTGCTCAGTGACTGTACAAAGATTGAGGGGGATAACAATTTTCCTCTTCCTTCTCTGGAGGACACAACCTACCAACCCACAGCAAAAAAAAAAAAAAGAGGCAAGTAAAATCCCAAACCTGATCCCTGTATTGATTAGGAATAATTAAACAAACTCTCCAAGCAGCCCAAATTTGATTGGATTAAAAAAAGTGTATTGGATGTCCAATACCAAATAATAAACATGAAGTTATTAAAAAAAGCCATAGAGGATACAGCAAATACTACAGGAAAGCAAAAAAATTGTACAGAAAGGTCGACGTCTACAGCAGCCTGGAAATCATTCTACATGAGGATCATAAAACAAGATACAGGTTTGGTTCTCTCTCCCCACATGTCTGAGGGAAGCTGTCACTCAACAGCCCAACTATGACACTACAAGGATACACAATGTTCCAAATTTAAAATCACAGGATATGTAAGAAAACATAGCATTAAAATGTGAAAAAGTGCAATACAGATTGTACACTGAATTGAATAAATGTTTTTTTTCTTTTTTCTTTTTTTTTTTCAGTTTAACCTTAAAAAACCAACTTTGAACAGTTGTTTTATCATTAAAAATATTCCCCCTCCCCGAATTCAATGACAGTATTAACATTCATGGTGTTATACATAAGGAATATTCACAAAGACCCCCCAGCCAGGAATACTGTGTATGTAGGATGGTATTTCTTTGGGTAGAGGTAAAAAACAGACAAAGGAAACGGTTCACACCCTCCTCTCAGGCCAGGATGTGCAGCTGATTCTTTAAATACATATTCTGTAGCTTATTTTGCCCTGAATTGTACTGATTAGAAGGCCAAACATCAATTATCCCAGTGGCCCCCAGTGCCCCAATTAATTTGATTCCCTCCCCTCCCTCAAATAATAAATAAATGCAGGAAATGTCCCGGAAATGACAACACAGAGTCCAGGAAAAGACAGGGAGTGACAGTGCAGCCCCAGCCCTGCTGTCTGTGGGGGATCCCGAGGCTCTGCCCTCTCCTGGAGCCTGGGATGGCCCCCCTTCAGCTTCAGTTCCATGGGGAACAGAAAGTAAATGAAGCAGAACTCCTGTTTGTTACTGGCACTGAGGCAGTCACAGCATCTCCTCTGGTGTCCCCACAGCCCTGGCAGAGGCTCAGCAGGGCCCTGGCAGCCCAAATCCCAGCAGGAACAGGTTCCCCTCTGAACCAGCAGGAAGCTGGAGCTTCCTTTTGTCCTACCAGTGGAATTGCACACAGGTCATCAGGCAGCTGGGCTTGGGTTTTCTTGTTTCCCTGACCTACAGCCCCTCCTCAGGCTGCTCCTTCTCAGAGGGAAGGGCAGAGCCAGGCAATCACACCCAGGGAACAGGAAAACCCTTGTCCTTCCCTTTTACCTTCCCTTCCTTTCCAGACAGGTAAGTGAACAGCACCTGAGTCACTAATACTGCTTTTCTTTTTACATGGTTTCCCAAAGTGTAAAAAAATACATTTTTACCTTGTTTCTGGCTCTGGGGAATCCTCCAGAGCAGGATCTTGTTGCATGGCCTGGGATGGAGACACAGGGCAGGGGCTGGAGGTGCTGCTGCAGGACCCTGGGGCAGGGAGTGCCCCCCAGGCAGGATCTGGGGCTGGAGGGTCCCACAGCAATCCCCTCTGGGAGCCCAGCCTGGGGCCTGTGCTGAGCCCTCACTCTGCACTTGGCAAGGTTTGTGATGCATCTTGAACTAACAACAACGAAACAGTCGCCCAGATAAGCTGCATGTAGTGTCACCTAAACATAAGGAACCCTAATTTACAGGAGGAAATTCTTGCAATGTTTCTAAATGAGATCTCACTGCAGTTCAGTGAGCAGAGACACAGTTATGCTGAAGGGACAAGGAAGGACTTTACAGAAGATGCTTCATGTTCTTCAGTCTTCCCAGTCACTGGAGAAAGACAGGAAAACAACAAGGATCACCCCTCCCCAGGGACCCCCTCCCCTTCCCCAGCTACTTTTCCCCCCACTCAAAATATTGAAACTGCACAAAAAGCGACAAACAAGCCTTTCAAATTACATTTCAATTCAAACAGACTGGTAATCTCACAGTGATGAGAGGAGAAAGTCAGGCTTTTAATAATTATAATATAAAAATAATAAAAAAAGCTTACAAAGAGCAGTGCAGCATCCCAAAAGGCCATGGATTAACTGCCAGAAGGGGACGTAATTATACGCAGAATAAAAAACGAAACAGAACAACCCACACTGGCAATGAATTTCCATACACAATAGAACAAGCAGTCAAACCTCAGCCTAGGCTGTGGAAAACAACAGTTTCTCCCTTTTTTTTTTAATTACAATATTTTTTCTTTTTATAAAAAAAGATAAAATAAAAACACAAATAAAATTGTACATAAATGCCAATGTCCAACACTGAAAAGGCAGGGCAATCACACCACTGAGACAAAACCTGACCAGAACAGAACTAACGGCGAGTCCGTTTGCTTTCCTTGTGTCTGGAGCCAGCCTGGTGTGTCCCATCCTGCACAGGGGCTGCATTCACCCGGCCCTGCCTTCACTGCAGGGCAGGGACACGCAGCTCCCCTAGGGTTGGTTCCTCTCCTTCCCACGTTGCTCTCATGTGCTGTCCCTCTTTCTGGTTTGTTTTTTTTATTCTTTTTTCCTTTTTTTTTTTTCCTCTGTACAGTTCCTTGTGTTCCAAGGCTGAGTCCCAAGCCTTGCGGCGCGGTTTGGAGTCATGTCCTGTGGAGGTGGTCACGCCGTGGTGATGGCATTGAGGTCCTTCATGAGTCCTTCCAGGTGGGCCATCTCTTTGGTCAGCTCATCCGGCTCGTAGGTCTGGGGAGAGGGAGAGGGTCAGACAGGGAACATGGAGACACCGTCAGGGACTGCTGGGGGCTGTGACCCTGACTCAGGAATAACCACAAGTGGATTTATCCACAGTTACAGGAATTAACAGCTTGAAACAACAACTCTAAGGAGTGGCCTGGAGCTGTGCCAGGGGAGGTTCAGGTTGGACATCAGGGAAAGGTTCTTTCCCCCAGAGGGTGGTCTGGCACTGAACAGGCTCCTCAGGGTGGTGGTCGTGGCCCCAAGGCTGCCAGAGCTCCAGGAGTGTTTGGACAATGCTCTCAGGGACATTGAGGGATTGTTGGGGTGTCTGGGCAGGACCAGGAGTTGGACTCTGATCTTTGTGGGTCCCTTCCAACTCAGGGTATTCTATTCTGTGATTTTATTTTCAGTGCAGCTCTTTGGGCAGTTGTGATTCAGAGTCCCACTGACTAAACCATGATCAGCTGACCTGGTTTTTTCCTTGTCTCAATCCCTGCCTGAAGGGAACAGCTGCCTCTGAACCAGAGCAGGCAGTTCAGACAAATCTTCCCACCTAACTGGAGAAAAGGTTGAAGGAATCACTTCAACACAAGTGTTTTGAGAATCATCACCCTCACTAAAAATCAGCCTTAGCTCAGGGGTCCAGTTCCAGCTGTGCTGCTGAGCCATTCCCCCTGGGACATTCCTCTGGCAGACACACACCACGAACCAGGGCATCTCCAAGCCTTTTCTGACCAAGCCCTTCCCAGTTCTGGGCAGTTTTCAGCCCTGATCCTGCTCTCACTTGCTTTCCTTCTAGAGACAAACCTGCTCCTTCATTTAAATAGCAACAAGCTTCCAGTTTACCAAACATCTGGATTGGACCAGAAAAGTCATCCCTGTCCTGGGTCCAGCACATTATCTACCAACTACTAACAATGACAAGCAGCAGCTGAATGTAAAGTCACTCCTGCAGGCTCCCATAAAAACCAGAATTAATTCAAGTCATTACCTAACCCTAAACCCCATAATTCAACTCATAATTTAATTTTAAAAACTCATACTTGAACTAGCAATTTAATTTAACTGATTCAATTTAACTAGTATTTAGTATGCTGACTCCACCTTGCACTAATTTATCAGTGAAAAAATTTATAAATGGCTTTATTTAAATATTACTAATTTGCTGATGGATAAACTGATGAGTGTGGGTTTGGTACTGACCAAACAAGACAAACAAAGGAGCAGTGACCTCTAGACAGAAGGGCAAAAGGGCACCAGATCAACTTTCTAGACCAGCACATGCAGAAATAAAATCAGGAGGGTGACAAAAACACTTGACAAATGGAGAGGACAGTGAAGAAAAAAAGTAAAATAAATTCAAAATCAGCATTTCCTGTAGCAGTGATCCAGCAAACACCCATGTGATACTAAAGACAATACCTGATCCTAGTGCTCCAGTAGCTGCTGGAGTAACTTCTTGGCTTGGATTTGAAAGGAAAACAGCTCTTCCAGTGCCTGTCCCCCACAACATCCTCACTCCTGACTGGCTGCTCCCAAAGCAGCCCAGCAGCCGGGGGCACCTTTCCCAGGAACCAGAGCCACGTCTGGGATGGTGGCAGGACACACACTGGCATCAGTGCTAAGTGCTCTGTGTGCAGGGGCACTGGGAATGCTCTGCAGCAGCAGGGCTGGAACAGGACCTTGCCTTGTGTGGAATGTGATTCTCCTACACTTTTATGTGGATTCACAGGCAAGGGAGGTGCTGGAATTCTGGAGCCTCCCAACCCTCTGCCTTTGCCAGTGCCAGTGCGGAATTCCTGAAGTTTCCAGGTGTGACACAAACAAGGAGAGACTCCCCGGTGTGCTGAGCACTGCCAAGGCCAGGCCTGGCAGCAGTACCTACGCTTTCCGAGTCCTCCAGCATCCGGGTGGTCTCCTGTACGTCGGGGGCACTGGGCACCACCACGGGCATGGGCGGGCGGGTCCGGCCCAGCGTGCCAATCGACGCCGTCTTCACCGCGTGCACCGCGTGCGGCGGAGCTGGAAAGCAACGGCACAGGGTCAGCCCTGGGGAACTGGGGCTTGGGCTGGTTCAGGAAGCTCCTGACAGGAGGAGAACAAGGACGGGGGAACGGCCTTCAGCTGAAGGAGGGCAGTTAAATTGGATATTGGGATGAAATCCTTCACTGTGAGGGTGGGCAGGCCCTGGCACAGGTTCCCAGAGAAGCTGTGGCTGTCCCATCCCTGGAAGTGCCCAAGGCCAGGTTGGACAGGGCTTGGAGCAACCTGGGATAGGGAAAGGTGTCCCTGCCCATGGCAGGGGGTGGGATGGGATGAGTTTTAAGGTCCATCCAATCCAAACCATTGTGGGATTCTATGATGAAGAAAGATGGTATCAGAGGAAAATGAGCACTTCATTTGGGTCTGAATTTTTGTCTAAGTTATTTATGTACAGGAAAAGACCTTGAAAATGACACCAACAAAATTCACTGACACATTTCCCTTGATGCCCAACTCCATCCACAGCCCCCCAGGACCCTCCCTTTTTTGGCAGTGGTGTGCCCATCCCCTCACCTTGCTGGGTCAGCAGGGGCGTGCTGGGCAGGGTAGGGTCATAGGAGGGCCCGGCCGGGGGCACCGCGGGCACCGCGAAGCTCTTGAGCGGGTGGGACGGGCGCACGTGGGCCGTGGGGAGCCCCTGGGCAGGGTCCTCCTCCTGGGCACTGCCCAGGTAGGAGCCCGTGGAGCCCTCGGGGTCCTGGTGGTCAGTGCCTGGCGGGGCCGAGGCCGCCGGCAGCGTGTCCGTGCTGGGCGTGTTCCGGACGGACTCTGCAACACAAACACGGTCACTGTGGGCACAGGGCGGGCACATGGGAAGCACCTGGGCCAGGTCACTGCCACAAGCTCCCAGGGAAACTGGGACACAGCCCCAGGTCTGTGTGGCTGCCCCGTGCTAAGGAGAACCATGGCTGGGAGATGAGCCATTCCACATCTCCAGCAACACCAAATCAGCTTTGCATCTGCACTGACTGACTACGGCCCCATGTGGTGAGTCCTCAAACAGCACAGAACACAAACCTTCATCCTCCTCCTACCCTTGAGCACCTCCCAGTGCCAGCATTTTTAACCAAGTTTGTAATTTAAGCAACATATCAAGCGCTGGTGCACACACAGGAACCCAAGTTTTTCTGAGATGGGCTTGAAATCTATTTACTTATAATCACAGAATGATTTGATTTGGAAGGGATCTTAAAGATCATTTCACTCCAGCCCCAGCCATGGGCAGGAACACCTTCCACTATCCCAGATTGCTCCAAGCCCTGTCCAACCTGGCCTTGGACACTTCCAGGGATGGGGCAGCCACAGCTTCTCTGGGAACCTGGGCTAGGGCCTGCCCACCCTCACAGGGAAGAATTTCTTCCTAATAATTTCTTCCTACTTGCTGAAAGCTCAATTGAAGGCCCAGGCTTTGTGTGTTTGCAGCAGGCTCCACACTGGTCTGAGGAACAATGAGATGGTATCTTACATTTGGGGCATCGTGACCCCACCTGGGGCACAGGCAGGGAAGGATCTGGGCTGTGGGAGCTGCCACTTCCCTGGTGCAAACCTCTGCCTCTCACTTACTGCCTCCCTTGCAGCCCCAGAATTGTTCTCATAAGGAAACAATACTTTTGGCTGTGACACCTTAAAACATTGACCTTAAGCTACAGAAGTTCAGCATTTGCTCCATCTCGACACTTACAATTTGGCAACAGTGTGGCTTTGGAATTTTTCAGAGCACTGGAGACACTGCAAGGACTATTGCAGTTGATTGTGCTTCCAGCCTGGAAATGCTGCATGGGAATCACCCCCATTTCTGTGTTCCTCAGGAAGATTAACAAATGTCAGCTCTCAGTAGCCAAGTCCGGGCTTTTCTCCTCTCCTGCTTTTCAATGGAACTAATTAAGGAAAAACTCTCACATTAAGTAGCTCAGATTTAATCTGATGTTTCAGGGCTTTTGCCTGAAGGCTTTAGTATAAGGAATCCTCCTGTTTGTGTCTGTGTGTGGAACATGGAGCCGCCTTCTCCAACGCCACCATCATGTATCCCAAGGATCTGTACACAAAAGCTCCACCTTCCCAGGATTGTACCTGCATTAACCCCCCCTCAGGAACACAGAGCGGCACTGACCGACCTTCAGGCTTTGAGTTCCACGCGTTTCACTTGTGGCTCCATTAAAGCAACCCCTGCCTGGTGGTTTGTGTCTCACCTGTGGAATTGGCCCTGTCTGAGAGGGACATGGCTGTGCCCAGGGGCCAGGGGCTGGGCTGGTGGTGGAGGTAGCTGCGGGTTGGAGAGGCGAGGCTGCCGGAGTGGAAATGGTGGTGGGGGTTATCGAGTGAATGGATGGGATGAGCACTAATCACAGCTGTGGATGAACACAAGACAGAGAAACACTTAACACACGCACAGTGCTCATGGATCGAAGGCACCACACCCCTCCCTTCCCCACACAGCCGGGCAGCAGATCCACAGGCCACCTCCAACTCCTGTGGTACCAGACCTAAACCATGCACAGGACAAAAACATCCCCTAATTACAGGTGAAAAAACAGCAGCACCAACACAATGCACATCGGGATGCACTGCTGGATTTCAAGGAAGAGAAAAGTTCTGATGAAGAATAAAGAGAATACAGATCTGTTATCCACATACAGGATACTGATAAAGAGAAAAAGTAGTGTGTTAAAAAAGAAACAGTCCTTTGCACCTTAATATCCTTCCAGGGGTTTTGTATTCCAGTAGACAAAGAAGGAGCTAATTTGGTACACACCATTACTGCAAAGTAGCTAAAATGGAAGGACTGAATTATCCTAATCTAGTACCTAAAAGGGAAATAACTAGATCTGGATGCTGCAGTGGGTGGGAAGATGGGAAAACCCAGAGCTGAACACAGGGAATGGTGCTGGTGGTGCTTCCTGAGAAAGGGCCTCACACACCTCTGTAACCTTCCCATGGAGCTTCTGCAGAGAGGGGCCTGACACATTGTGTGTGTTCCCACTTACTGTAAAATAGAAACTACTGCTGGAGGCCTTTAGAGCTCCTGGAAACAGGATGAAAGTCAGAGCCACACAAACAACTTCAAGCCCTGAGGCACCAGCAGACCTTGCACCTCGCTCCTCATCTCCCAGCTGTGCCCAGGCCTGGTTTGTTCTCTCTGGGCAAGGCAATGGCTCATAAAGGGAGGGAACCAGCCAGGCTTTTCCAGGGAACACAGCAGGGCTGGCATCCCACAGGGCTGTCAGGGCTGGGGCTGCAGGGAAATCACCCCCATGGCTTAACTGCCACAGTTATCACATCAGCCTGCACACAACCAGAGGCACAACTGGCTTTAGTGCCTCCCTACCATGTGCAGCACCACTGGCACCTGCTCATCCTGGGTGGGACTGATAAGCAGGTTCTTGAGTATCTTCCAGTGAGTAACAGCACAAGGAGTGCTTTGCTGGGCTCCTCCTGTGGAGACTGGACAGACACAGGATCCTGTATGAGTTCACCTCATCCTGTGTGTGTCCAGTGCTGCCTCCCATCCAGAGGAAAACACTTATTATTGCTGCCTCCTCTGTTTGGGGTCACCAAGGTCTGCACCCATCATGTCCTACTGCCTGGCAAGGGACAGGAACTCCCCAGAATCCCACAGCTCAGTGTCCCCATTGGACACCCATGTCTGATACAGACCAAAACTAATCAGAGTAAAGATTGTTAGTATAAAACTGCATCCTCTGCTTCTTCCTCCTATGTGGAAAACTGGGAGACAGCAAGGAGCATCAGACTGCTTATTGTAAAACCAAAAAAAGAGATGTTACTCTTGTAAAAAGGTTGTAGAACAAGGAAACACTTGAAAATTCACAAACTGAACCAAGCAGGTCACCAGGACACCTGAAAAAGCAGGTAGAGAGCAAGAAACTCAAGTACTCACTACAAGTAATTAAAGCAAAAAGTTATGAAATGGAAACAAAGAGATTGATCTGAAATCATTCCTTAAAGACACGAGGGCTGTGGCAGCAGGGACCTGGCTGCAGGTGGAACATGAACAGAGAGCTCAGGGAAGTCTAAAGCTCAGCCCAGGAGAGCTCAGTGTTGCCTCCTGTCCTTGCCACTTGTGTTCTCACTCAGGGTTTCAGTCTGGCTGTTCAGATGTTCAGCCAAGTCCTTTTCCATCTTGGAGTCCTCACTTCAAAACTACATATAGTGTTTAATTCTTAAAATATTTCATAATAATAGCAGCAGTAGTGGTTTGGGTGTCAGAGAAGGATCCCTGCAGACAAGGGTAAACAGAGTTCCTCAGAACAGCGTCCTGCAAGAGTCCTGCAAAAGGAAATCCCTGATCTCAGAGCTTCAAGACAGCAAATATTCCAAGAAAGAGAACCAGCAAATTTAATACAGTTAAATGTTCAAAAAGGCTCCACTCCACTAAGCTGCTGCTGAGGGAAGGCTCTTGTATGGACTGAAAGATGGTTGCACATACAAAAGCAAGGGAGGGGTTTGATGATGGATTTTCAAGGGAGAGGAGAGTGAGCAGCAGTTCTCAGGTGGCAGTGCTGGGACAGGCATCAGTCAGTTCTCTTTCTCAGTGACCCAGACACAGAAGCAAACAGAGAAATCTTCCCATTTGTCAGGAATATTGGATAGGCAAATGCTATTCTGGTGGCCAGGAGCTCCAGAAGGGCCTCACAGGGTTGAGTGAGAGGGCAAAGATCTCAAGGAGCTCACAGTAAAGTCAGAGAAGGCTCTGAGAATGGCAGCTCAGGAGATACAGGGGATGGAGCAGCTGCTTCATGAAGGGAGGCTAAAGAGGAGACTGCTTGGGCTGGGCAGGAGAAAACCAGCAGTGGAGAACCTGACAGAGATGGAGCAGCATCCCCAGCTCCTGTGGCACAGCTGGACACTGGCAGGGCTCAAATGGACAGGCAGCCAGGCCCACAGGTTCTCCCTGGGAAACAGCAGCCTGGGATGGACAGACACTGGACACACTCCTGACTCCCCCCCTCCTGCAGCACTCGCTCCAGTGCAGCTGCTCCCTGTTCCCTCTGCCCTTGCTCCAGCTTTGCCTTCCCCACGAGGGGGTTCAGGAGCCTCCTCTGCGCTGCTCCCACTGCAGAGAGGCTGGAATTGCTCAGGGGCAGTGAGCACGAAGGCAGGGGTGGGTGCCCCTGTGTGTGGCACCAGGGTGGCTGCTTTGGGTGCTCCTGGAGCCAGGAATGGGCTGGGCACTTACGCTGAGGTGGCTGAGAATCAAAAGGCATCATCATCTTGGGCCTCATCCCCCTCCGTCCCGCCAGCGTGGACATGCTGTCCTCGGACTCGTGTCCTGAGGGAGAGACACCAGGGGTTATCCACAGGGTTATCCACTGGGGCTTTACCAGGAAAAAGCAATGATTTAACTCCTGGGCCCTCAATTTCCTCATTAAAACGTGATCCATCCTTTTCAGGGAGTCTTAGAAATGAGGAACAAACTCAATTCACTACTTGGAAAATGAGAACAAAAAAGAGTAACTAAATAATATCTCAGTAAAGTGATTTCACCAGACACAGTAAAATGTATTTAACATCTCATGGCCAAAGCCCCTGTTGATCTCTCACCTCTGTAGGAATTCCGCCTCTGATGGATATTGCTGTCCATGGAATTGTCAACTGGGGTGATGTCTTGGGAGTTGCGAGGGATTGGGGTGTCTGTCATGATGGGGTTGGGATCTGGAGACTTGTCAATGGGTTTGAGCTCCAGTCTCTCATGATGGATCCAAAGGTCAGGAGGTTTGACATCTTTGGAGTTCCCTTTGTACTTGTGGGAGCCATTCACTGATTTGCAGGCAGCTCGTTTCCTGGGAGGGAAACAGAGGAATGTTCTTAAATGTTCTCAGTGTTGGCATCATGTGTTGAAAAAGGCACCATTTTCCCTGAGATTTCCCTCAGATTTTGGGTCCAGCTGAGCAGAAACTTCCCACTGGCAGTAGAGATTATCTTCCAAGCCTGGCTTTTAATCTCTTTCTTAAACATCTGGTTTGCATAACAGCATCTTTTCAAACTTAAAATAACAGCTTTCAGCTCTGGTCCTTCAAAGAACATGCACAAAGAACCTTCAGGTGCCTGTAAATGGGAGCACCACCACTGTGGGCTTAACTCAGGTGCTCTGATTGAGGGAACACTTCAGATACACACATCTGTTTTGGATTCTGGAGCACTTTTCTAAGGAGTCCAGCACCTCGTTCAGATTCCACTCCAGCAACCTGCCTAAAAACTGGCTATTACCATGCACAGCTTGTACACTGACTCCACAGTGAAGGACATGCTGAGAGCAGAAGGGAGAAGCTGCCTGAGTTCTCCCAGCTCCAAACAGAGGGACTGGCCCCAGTCTGGAAACAGTATCTTAAAGAGCAATTTCTCCCGAGGGAGGGACAAGTGCAGGTAACACATGAGAGCGTTGCCCCAGTTCCTGAGTGGGCTCTTGCTAATTTGTAACTCTGGAACACTGACTGGCAAAAACAGACAGTCACCATCGACAGCCTGAAAGGCTGAAAAGGAATAAACTCTAAAGCATCATCAAGGAAAGATGAGATAGAGCAGGTGAGAGAGGCAGGGCAGGGCAGGGCAGGGCAGGGGGCCCCAGAGACATTACTTTTTCTGGTGGGATGTCGTGCGGCGGGTGCAGAAGACGGCGACGATCACCACGACCACGATGGTGATCACCCCCACAGACACGATGATCACCAGCAGCATGTTGCTGTCCAGGGGAGAGGTGGGACTTCCATGGGGACTGTTACTGCCTGTGAGGGGTTGAGATGGGAGAAAGGGGTTATTATTACATAGGAGAAGCAAGGAGTGCCCACCAAAGGTGTCTGGAACCCTTTCAGATCAGCAGGATGAGATGGTTTGTCTGCTTGAATCTCTGGGAAGGGCTTATTCTTTTGTAATCTGCCCCCTGTGTTTCTGTACAATTGTTAATCTGGAAGATGATTCATAGATGATTTCAAAATTTCAGTTCAGCCTATTCAAACAGGTATCACATAAAAATTCAACAGTCAAAGGAGAGCTAATCTGGGATTGTGCTCAAACCAGGGCACCCCAGGCCCCTCCTGGGAGCCAAATCCCACGGCACCCCCAGAACCCTACAGGGGTCACTTCTACCTTATCAAACACAACTGAGTGTCACCCCAGGGCGAGGCATCCCCACCACCAACCAGGGCAAGGAGAGGAGGTTTTTCCTTGCCAGGATGTTCCTGCTGAATTAACTGTCCACTTGTGCCCCACAGCAGCCCTTTCAGACTGCCCTGGGAAGCAGCTCTGCCCATGGAAATGCCAGGACAGCTCAGCCAGACTCCCCAGGCAGCAGCACCAGGGCAGGAGCATGACAGGACTGCCTGAGGGGAACACCCACAGAGGAGGGGCTGGAACAGATGCCAGGAGTGTTTTCTGGGTGAAACACCGAGGTGAGGAGGAACACATGGAAATGGGAAAGCTTTGCACCAACACTCACCTCCAAGAGGGGGTTTGTAGTCGGGTCCCAAGTCCACTGGGCGACTTCCCTTCCCTGCAGATCCCGAGGCTGAAAGGCCAGATATGTTGGAATGTTACACACATACACACACACACACACACACACACACACTCTTTTGCATCTCTGAGTTCTCTCTCATAACTTCTCTGAGCTCCCATGAGCAGTTTTCCCCCTCCTCTTTTCTCCCCACAACTTGTGTGGGCTTTGCAGAACACCTGGATTTTGCCAAGAAAAGAAAATTCTCCAGAAGAACTCTTCCCTTGTTTCCTGAGTTATTATTTTCCTAACTCAGCTTAGGAGCCTCTATTAACATTCATTTTTAAAATGACAATAAAAATCATTTGCAGCAATGCACAGGTCCATGTTGGGGCAAAGGGCTCTGCCACACTTGGCCTGACAGTTAATCTTCCTGAACTAGGAGTTTTCCGGGTTTCCTTTCCCAACACCCAATTAGAACCAGTGTGGGAGACTGGAAATAAGTGGAGGATCCAAAGCACAGTAAATGTAATATTTAGGCCCAGTCTATCCATAAAAACCTGCTTTCAACTCCTCTCCATTCTCTTCTGGTCACCACAAATGACAACGAAGGCTCACAAAAACGTTTTTGGTGAAATCTGAGGAAACCAATTAATCAGTCACATCCAAACCCTGGATCTTTCCCCCTGGGCTTTCATTAAAATGCACCAATGCAAAAATTAATGAGAAAAATACTGAATTAAGGGAAACATTCAGCAAGGTGCAAAGGGCAACATTCCTCTGGTTACAGGAACCCAGAATATTTTGCACATTTTTACATTACCCCACAACCACAGTCAGGCAGTTTGGCAGCTTCCCAATCAGGACAAGGATTTTTTCAGTTAAAAACCCCCTTTAATCAAGAAGTAATAAGTGTTAAAGGATGTGTAACAAATGGAAACTGTGAACCTCAAGTCATAGCCTGTAAATTAGTCACTGAAATCAAGACAAATGGCAAAACCAGCCAAAGGGAGCAGCAGGAATTCTGATTAAACCTGGGCAGGGTAATAAGGAGGAATGTTCTGTGTGTACAGCAGGAGTTCCAGTCCATAGTGATGGGAAAGATGGAGTGCAGGACAAATGTGCCATGAAACAGACCCAGAGCAGCTGCCAGGGCAGAGAGGGCCCTGCACACCCAGTCCTGCAGCAAGGGCAGAATTGAACAACATTTTAAATAGCTCAGGTTGGATATATTTGTGTCTGGATGGCCCCAGAACCTGCACTGCAAAGATGGGAAAATAGCCCTGGGTGAACTCTCTGGATCCCTGAACTGGCACTGAGGAGCTGTGGGAAAAGGAGGGGATAAAACAACCAGCAATGTTTTAGAAGGACAATTAGACACCCCGAGCATTTCTCGTGTACCAGCTGGAGCCTTAACACAGGTGAGAGAGTGGAAAAGGGGGTGGATAGGAGATGGTTCCTGCTTTATGTCCCTCTTTCTGCTTTATGGAAAACAGGTGATTTGCATAAAACTGAGTAAGACTATAAACATGGCTGGTAACAGTAACTATGCAGATATAAAAATATATATATAAAAAATATACTGCATTTAGGCCTCCCAAAAACATCTTACTGTGCCCTGTCCAATCCTTTGTTAAAACAGCAACATAAAGAAAGCAACATGGCACCTACTAACAAGGTAAAGTCCAAATTAACTGATAAGAATATGAATTAGAATTGAAAAATCATTATTCAGAAGGAATATTTCTAATGAGTTCTGCAAAGACCTGTGCTTGGCCAAGGGCAGTTCAATATCCTTAATAACACCAGGGAAGAGAAGGAAAATAAAGTCCCTGAGTTTAAGAGGTGACATAAAATCAGGGGGCAGGCAAGAGGAGAGACAATGTCCAGTGTCACCTGCACAGGATCCTTCCAGGGACACCCTGAGGTATTTAGGATGAAATTTAGGTCCCCAACCAAGATGCTTCTCAGTATCCAACTCCTAAACCCACGGATGAACAGTTTAAATCTTTAAACTGCCCCATTCTAAGAACAGCTTAAGACAGCATTTACTAGGAATTGTTTTTCATTTGGCTTGTGAAGCTCTGTGTTACCCACTGGGTATCTGCAGCCAGGCAATCTATTTATTTTAACTTGGTGTGACTTCAGGATGGTTTTGCAAGGATCAGAGACCTTAATCTTTGCTTTTGTACCAGGCCAGTGCAACTCCTTCAAGCCTGACAGCAGCAACAGGCACCAACTTTGACACAAGCCCTGTGCTAGCAAAGTGTGTGGAAAAACAGCATCAGAAGAAAACCATAAAGCAGGGACAGAAAAAAAGAAAGACAGACCCATCAGGGCCAGAGAATCAATCTCACTACAGCTGGGTCCTTCCCAGTCCTGAGTAATTTGCTGGTTCTTTCCTGAAGTCCCAATTCTGTGATGCTGTCACAGAGCAGCTCTTGGGCTCCTTTTCTGCATTTCCTCTGCCTTCTCCCTTCCCACACTGAAGCTGCTGCCACGATTTATAACCTGAGTGTTCCAAGAGGAATTCTGAAGCAAAACTTTCTCACCTTTTATGTTTTATAAATAATGCAATGGGGTAAGAATTAATCAAATTGCTACTAGAAGAACATGTCACTTTGGGCTGGTAACAATGTCACTGTGGGATGGGAAACATTTAGTTCTCTGCTGAAATGGGGTTAGAACACGGAGGAACAGGAAACAGCAACTTTTTCCTAAAATCTTTTCACCTTCCCCACTTCCCTCCTACTGTGCCTGAGCAGGGACAGCCAATCCCAGTGCCCAGATCCCAGATCCCAGTGCCCAGCCCTGGCACAGGGGCTGGCAGGGATTTCCCCCAGCAGGATCTGGCACACGGGGGGAAAGCACATTTAATAACTTACTGCTGAGTAACAAGTTGCAGAGGCAAGTCCAACCCCCTCAGCCCCTTTAGGATCTCTCTGTCTAATTGCAAGTCTAAGCTATTTGCCAATGGCCTTTTAACTCATCCCTTCAGAGTAATTCTTCCCTTTTTATTGGGCTTGTAGGTTATTTGGAAGAAAGCAAGAACAGCCCTGGGACATTCACCTTGTAATTCCATGCAGAAAACTCAAAGCTCCCATTTTCCAAGCAAACATTTTAAAGCTTTAAGGCTTTTAGGAGCCAATGTTGGGCTCCTCAGGAGAGTCTGGACCCCAAAGGAGCTGACAGGCAGAATCTCTCCAGCACAAAGCTTTCCAGAGTGAGCATCCCTGCCTTTCTTAGCACAATAATCCTGGATGTGGAGCTCACAACCAGCACTTGTGCTAATCAGAACCAGTTTGATCTCCCCCTCCACGTGCTGAGGTCCTGCAGCAACAGGCAGGGCCTGGATGGGCACCACTGAATCCCAACCCACCCCTACAGGAGGATCCTGACCTACATGGCCCTTCATGGGACATCTGACTGCAGGGATCACTTTATACTCCCAACTCCAGACCACAAATAGGACTCCCAGTTCTTCCACAGCAGGAACCTGCCCATTTCCAGTCAGAGCAGCAGGTATTTGCTTCATTTAGAAAATGCAACTGCACATGGACAGCGAAACCAGGATGGGTGAAGGATGGAGTGAAGAGAAATGTGGCTGTTCATTTACCTTGGTCATTGGGCATTTTATCTGAGGACTCAGCTATGGGGCAAGCACAGGGAGGAAGAAACAAGAGAGACATCACAAGGCTTGAAGAGTGAGACAGACTTTCAAGTTTCACACAGCACAGGCAGACTGGCTACAGCTCATTTCTGATCACCAATACTCACATGGAAAAGTGTCCAAGGCCATGCTGGACACGGCTTGGAGCAGCCTGGACTAGTGGAAGATGACCCCGCCCATGGCAGGGATGGGACTGGGTGATCACTGAAGTTCCTTCCATCCCAGTTCTATGATATGATTCTATGATAATAAACCATAACTTTTCTTTCTCAGCCCTGAGTACTGTTCCAGCTACCTCACATTTGTACCCTTTACCACCTGCCCACCACCATCAGTTCTCCATGTAGGAGCCTGTGGTGTCCCAGGAGCTCCCACTGCCCATCCCAGGCCCTGTCAGCAGATGTGGCACAGCTGTTGGGATGGTACTGCAGCTGAACCTGAACGACCCAAGTGCCCACCAGTCCCAGCACCACTAACCAAAGAGCTGGGCACCAGCTGCATGTGGATGAATTCCATGCAAGAGCAAGCCAACAGCACATTCCATTCCACCCAAACTGCAGGCTGCCTTTCCCAGTGTAAATACAGGCTGCCTGCTCCTGGTGCCCCTCCTGGAGGAGGGAGTGTTGGGGGGCCACGATACCTTTGGGGGTCCTGAACTGCACAGCCTCGGACATGGGCCCCATTCCCTTGGAGTTCCGGGCCTGGATTTTGAAGTAATAGGGCGTGTCCAGGGTCAGCTCCTGGATCTGGTGGGTCAGCCTGTTCCCCACCACCGGCTCGATGACCCAGTCGTGGATCTCGGCGTTCACGTCTGTGCTGTAGTAGATGATGTAGCCTGTTCCCAGGGAGAGAGTGGAGAGTCAGGACAGGGGACTGGGGGTGTCCAGAGACTGGGAATGCACTCAGGTTCCAGCCACCTTCCCAGCTGTCACTGTAAACTGTGACATGTGAGAGGGAAAACGCCCTCTAAAATACCAAGATTAGTTCTGACCACATGGAGAAACTGCTCATTTTCATTTCTTGACCTATTTATAGACCGTATAATGTAACATAAGATGAAGCTGTTGTTACCAAAACATCCTCCAAGTATTAGTATTATATTATTTAAATAATGTTAAAACCACAAAACATTCTCATGCACAGATAAGCCACATGTGTTCAGTAGTTTATAACTATTTTACTATTTTCCACAGTATTAACAAAGATGACAATAATCTGAAGAGAACTGAAGTTGCCCTGCACATCCCAGGAAAAAAAGGTATGGGAGGAGTTTATGTTCTGCAATTACAAATCAATATATGAAGTAGAAGCTTTGTAGCATTTTTTAAGTAAGAAACACAGAACCTAGGCATGAAATAAATACTTGAACCTATGAGTATACATATTATTCATTTACATTATATATTAATTATATTGCCTATATAATATATATCATAAAATATGCAATATATTATATATTTATAGTGCACACTAAATTTATAAATTATTTCTAGTATTCACAGTATTTATCTTATTTACATTATTTGATATTTTTATATATAATATGGATTATACATATTTTATATATGTGTGCATGTGTATACAGATACACATACACATACATGTATATGTAGTGACTATATATATATATGTAGTTACTATATATTTTTTATATATATATATGTAGTTACTACATATTTTTATAGTGACTATATACATATATATAGTTAAGAGCACTACAGTGGCACAATTTGTGACTGTCCTCATTAATATTTAGCAAGTCTAAGGATGCCCATCTGGAGCCCAGGCTGGCCCAGCATTCCAGCCCCATCCTATCCCCACCCAAGGGAGATGGAGCTGCAGAGCCCAGACAGGCTGCCCAGGGCAGGACTGACACCACCCCTCGGGGTTTATGGCATTGCTCACTGCACAGAGTTACCGAGTCGTTAGTTTATGAGTCATTAGTGGAGCTGTGCCTGGCCAGGGCTGTTCCCACCAGAGGGCACTCGGCCCCTGTAGCCCAAAAGCTGCCTTGGCCCTGCCAAGGAGAGCCCGTGTTTGGTGCACTCGGGCTTACACTGAATTAGTATTTTATTTCATTTTTAACCTGCTGCTTGTGCACAAACTCCCAAGCACTGAACGTTTTTGTTCCACCCGTGTGGGTAACCAGGGTTCTCCTTCAGAGCACACACTGCAGGGGGGGGATAATTTTGCCAACAATGTGCAGGTCACTGCGGGTCTCTTTGTACATGGTCTGCCCCCTCCCTTGTGCCCCAGGGTGGGTATTTGTGCTTGCCCTGCCCCAAGGGCACTCCCTGCCCAACACCAGCCAAGTCCTTCACCTGCATTTCACATCCAGGCTCTTGTTCTCCACTCAAACCTTCCTGCCCTTTCACAGGATCTACCTCAGTCTGGTCTCCTGCCCTGCCTAACCAGGTGATCCTGTACTGTGGGTAGTTCTGAGCACTAAACCAGAACTGGACACTGCAAACAATATGCCATTAAAATCTGATCCAGGCTTAAAACTGGGCATAAAAACAAAGCAAAATGGAAGGGAATTATTTCAGAAAGCCCTTTGAGAAGGGAATCCAAACAGAAATTACAGACAGGAACCAGGAATTATCACTTTCTGTAAAGTGATTTATCCTACATGGCAGGGATGCACTTAAAGGCAAATAACAGTTTACTCCTAATGGTTCTGCCAAGGGACTAATAAACTGCCTTTAACTCTGTTCTGTGACACAAAAATGCCACAAAGATGACAAAGAGCACTGGGATGGCTTCTCCTAAATAAACCAATGATGGGCCAGAGGCATTATGGATAATTTCTGGAGGCCTGCTATTAGAATAGCACAAACTGAGGAAGGCAAAGGTTAGGGAGATATTTAAACTTCCAATTATATTTTTGGTTCCACTCCAATTTCCCACTGCAGTTAGTTTATATCTTAATATATTTTTATGAGGTACAAAAGTAAATAATTAATCTGAGCCACAACAGAGCCTGACAGAGCAGAGATGGAGATGCTGGCAGCCCTGGGATCACAGGGTCACACAGGGATGCCCTGCTGGGCACTGCCCACCTGTGATCTTGCCGTTGGCCTCGGAGGGAGGCTGCCAGTTCACGATGATGGTCCGGGGTTTGCCCTCCTTGCTCACCACAGTCACGTCCTTGGGAGGGGATGTGGGCACTGCAAACACACAAAGCCACACTGTCAGCCCCACTGGGTACAAACAGCACCCTCAGCACCCTGGAGTTCTGTTTTATATAAATACAGATTATTTTGGTTTATTCTCTTTTATGTTACTTTTATAAGTCCACCACCTACTGGAGTGGCCTCACTGGTGTGCTCCATTCACTGGCCAGTGTCACCTGGTGTGCAGCACCTCCTTCCCAGATGGAATTCCCCCCTGCCAGGGCACTGCTGGACCACATGCTGTGATTCAGGGCTGAGTCAGCCCAGGTGTCCCCAAACACAGATCTTTGGACAACTGGGGACAGTGACTTCTCACAGGAATTTCTTCAGTCACTGGAATAATCTTACAAACTGGTGAAAGAAATACATTTTATATTGGCAGGCACATTAAACATCTCCCTGGTCTCGGGTTTAAGGTGGGGCTGAGACCTGGAGGTTGTGAACTCCTTGTCCCTGGAGTGTCCAAGGCCAGGTCAGACAGGGCTTGGAGCAACCTGGGATAGGGGAAGGTGTCCCTGAAACTGGGTGAACTTCAAGGTCCCTTCCAACCTAACCCCTTTTGAGATTCTGTGGTTGTAGAAATGCCAATTTACCACTTAAATCCAGATCAGCAAAGTAAATCCACCAGCAATTTCGAGTCTGCAATAGCTGACTGACTTCACTGAAGGTTTATCTGTAATTTGGAAGGGAATCGGAAAGGCAGGAGTGTTTGCTGAGCACAACTGGCCATCCTTTTTCCTTGGGTTACCTTGGAGTAAATCCACCTTGTTCACTGGATATAATTTATACACAGGAACAGCAGCACTGAGTGCTTGCAGTGCTTCCTGCCTTTCAAGAGCTTTATGTGTTACCAGTTAGAAATTCATCTGTCCATGCTCTGGGATGGGCACCTGGTCCCCCTGTGTGAGGACTAGCTGGGAACCAGAGACAGCCAGAGCCCAGAAGTTACTGCAAATATTACCCCAAACAAGTAATAACAAGATTCTGAGGAAAAAAATCAGGAGGAGTCTGTAGGAAATCACTAACTCTGAGCCCAGGATCCTGTATTTTCCTTCAGCATTAGTTGAGGAGCAAGCCCTACACAAGGCTGCTGCTCAGGATATTCCAAAATAATGAGCCACTCACTCAGGAATTTGGCCAATAATAAAAGTCACAAGATCTTTTATGAGGAAATATATTTAGCTCTTTTTTCATTTTTAATTTTGTTCTTAGTTCCCAAGTTTTTAGGTCATATTTGCAAATATTCTTTCCAACCACTTCAACTTGAGATCTCCTATTTAAATGCAAGGAGAGCTCTGCATCATTGCCCATGGAGGAGTTTCAAACTCTTTTAAGATCTTTATCTCTGCAGCATTTTACAGTCTCTGCACTTGGTGTAGGGTTATGGGTGAGGACTGTACATGTTGTCAGCAAAAACAGCAAACAGAGTGTTTGAACTTGGGAATAGTCACTGGGATGGGAAAGGAGCCTCAGCCCAGGGCTGGTCCCACATCCCGGAATTCCCTCCAATAACCATGACAGTGTTTTCAAAAGCAGCTGAAGCTCACTAAGGGTTTATGGGGCTTCAGAGGAAGTTCAGAGGCTTCAGATTTTACCCTGGTTTTGCTTTGTCTCATGCCTTGTTACAGAATGTTTGGGAGCTCTCACTAATTCTTTGCACGCTTCATTTTTTTGGCTGTACTTTAATTCAGCATAAGAACTCCAGGCTCATTTGGATGGGCTTTTTGTCCTTTCCAGTTCATCTAAAGAGAAACCTAAGCATAATAAGCAGTAAATTTAATTGCCCAAAGTTCATTTAACACTGCAGGATAAAAAGAGCTAATGAGGGGCAGGTCGGGGAGAGGGTCTGGCCCTCACAGTTACTTTGTGGGCCCAAGTTTTTCCTGGCAGCTACAGACCCTCTTCTGCTCTGAACAGGAATTCAGGGCTCATCTGGATGTCTTAATTCCTACTGTGACTTTTTTGTCTTCATTTGCCTCATGCACCTCCTCACTCTGTCATAATTATCATCACACTTAGAGCAAATTTTAATTATTATTTGCTGAAGTATTTTCTTTGTATTTGCTATTAATGTGCTCTTTTTGAGACGTTTCAAGCACACCCTTTATTCTCTCCTGCCCATGAACTGTGGTACATTATTCATCACTTCTCTGTAATTTGATGTAAATTCTCCTGCATGCAATCATCCCTCGGAATTCTGAAGTATGTTGTTGTTTTTTAATCAGAATTTCTAACTAAACTATTCAGACCAACATCCCCCCCCGCAGCAAGTATCAGCAGCAGAATCATTTAAAAAGCAGAGAGCTGGCAGAGTTGGCACGATTTGTTGTGCCCCAGCAGTACCCAGTTCGAAGGTGGTCCCGTGGGCTGTCATGCTCCAGGTGCTGGATCTGCGGCCCTTGGTCACCATCACCGAGAACTCGTACAGCGTGTTGGGCTTCAGCCCCGTCACCAGGTAGCTCAAGGTGGTGGCATTGGCGGTCTGAAAGAGGGACAAGTGTCAGAGCTCCAGAGCCAGCAGCCACAGCTCCCAGGTGTTCCAACGTTTCCACACCCACAGTCATTAATTCCAGGATGATTGTCTGTCATGTAAATTCATCAATCAAGCACTAACGTGCACTTGGTTTACCCTCAGTCAGAGATTCCTCCTGCAATCAGCAGGAGCATTTAATAGCAGTCAATTAGAAACTACACAAGGCAATCCAAGGTCCAGGGCCCACTTGTTATGCAGTGTTTCAATCACTGTTTACCTGGGGGGGGTAATTTACAGCATTTCATTAACTGGGCTGGCTGGGGAAAACAATAAGCACAGTTAATAACTGTGCTCCCAACCCAGGGCTGCCTCCCACATTCCTGCAGAGCTTTCACTACATTCTTCAATACAATAAACAGTCAACTAAAGATACATCAGTAAGACTTGAAGAAAATGAAGCTTTACTAATAGGGTGGGGTTTTTTTCAGAAAAAAAATGGTTTTCTAGGATCACACTCCAAAACTCCACATTTCTTGTGCAGAAATTTCAGAATTTGTAAGTAAGAATTTCTATATAGAATTTCTAAGGTAGGAGATCTTACTAACTCTTTGCACACTTGATTTTTTGGCTGTATTTTAATTTAGCATAAGAACTCCAGGCTCACTTAGATGGGCTTTTTGTCCTTTCCAGTTCATCTAAAGAGAAACCTAAGCATAATAAGCAGTAAATTTAATTGCCCAAAGTTCATTTAACACTGCATGTCGTTACACACAAATAGTGGCATTTGTAACTCTGCCATTTATAAATATCTGGTATTTGCTATACATGGCTGGAACATCCAGAGCAAGTACTGGAGTCTGGGGGAACAAAGGAAGGTGTATTCACAGGTATGTGTATCCCTCACCTCGACCTGCAGTGATGGAAACATGGAATTAAAGAGGTGTCTGTCTGTCTGTGACAGGGCAACAACTGGGTACAGCCGCTGCCCCCAGAAACATCTCCAGCTAATAAATTCTCAAGGTAAAGGCACATTTCCTGAGGCTCTGTGAGTAACACAGTCCAAATTCTGCAAGACAACCCTGATCTCTCAAATAACAGCGAGATCCTTTTCTCCTCACACAGTTCAGGAACTGTGGTCCAAGAAGGGGTGACTGTGCTTTGTGCCAAGGATTCTGCTCCTTCATCGACACCACAGGGGTGGGCCAGTCATCAAGACTCACATAATGAACCAAAATTCCATCCTCTGTTAACTGAAACCTTCACTTGGTGCACACTCAGTGTAGCTTTGGAGTGAAAGGATTGTGGCTGAGTGGCTGTGACAAAGCTGGACTGGGCACAGCTCCCTGGGAAAGGAGGGAGCAAAGCCCCTGGGCTGGGACACCACCAGAATGAAGAGTCCAAAGGGGAAGTCTCACACTCTGAACTGCCTTACCCTCACATTGCACAGCAGTCCTTCCTCTCTGGGATGCCTGTGGGAATTCCAACAGCACCAGAGCATCCCATGGTTTACAGTACCTGGTCTCTCCTGGTCACAATCAGGCTCCTTTTACAGGTCAAAGTTCTGGTTTTGCCTCTGGCTCTGAATTTTGGTCTCTTTTACTCTCCCTGCACGTCCCCTTGAATGTAAAGGACACCTCAAGGCCCAGCTGGAGGGTCAGACTCCTCTGCTTTCTCCAGATTTTAACATCACTCCAGCTTTTAAGATCCCAGCCTACCCCATGGCACTAAACTCTCCATAAATATTATCCTGAACAATTTATTTCCCTAAAAGATCCAAGATAAAGTTCAGTATTTTTGGTTCTGTTGAGAGCTGCCTGATGGATCACAGGGAGCTGCAGGACAACCCTGTGCCCCAGTAAAGGCTCTTTGGAAAACTCTGCAACATGTTCCTGCAGCAACACAGTTCAAAGCACAGTGAAGCCTTTCAGGAGCTGCATCCCATCTGTCCCTGTGTTTACAGGCTCTAGGTTGACACAACTCCTGTACTAACTGAGGAAAACAGAGCTCCTCTGGCAGCAGTTTGGGAGGTCAGTGAGAAACAGGGCAAACAAAGGGAGAAAATCTGAATGGATGGTCCCAACACCCAACTGATGGATGAGAGGGGTGGATGAAACCACCCTGTGCTGACCAGATGTAGCTCTGGATCCTGCAGAACTGACAGTTCCGGTGCCCAGGGCTGTGGGGCAGAGTGGCAGGATGGGGGTTCTCCAAACATCCCGAGTTCCACAGGACGGGGGCAAAGACCTCACACTGCTGTCCTTTCAGGCAAATGCTTTCTACAGAATTCTGAGCAACATTCCATCATTGAATACTGGTTTTGGTCCACAATAAAACTTGTTTTCCATTGACCACCAGCACCAGAAACAGAGAAAATATTTAATTTACTGCTGGGCTGTTTTAAGCAATTAACTAATGAAACTGTAGCTTTATTTAAATCACTTCCAAGACACTCTCTGCAAATGACCCAGGAATGTGGGCTTGCCTTTAGAGGAGGAATGCACATATAATAACATCTTTCCCTTTCAATGAAAAAGAAAATCTTGATTATAAAAAGGTGGCTCTGCAGGAGCATAAAGGGAGCTCCACTGGCTGGGTGTTTTAACAACCAGTTCCTCTGAGTCTCATTGCAAATGTGAAATTTGAAGTCAGCACCTTTGAGGCCTCCAGGTAACTGAAAATTAATAAAAAAATCTAACCAACCAACAAACCAAATCCCAAATCCAGCCTCCAAATCAAAACAGATGAAAATGGAGGAAGGCAGGGATACGATAAAGTCATTGTTGTGTATTTTGCATCCCTTCAGTTCCCAAAGGAAAGGTTTACTATCAACTTGGCATGAACAGAAAAGGCTGTAAAAGAAACTGGAAACCATGAGGGTAAACCTGTTCCCTGCATGACTTACTCCCAAATTCAGGTTCTCTGCTGAGCAAATGTCACTAACTGTGACCTTCCAATGCCCCTCTAAGGATGAGCCCACCCCTGGCACACCCAGGGAAGGATCCAACTCTCGCCATGTCCATGACTCTGGAGCAGAACAGCCTTCTGGAAGTGTCTCCAGGAGCTGCTCTTCCATCCACTCCCACAAGACTCCAGCTCTTTCACACACAGGACACAAAACTGACCTGGGACCCCCAGGCACAGCCCTGCAGGGTCTCCTCAGCCCCAGCTGCCCCTCCAGCCTGGTTGAGCAGGAGGCTCCTCTCCCTGCCCCCCAGCCCGTGGCGCTGCCCCTGCCCCCTGGGTACCTTGTACTTGGTGTTGGCGGGGATGTTGGTTTTCCAGCGCACTGTGTAGTACCGCGCGTCCGTGATCTTCTGGTTCTTGGGCAGAGAGTTGTCTGCCCACGTGATCCGGATGGTGTCGTGGCTCAGGATGGAAGCCTGAACTCCCACCGGGGGCATCATGGGAGACGGGTCTGGCACTGGAGTGTATGGAGCATTAATAACAAACAGATCAACCTCGGAAGTGTCTGGGGGATCATCCGTGGGCAAAGAGGCAGGGAGTGCAATTAAAAAGGGAGAAGGAGGTGGCATTTTAATGTAAACCAAAACAAAAAAGGGGAAATGCAGGGTAGTGCAATGAGATGAAGGGTGAGGATGGAGAAAAAGAGAGAAAAGCCAGAGTTAATAGGTGGCATCACACTGGTCAATAACATCACTCTTGCATCTCTTCCTTTCTACAGACAGCAAGACAACAAAGACATGCTGACATAATACTTAATGCTATTAGTGTTCAGTGCACCCAACCACAGCCTGAGAACCCCACATACACAGTCATTTCAGCTTTATTCATCTCAGAATGTCCACTGAGTTCTCTTCCAGAAAACAGTGAGGAGGACAAAGAGCTGGACTCCCTCTGGATGGGGAAATGTCACTTCACACACACACAGGGAGCTCCCAGCACCTTTTAAAGGCTGTTACAGGCATCAAGCTCCACGTATCAGACAAATCTGCAGCAACTGTGACACTGCAACTCCAGTGTCCTCTAGAGAATCTCTAAGGATTGCTGCTCTCCAGCACTAAACCAAAGCATTGCAGCTACACCACAGCCCTCGGTGGCATCACCAGGGAGCCCAGCGAGCCCTCACAGGCCAACAGCTCACATGCAAACAAGGTCCTCTGCCTAAACTTTATGTATTACAGGACCAAATTAGAACTTCCAAGAACATGCCTGGTGTAAGTGACATCAGAGTGAGACTCAGACAAAGCAAACACAGGCACCACATTCAAAATCTCAGAGTAAAACTCCAAAAAAGCTGCATTTGTCCATAAACCCCCAAAAGAGGGCTGTGCCTTTAGAACTGCACCCCCAGGGTCTGTGCTCATGGAATGTTAACTTTGGGAACAAGAACATCTATTAGTAGTTGACAGGTTAAGTTTTGTGATTCACAAATGACCCTGATTTTAGGTGGTTTAACATGAAGCGTGCGAGGCAATCCCTGAGCAGTGAGAGCAACCAGTTAAGGGATGGGAGCACTGGGTGGCACTGAGAAACCAGGCTGTGCCGTGCCATCCCACCCACCCCAGTGCAGCTGCTGGGCAGGGCCCTGCTCCTTACCAGAGTGGGGCCGCGTCACAGCGCTCTCGTACAGGGGGATCCCTTCCCCCACGTTGTTAAAGGCTTTCAGGGTGATCACATAGTGGGAGCTTGGGTCTGAAGGGAAAAAACAGATTAGAACAACAAATTAATCCTGTTTGCTGCTTCTTCAGTTTAATTTTTAACTGGAATACATGAAATAACTTGACTCAATTCGAACTGAAAGTCTCCACACAGACCTTCTGTTCGTGTTCCCACAATCCCAGACTGGCCTGGGTTGGAAGGGACCTTAGAGCTCCTCTCATCCCAACCCTCTGCCTTGGGCAGGGACACAACAGCTCTCAGTGGAAGTCTCTAGTCACAGCAAATCCCCTTAAGTACAGCCAAAAGAGCAGTGAGCAAGAACAATTTAAAACAAACACTTTCAGTTGCTCTGCTCCAAAATGACTCAAACCTCTGATTTTATGGAACTTCTCACTATTAACACTTCTTTGCCTTTCAGGCTATTTTACCCACCACAGAGACTCCGTGGAGGAGCAAATCTATTTTCCTTTTAAAGCAGCTGCCAGTGAATGTTGGTGATGTTTGAGCTCCGTTTTTGCCCAGAGCCCCCCGCTGTGCCGCTCCCAACGAGCATGTGCCGTGTGCCAGGGCTGGCCCCTCTCAGCTCACCCAGGTTCTCGATGGTGTAGTATCTCTGTTTGTAGTCCACCTTGATGGTCTGGGCGTGGGGGGAGCCGATGCCGTAGCCGATGGCGTAGCCTCTCACCACCACGTTCTGGTTCTCCGGCGGGGTCCAGCTCACCACGATACTGGTGACCAGCGGGCGGACGTGCAGGGAGCTCGGGACCTCAGGAACACGAGTTTCTGTCAGGGGAAAACGATGCATTTCAAGGCTTTCTCTCCAATAAAGGTAAGTAGGAAGGTCAAACAAAGCACTTTCACTCTGTCTGTGTGAAATGAGCACAGAAAGACCTTTGGTGTCCAAGAGCTCCAATAAACAGAGCTTTGCACACTTTTGGATTTAACAGATCTTCTCTTCAAAAGAAAGGGCAGTGGTACTGAAGAAGCATCACATCTGCAGGGGGCAGACTTTCTGGATGGTTGTGCATGTTCTTACCCATTTTTTCAAATATTTATTAGATTTATCCCACCTTCCCCCTCCACAAAGCAATCTACTTCCAATTCCATCATGTTCCTCACTGGTGGGTATTAAAGTAACTAGACTGAAAATCCTGATGAGGAAAGAAAGGTTCTGAGCTCATTGTAGCATTAAACAGGATATTCCAAAGCTCTGAGAACTGCACCCTGCAAAGGGTTCTTCACATCTGTCCTACACTTGTCGCTGCCTGAACCCCTGGGGTCACATAATTCACAGAATACCAGCAGGGAGCACACAGCCAAACTAAGGATCAAAAGACAGGGAGTCCATACAAAAAAAAAGGCAACACAAATCTCATCCCAATCCATGGAGAGATGGAATGTGGATCCTTAAAACCAGGACTTGCTCAACATGTCCCTGTAAGCCCCTCATGTTTTTACTAAAAGGTTTTTTCCCCACTGTTGAACCTCACAACTGTCCCTACAGTGTCCACAACTTTGGTTTAACTTCTCAGAAATTAAATCAATCCTTGTGTCATCCCTCCAGAGCCACGTGTGCCCACAGATTATAAATAATTCTGTGCAATAGCACACTGAGCTCCCCACTCTAAAATATAACCAGGGATTTCTGCTCCCTGCAGGGATTTCCTTTTAATGAAACTTGCTGCATTTCCCTAAAAATATTCAATAAAGCACCACAACAGGATTATTTGGATCATAATACACCACTGCCCTGCCAGCCCGGGGGGGTTTCTGGTCTCCAGCTGACACAGCCATCAATTAAAGTTCACAACTATTAAATACAGCAAAGCTCCAACTGCAGCCTGAGAGGTGACATTTTTAATTGCACAGAAGTTGGTGCACTGGGGATAAACTCTGTACACCTGTTTAACACCTCCTGCTCTGCACTCCTGGGGCACCTGCACTGACTCCAGCACTGGATTGTCACACTCTGGCTCCCCTGTACATTGAGGAGGCTGTCAGGGGAGTTATTTGCTATTTATATTCAAAAAGCAGCCAGGGAATGAAAAGAAATTATGCCTTCCATGCCTACTGAACCTGAGCAATGCAAGATTAGCTGTAAATACATTTGCATGGTGTTAAAATTATCCCCATGAGCTTCCTCAAGAAAGAAACCCCAAAAATACACATCACCTCCCCAGTGTGCACACAGAGAGATCTCCCACATGTACACAGAGTCATCTGCAGACCAGGCTACGTTGTCTTAACTGTGAATTTTTATAACTTTATTCATTGGAAAGAATACACAGAAAGAAATTCAGATTTCCTGCAAAGGCTGCAACATTCCAAATTTAAATGACAAAGTCAACAGAGAAGGAAAAGTTCTTTTCTTCTCCCTCCTTCTGCCCTATTTAAATTTAAATTTAATCCTGATGCTATCCTCTGGCAAAGTATTGTTAAGTCTAATTCAGGGACCTTTTCATTGCTTTCTGAAGTGCCTATTTACAGAGCTCTGCTCCAGTTTGGGGACCTCATGGTTGTGTCACACCCACTTAGGGGAAGACAGACATAGATGAAAGTCATTTCAACTCTGAGAAGTCATTTGAAATATCTACAGACCTGAACTGCTCTGTTAACACTGGAGAATGAGCAGTAAGAACAAGGATTAAGTGGAGCATCAGCTTTGCAGAGCACAGAGACTGGGGCAGGGGCTCTCCAGGGCTTTCTGAGAAGGATCTTCCAACAGTGCAGAGCAAATATTGAAACACTTTCATTATTTTATCTTCCAGCTGCCAGGAAAACTGAACCTGAGGCCACACAGATGTGAGAGACATGACTGGATCCTGTGGCATTAAGCTGGAATGACTCTCCAGCTCCTTCTACAAAGCCAAGAGAGGCCCACAAAAAGCAAAAGGGAACTTGTGTGCAATGCACTAATTAAAGGCTTTTCTGAAATGGGAACAGTGTACCCAGAACCAGCAGCTCCAGGCAGGGAGTTCCAAAGAGAGTCCCTACAGCCATCCTTTAAAAATAGACTTTTCTTCCATTTTGCTGGCTCTTGGTCAGGTCTGGCAGATACTCACAAAATTGCTCCTTTGAATTCTGCCAGAATCGGGTTCCCACTTGCAAATTATTCCACTGTAGGAAAGACCAAATGTCTGGACCAGCTATCAAAGGTCAAAATTTGTCACAGAATGTTTTATACTTTCATTGTTGAACTCTGCACTGGGAAAACAAGCTGCTGCCATGGTCCTGTATGTATCCTAATCCACATAATGAATCCATGGAATTGGTGGAAGAGCCTTCATTGCTGATGGGGGATATGGTTTGAAAATAAAACCAATCTCCCTTTACCCCTCAAGTGGCAAAAGAACAGTTACTGTGGGTCAGAGAAAGCAGAGCACCAATGGAACATGGGGTAGGACTGCAAAGGGCTGTGGGTGACCACGTTTCCCTTGATTTCTTTCCTACTGTGGCATCTCATTGCCACTCCTAAATGGGTATTTTACACTTAGTGCCAACAAACAGCACTAAAAAATGTAGAAGCACCATTTGATTCTAAGCCATTCCATTGACTTGGCAAGGATTTTCTGTTAAACTAGAAAATAATTCCACTTAATCCTAAATAAACCCCATTGTACAACTAGAACACAGCCAAACCAACTGCAAACACAGAGGTTTGCCTTACAAGAGGCAGTGAAACCCCTGAGTCCCTGCCCACGGGCTGTGGGGACAGAGTGGCTGGAGAGCAGAAAGGGACCTGGGGGGACTGAGGGACAGGAAGCTCAACAGGAGCCAAGAGTGTGCCCAGGTGGCCAAGAAGACCAATGGGATCCTGGCCTGGATCCAAAGTAGCGTGGCCAGCAGGGCCAGGGCAGTGACCCTTCCCCTGGACTCTGCCTTGGGGAGGCCACACCTTGAGTGTTGTGTTGAGTTCTGGGCCCCTCAGTTGAGGCAAGAGATTGAGGGGCTGGAGCGGGGCCAGAGAAGAGCAACGAGGCTGGAGAAGGGAGTGGAGCACAAGTGCTGTGGGGAGAGGCTGAGGGAGCTGGGGGTGTTTGTGCTGGAGAAGAGGAGGCTCAGAGGTGACCTCAGCACTGTCTGGAAGTGCCTGAAGGGAAGTTGTGGCCAGGTGGGGGTTGGTCTCTTCTCCCAGGCACTCAGCAATAGGACAAGGGGGCACGGGGGGCTCAAGCTCTGCCAGGGGAAATTGAAGTTGGAGAGCAGAAAAAACTTCTTTGCAGAGAGAGTGCTCAGGCATTGGAATGGGCTGCCCAGAGAGGGGGTGGATTCCCCATCCCTGGAGGTTTTTCAAGTGAGCTTGGCCGTGGCACTGAGTGCCATGATGTGGTAAAGGGACTGGAGTTGGACCAAGGGTTGGTCTTGATGATCTCGGAGGTCTTTTCCAACCCAATTCATTCTATGATGCCCCCAGCCCAGCCCAGCCCAGCCCTCACCGTCCAGGTCGCTCTCGAAGGTCTCTGCAGACACCCAGTCGGTGGCGGGGCCGGTGCCGTTCACGGTGAGCGCGGCCACACGGAAGCTGTACTCGGTGCCACGCTCCAGCCCTGTGGGGACAGCCCCGGTCAGCAGTGACAGCACAGACCCCACAGCCCACCCACAAACACCCCACACAGCCCCAGGGACACACACACCTCCCACCCCACTGACACCCGCAGGGCAGCGCCAGGGCAGTCCCCCAGCCAGAGGACACCCGGGGGGACACTGGGAGGGGATACCCAGAGGGATGGGGGGTGCACCCAGAGGGGACACTTCCCACTGCCCCAAGGGCTGCTGCAAGAGACTCTGAGGTGCTGTGTGCAGCCAGCAATAATTTACAGCTCTTAATTAGTTCTAATTACTAATTACATCCATAACTAAACCTAGGGGTGGCACAGAGGCAGCAGGTGAGCAAACTGTGAAAACTGTTTAGTGTATGGAAGTCTATAATAAAAATAATAATAACAACAACAATAATAATAATCGCAGTGGGGAAGTGCACTCAAAATTTGATATATGGAACCTCCCAACAGGCTTTGTTGTGCCAAAAATACGCTCAAGTTACAGGAACTTCTCAGCTCTGTGAGAAAACTGAGATTTACTATGTCATACTGGAGTTTCAGAGGAAAATAATCAGAATATCTTGTTAAAAACTGTATATTCCTCTTCTAGAATTTCACAATTTCTTCTCTTTTGACCAGCTGTTGGTTTGCTGAGATTTTAAAAATGAGCAAAATGTTGTCTTGTTCCTGATCTCATGCACTGCTTATTTCTGCTAAACAGCATTCTAGTTCTGGAAACAACATAAAACTTACACTACGTGATGGAGCAGACTGGATTTTAAATGTACAAAATAGAGGATGTATTACAGCCATGCTAGAAAGGAGGAGAAAGGTTGATTCCAGTGCAGGTGGGTGGGATGGTGTGCAGGGATGGCCAAGGTCAGACACTGAGATGGGTGACTGGTCATCACCTGCAGAGCAGGTGAGTCCCCAACCCCCTCCAGCCCCTGGTCCTTCCCCACACTTCAGTCCTGGCACTGGGGCAAACACAGCAAGCTCAGGGTCATCTTCTCCAGGCAACCCCCATCTTTTATAAACATTTTATAAGGAACATCCAGTCCCTCTACCAAATCCATGACAAAATCAGGTCACCAGCCCTCAGGTCCCACCCGCAGCCCACGCGACCTCAGAACCCACCACACTCCTCTGAGATGGGACTCAGGTTGCCTTCCAAGGCAGGACCCTGTGGAATCCTCTCTCTGCCCCCCTGCCAGCCCCCCAGAGCCCCTGCAGCCCCGGCCCTCTCACCCTCGATGAGCTGGGAGAGCTGGGTGCCCCCCACGCTCTCGGTGACGTCGCTCTTGCGCGAAACCTTCCGGTAGCGGATTTTGTAGCCGGTGATTTGCCCGCTGTGGGTCCCTGCAGGAGGGGGCTGCCACTGCAGCAGGATGCTCTGGGGCAGGCAGCACAGCAAGGCATTGGGAAAGAGGATTTTAGGAAAGGCTTTTAGAAAAAAAACTCCACTCACAAGGACCAAGTGTTTAATTGTCTCTTCTGCAGCGCCCAGGACATACAAGCGCGGGTCTGTGTGTGCACACACTGTGAACAGCAGTTAATCAGCAGGAATTCAAGCTCTGGTCCTTCAGGCTTTTGTGCCTGATTAAACCCCTCTCACCAGCAGCCTCTGGTGCACTGTCACTGTCTCATTGCATCATGTCCAGCCCACCACTGGACTGGAGCTCCCAGCACTTCAGTCCAGCCACTCTCCTGCTGGGCAGCTCACACACAGCAGTGTGGGAGAAAAGGGACTCCTGGCAGCTCCAAAATGTGGTCCCTCTGAGACCCACCAGCCGTTTATTTACCCATTACCAATAGGAACTTCTCCAGTCTTACCTTGGAATTCCGCACCTCCAGCGTCAGGTTCTGTGGTGGAGCACTGGGGACTAGAAACATTGAAGGAATTACAATTCCAACATTTTCAAATGTTGCATTTCCATAACCCAATCCCTCCTTGCTCTCATTCATTATGGAAGCACAAACCATTCTGGTTAAAGACACTTTATAAAGGAACAAGCAAATCCTCCCAGAGGTACTTTCTGACCTACAGTGACTGGCTGAGGAGGGTTCTGTATTTTCATCACAAAGAATTCTTTACTCAAGTCCTTCCTTATTACATCTATCTAAATAAAAATGTTTGATATTTGAAAGGTACTTCTCATAAACTCTCAGAGACAAAATCCCACTCAATATTTTCCCAGAGCACATCTTTCATTAACACACTGCTTGATTTGGGGAACCCACATTTGAAATTCAGGCCATGGGGTTTTTTTACTGTGATTTTCTGGAACAGAAGAAGCTCAGAGTCACCACGTCCCTGTGACACAGAGTGGGGGAAGAGCATCACAAAGACAGTGCCTGCCTTTAAGCTGCCACTCTTTGCTAGTTCTTTACTCACTGTAGCAACTTGCTGCTCATGGCTGGACCAAAAGGCAACATAAGAGAGAACCTGAGCCCAGGGAAATCCTGGTGCCAGCACATCAGAGTCACAAATGTTACCCCAGGGCAGAGCTGAGGGTTCCCTGGCAGGAAGGGGAGGCTCCAACACAGCCCAAGGACATGGAAGGAGCACACCAGGAACAGAGACTGCTCCAGCCTGAAGAACTTTCCAAATAACTCACGACAAAGAACACTCTCAGTGCATGAAGTGAGAGCAGCCCTGGGATGAGTGAAAGGTGCACTGGGTGGGGTCAAACAAACACCCCTCACCCACTACCCCATGGCAGAAATGGAGATGGGGAGGATTTTCTTTTCCCTCCCTTGCGCACTGAACTGAGTATGAAATCACCAGACCTGGGAATAAGTGCTATGGGCCTTGAAAAACACAGGTGAGAGAAGGAGGTGATACAAAGCCAAGCTTTTTTTGCTGGTTATTTGATGCAGTTGGTGCCTACACTCAGAACAACCTTAAGGTTGTGGGTTTCAAAAGGAGTGATGAGTAATTCATGCATATATTGCCAGCCTGGTGAGAGAAAGACAGTCAGCTGGACACTAGAAAGGACATAGAATCACAGAATGGATTGGGTTGGAAAAGACCTCCGAGATCATCAAGTCCAACCCTTGGGCCAACTCCAGTCCCTTTACCAGATCGTGCCAATCTCACCTTAAAAACCTCCAGGGATGGGGAATCCACCCCCTCTCTGGGCAGCCCATTCCAATGCCTGAGCACTCTCTCTGCAAAGAAGTTTTTTCTCATCTCCAAGTTAAATTTCCCCTGGCAGAGCTTGAGCCCATGCCCCCTTCTCCTACATGTGCATGTAAATGTAATTATATAAATATAGCTCAACACAAGCACAATTCATGGACACAGCATGGTTTGGGTTGGAAAGGACCATCCAGTCCCACCCCCTGCCATGGCAGGGACACCTTCCACTGTCCCAGGTTGCTCCAAGCCTTGTCTAACCTGGCCTTGGACACTTCCAGGGATGGGGCAGCCACAGCCTCTCTGGGAAACCTGTGTCATGGCCTGCCCACCCTCCCAGGGAAGGATTCCTTCCCAAGATCTCCTGCCAAATGCTTCCATAGGAAAGGTGTTGCCTGGAGTGGCACAGCACAGGCACCAGCCAGGCAGGAGCACCAGGACATGCTCAGGGCTCAGAGACTGGGAGGGAAACGCCTCAGCTGGGATGTGATGCAGAGATTGCATTTCCAGCTGTAATCCCTGATCAGGAATTCCATGAGAAGAAAAGCAATCCTCACGAGCAGCACATAAAGCTTGGTTTGAATGGTAAATACCTGCAGAGCCATCCCTGCAACAAGGCACCGGAACAGATTAGGAGCAAAAACCTACATCAAAATGCAGATGCTTGTTAAATCATGGCTAAAGGAAGCTTAGGCAGAAATCCCTGCAGGGAGCATGGAGATTGCTCATGGACCCTGCAATAAGAAAACACAGGAAGAAAATGTGCATCATTTCCTCAAAGATTTGGGAGCTTGCAGGGGGAGAGCAGCGAGGTTAACAGCAGGCTATGAGATGGGAAGAAGCAAGATGACATCCTTCAGAGAGCTTTAGAAAATAAGTATCTGTGGGTTAACTGCAAAAACAGTAGATGGAGAAGAAAGAACTTCAGGAAAACTTGAAAATTAATGAATTCTCCTTCAAACTAAGGAGCTGGAAGCCCTTTAGAGAAATTAAAGAGTTAGCAAATAGTCAGGGTAGGAAAGAAAAAGATAAGGCCACACAGCTCCCCTTGCATTTGAAGGGTGGGAAAGGGAAGGAAGAGCTTTCCATGATGTCCCTACAAAGGACTCACAGGGTCTCTCTAACTGAAATGTCAATACAAGGGATTATAGAAGAGCTGGACTTGAGGAAAAGCAGCATCTTGCCAGGGTGAGTGCAATTCCTCCAAGATTTCTCAGGGAACTTGGAAATGGAACAGTTGCAGAACTTATGTAACCTCTCCCAAGTGACCTCAATACTGAGAGATGGCAAATGAGATGCCAATACCACAGCGGGATCCCCTCAAACTCCAAGGAGCAAATCAGGAACTTTGATGAGGCAAATAAACTGAAGCAACAATAAAGCATGAAATTCAGAGAGAACAGGAATAGTAACAGGAGTAATTTTAAGTATTTCTCACTTCCTCAAGGGAAATCCCACATCACAGACCTACTAGAGAGCTCTTAAGGAATGAGGCAAGAGGGGATGGCAGAGAAGAGCTCGCCGGAGTGGAGAGCTGGTTAAAACTAAGGCAGGAGTTGGTTGGAAGGGACACAGTGGGAGATGAGCTGTGGAGCCCCTGTGGTATGATCTGATGGTGAAGATCTGCAGAAAGACCTCGGGATGTTTCCACCTCTGTGCTCAGAAGGAGCCAGAAGTCAGTCAAATGGAAGTAAAGCCTCACTTGCATCTTTGAGACAATTTTACTCCTGTCTACTTCCATTTTAAAAGCACATAAGAGGGAAAAAAACTGGAGAAAAGTGCAGAAAAGGGTACTGAAGGTGGAAACAGCTTCCACAAGAGAAATGGGTCACCATTCCTGTGACTTGGGAACCTGGAAAGTGGGTGGATGAGGGAGAACACAGCAAAGGGCCACAGAGGGAGGAGTGGGACAGAGGGGGCTGTGGACACTGGTTATTGCCCCTCCTCAGGCAACAAGTGACACTAACACAGAGCAGGGGCAGAACAGACAAAAAGGGGGGATGGTTCAGAGGAAATTTATCTGTAGAATCTTTGTCCACTTGATGGTGTGGGTTGAAGAAGATGCTGACAGGGTTTCATGGAAGAGAAAGTGAGCCCCAGAAACAAGCCCAGACCCAGAGAGAGTTTGGGACAGATTTCCTCTCTGCTCTTCTGATCACTCCTGGGGAGATGATTCCAGGCTCCACTCACTTTCTATCTGACTGTTCCTGTATCTAAATAAACTTCTCTATAAAAAATATGAGTTCACATTAACTTGGATCATCCTACAGTTGCTTGTGTATCTCTGTTTGCTCACATTATCTCTTCATTTGCCTTATAAAAAATACTGGCACCAGGTCCTGCTTTCACCACCACATGCCACAGGTTTAATGTATCTGTGCTGGAGTGCAAACCAAGACACGCTACATTTGCCCACAGGAAAACAATCAAAATGAAAACACTCCAAACCCAAAAGTCTGCTCATATATAAAAATGTTAGAGAACCCAACAAAAATAATTGGGAGCTGTTGCATACAATGTATTTATTTTAATGTCTTCTCTCAATGCTTTGTAGACTCAGCAATCCATGAAATAAAGTGCTGATGCAGGAATGAAGGACACCATTGTTCCATAATCACAATCCCAGATACTCCTGCAGGTGCAGTGATTTTCCTTCACCCAGTCTGAAAGGCCTCTGGGGCATTCTGACCACAAACAGCCACACGCAGCAACAACAGCACTACTAATGAAACAGGGCAACATCGAACAAACCCCATAAAAACCTGGTTAAAAATTCACTGACAGGAAATTGCCAGGTAATTCCTGCAAACCCCACAGGGAATAAGGAGCTTTACCGTCGGAGAGCGTGCGGACGACGACGTCGTGGGTGGAGACGCCGGGGCCGTGCTTGTTGTAGGCGACGACGCGGAAGGAGTACTCGGTGAACTTCTTGAGCCCTGTCACTGTGTGGGACAGCCCGGCCACATCCACGTCCTGCCACGACAAACACACCCCATGGCACTGCCACCCTGCCCAGGAATTCCTGTGCCACCCCCGGGACCGGCCGCAGCACCCGCGGATCGACCCCGTGCCATCCACACCCAGCACTGGGGAAGGTGCCAACTGTGGGTTTGCACGAGAAAACTTTCCCTGCCTTGTTTCAATCCTGACATGGACAGTGGCTCTGCACATGGAAAGGGACCTGGAAACTTGTCTGTCAGCAAAAATTATGACTATAATTTGAATAGTGGGATGCAGGAGTAGAAAAGGCATCATGCCTGTTTAAAAGAAATGTAAAAAAGTATTTAAAGGCTAAGAAAAATAATCTACCCTTTGCTTTTTAAAGCTGGAATCATACTGATGTGCAATGGAATGGGAATGGGGCTGTGATGAGTGGGATTAATCCTCATTATTCTCAGGGGGCAGCCTAAACTTCTACAGAACACACTGGATGCTTTGGTGGAATCATAAGAAAATTCAGTCAATGAGATGCTCAGCAGTATCAAAATATCAATCTCTGGACCCAAGAACTCAAGAAGTACAAACAGTTGAGATCAAGGATCATGCTAAAATCAGTAGTTTGCCTGATTTACTAAAAACCAGCCCATAAATGTGTGCAGGCATCGTCTCTACCATCTGTGTTCTACTCTCATGATCCAATGGACTTCCCCAAAACCTACTCAATGCTGATGGACCTACCAAAACCAGGCCATCACAAAAAAAATTTTAATTCCAAGACATACACATTTCATACTGGAATTCCAAATTCAAACCCTTCCACATTTCAGACTGTCAGAAAACCAAACCCTTCCCAAGGTGTTCCTGGGAGTTGAAGGCACACCCACCACGCAGGCTGCAGGTGGGTGGTGTGTCTGTACCTGCTCGGTGTCCTGCCCCTTCTCCATGTAGTAGAGCTTGTAGTTCTGGATGTCTCCGTTGCCCGAGAGCGGTGTCTCCCAGGACACGGTGACCGAGGTGGGGGAGCCGGAATACGCTCGGATGTTGGGAGCCGGGCCCGGCAGCTGGACTGCAACACAGCAGTGCAACCTGCTAGTCCTGGAGCTGCCCAGGGTGGGCACTGCAGGGACAACCCCACCCTCCATCACCCCAGGAAACAGCTTTCCATTTTCCCATTTCAGCACTACCCGTGGAAAGGTGGGACCAAATTGCCAAAGATCTTGCTCCTTAGGTCACTGTCCTTTTATCTGGAATGATCCTAACAAGTAACAGACTCAGCAGTTTTCCCTCTTTCAGTCACAGAATATCCTGGGCTGGAAGGACCCACAAGGATCATCAAGTCCAACCTCTAAGTGAATGGCCTGTACAAAGATCAAAGCCATGAGCTTGGTGTTATTAGCACCATTCTCTAGCCAAGTGAGGTAAGTTAATGACAGTTTAAAAGCATTCACTTTATAACAGTTTAGAGAATTTAACAAGGAATGTCTCATAAGTTCTTAATAGTGGCGAGAAATCCAACAAACCCACCAGCCTGGAAAATCTTTGGAAACTATGGTCTGCCAAGTGCAACTTTTAAAAGCATCAGCTTCTGGGAAAGGTCGTGAATGGGAAAAACAAAAAAAAAATTAAACCAAAATCAACCCCAAAGTTGAGGAAAACTCAACCCATTCCAGCTCACCCTCAGGCTGCGTTGCCACCTTCAGCAGGGCCGAGCTCTCGCCGGGGCCGTGCCGGTTCTGAGCCACCACTCGGAACACATAAACTGTCTCTGGCATCAGGTTCTGGATCATCACTTGGGTGTCTCCAGGACGACTCGTATTTTCGACACGTTCCCTGTAGGAAGCAAAAGGTTTGGGCTCAGAGACAACCACTGATCAGTAAGGGGGGCTTTGAGGGGTAAATGAGGCGCAGTTGTGTCCCACTGGAATGTGTCCCACGTGTTACTGACGTGCTAGTTCACACTGGGCTCTCTGCACAACACAACAACCATGTGCCTAAATTGCTGCTGACAAACTGCTTCAAATGGTGCAACTTCTCTTTGAAGTAAGCGAATAAACTACACTCGACAGCCCCCAACTCTCAGCAGTTCTTTGTTATTCCCATAACAGCAAGTGATAATTCACAGTGACAGTTTATCCTGCAGCTCTGAAGCCAAAAGAAAATCTATTTAAGTAGCAGAGTCTGGTGAGATTTGGGACATTTCTGTTAATATCACAGGGCTGCTTTTAATGTGTTCTTCAAAGGAGCTGTTTTAATGTGTTCTTGTTCCTCCAAACGTCACTGTGTTCCTCCCTGGTGTTTGGATTTGTTCGGGACACCCAGGGCATGGCCGTGGCTCCAATGCTGGATCCACACACAGACTGGAGGCAACAGGAGACAACCTCCCCTTCAGTGTGAGCTGTGAGTGCCTCCCACTCGTGCTGTGCACATGGAATTGGCCTCCACTGGACCTGAGTGGAGATTCCAACCTCCAGCAGCCCCAGGGAGACAGATCCAGGCGACCAGAGCCCTGCCAGCCCATGGAAGGAATGCACTTGGCATGGGAAGGGGCACCTCTGACAGGCCAGCATTCTGCATGCTGGAAGCTCAATCCAGCTGGGAGAACACACACCGTGCATGGAGGCAATGGGAGGGCCATGCCTGGTGCTCAGTGACCCCCCACCAACCCCTGGAGCCCAACACTTCCCACTGCGCCCAGGAAACTCCATCAGTTCTTATCGGGATTGAGGGGAGATTAGAGGATTGATCATTAACGAATGACAGACTTTATTTCCAATCAGGCCATTGGCACCTGAACTTGTTGGAGCTGCCTTTGGGTCCCCCTCTGGAGAGGAGCTCCTGTGAATGTGAACAGCAGCAGTGCTACAAAAGCAGAAATCAGAAACTTCCCACTGGGAAAAACAAGGAAAATGTGCCTGCTGGGAATACAATCCTTCCCCTTTTGCCTGCCAGGCTCTCTTTGCCTCTGCAGGGACAGTGAGCCTCGTCCCTTCACCACCTCCCATGAAAGCATTTCTGATGCAGAAACCTGGGCAAAATCACTGAGTGTCTCCCCTGCCCACCTGCCAGCCATCCTGCTTCAGTTTCCATCATGGAAATATGATGCCAAAATCCCCATTTTTCATTTATTTCTTCTTAGATCCACCAGAGTGGTTGATTAAACAGAACTTGGCTGAAAACATTCTGAAATCCCTGTTGATTTCTGCATTATTACCCTGTAGCTAAAGAGAGGGAAACAACCCACTCGCTGTAGCTAAACACCTATTTACACCCATTTTCTAGAATGTTCCCCTCCATGAAGCTGAGCTGAAATGGCACTGCATCAACAGTTCCATCTATTTCACATTTTTGTTCCTTCTCACCACTGATTTTTCCACTTCTAGCAAAATGTTTCCTTGTAAGCACATTCCCAAAAGGAGTTTCCTTTAAGAAGAGCCTTAGCCACAGGGATGGGATCTGAAAGCCCAGACCAAGTGCCAGTGGATTCACAGCTGTGGAATAACACTGGGCTCCCATTGACATGCAAAATATTGCATTTTCTGCCTCAAGGGTAAGAGCACTCCCTGATTCCATTTGGGAAAAAAAAAAAAAGATAACCATCAAACCAAAGTTACTATTTAAAATTAGAAAAAAAATCAGAATTATTTTACTGGAAAAATAACATCTACCAAAAATAAATAGACATGTCAAAGCACTGCAATTTTCAGTAATAACCAGGAATGTGCCTTCACAACATTATGGTAAAAATATGGTGAGATTCATCTAATTAAGGGCTGCATGAATCTCTCCTTTATGCCCTTGCTGGGGAGCCTGGGGCACCTCTTTGGAGCGCTGCTGAACCTGGTGGGATAACAGGCACAGCCAGGTGGGCTCCACAGCACCTGCATCACCCTGGGGATCACCATGACTGTTCCAAGAGTCCAGTTTCACCCCCAGCAAAGAGCTCTGTAACCTCCAGCCAAGGTTTACAGCAGCTCCTGAGCACGTCAGGGAAGTCCCCAAACACCTGTTTGTCTGCAATGCCAAGTCTGCAGTTGCACTTACATATAACAACCAGCATTTGGGGGGTTATGAAGCAGTGGATGGTGCCTGTGCCAGCCATGTCAGCTGTGCAGCCTGGCAGGAGCTCCAGAGACACTCTGACAGTGTGATTACACACAATTAAGCCCCATTTTCTGTGTCTGAAGCACACTACAGTGAACCATGAATTTAACAGTCTTTGAATATTTCGTGTGTGTAATTTACCCTCCTGCACCAGCAACGTGCTGGTTATTTCTCTTATTTTTGTCCAGATCTTGAAGTCTGGAGTTCTGAGTGCTTGGCTGAAGTTTCACAGAATGAAACCTCCCCTCAGCACATTTGGATTTTCACATCCTTTCCAGCGGAAGGAACTGCCTTCAGGGTGGAACAAACCCCTAACAGGAGGATGGAATAACCCTGGCACTGTGTAAGACAGTAATTGCACCTGATCAGATCCCTTGGGGTGCTGCAGAGCTGTGACAGCAAAGCCACGAGATGTCCCTCCACCCCCATGACACGGCCTCAGCTCTGGTGTCACCAAGCCTGGGTGGGACACAGCTGGTGACAGTGGGCAGCCAGAGAAGCAGAAACAGGTCACCTCCACAGCCACCTCCACACTTGGAAAGGCTCCTCTCCAAATCATGGAATGGTCTGGGTTGGAAGGGATGTTGAAGATGCTCCAGTCCCACTCCCTGCCGTGGGCAGGGACACTTTACACTCAACCAGGTTGCTCCAACCTGGCCTTGAAACACCTGGGATGTTAGAAAAGGAAGTAGTAGAGAAACTAACATTTTTGATGCAAAGAAAATGCTACTAATTGCCTCAATTAATTGCCATGAGCCTGGACTAGATGTCTACCCACAGAATTGAGGAAGAGCAGGAATTCCCCACCAGCAGCAGTTTGTTTTCTGTTCTGTTCCAGTGACTTTGTCAACTTTGACTCTCATGCTCTCGTCAGTAGGGAGACATAATTTTCCCTTGGGTAATAAATCTGATAAGCTAATTTGCAATTAATTAAGCACTGCTACAAATGATTGTTAGCTCCAACTTCCTCAAACTTATCACAACAATTTGAAACCATAATGCTGAGCAGTAGATCCTGTCAGGAAGGAAAAGGGGTAGATTGATATTATCCATTGGGATAATATGTCAAAAGCTTGTGATGGCGAGGAATTAATATAATTTCTATTTACAGGGATTATTAGGAGGGAATCACATTTAAGCAACACCTACTGTGGTGTTTAACCAACACCTACCACAGAGCTGCCTCTGCAATCAGAGGGAATTTACAGGGTTTTAAAGCCCCACGTGCCTCCCCTCTCAGCAGCACGTGGGCTCTGGGGGTGTCCCTGTGCCTATAAGAAATAAATAAATGGTTTTTTCCAAGCAAATAAATTAACCAAAAGTTACTAACAAAAAAGGGAAATGCCTGCATTTTAAAGGGTTTTTTTTTCTTTTTTTTTACTAACTTATAGGTGTATCGTGGAAATGTACAGTGGGCAATCAGGTATTGTGAAATAAATGTAAATGAACTAAAACCTCCCCACGTGGCAACCACAGAATCAGCCATCTTAATCAAGCCCCTGCCTCTTAATTAACTTAACATAACATAACCAGTCAGAGGTGAGGGAATGCCCTTTCTGTTATGTGGATGGGATGGGATTTAGGAGCCTTTAAAGGAGGGAAATTTGATTTTGGAAGGGTGCTTTTGGGGACTGGAATTAGCCAGGGCACCACAACACGTGTTTGTCAGTAAACCTCTCTGATCGTTAATTTCCTTTGCTTCACGGACTTTGTTATCCTTGCAAAAATTCAATAAATAGAACATTTTTCTCACGTGCCCACTGAGGTGGCACTGCCAGCAGTGCCAGCCCTCCTGACACGCTGTGACAGCCCCTGCTGCTCTCAGCTCCCAACAGGCTGCTGAGAGCAGGCAGCAACTGTTTGTGGTCAATCAAACTGTGCCTGTGAAAACTCCTCTGTGCAGCAACAAGGCCAGAGGAACTCCAGGCACAGGAGGGAGCAGAACACCATCCTCTGAGCCCCCACTGAGCACTCCAGGGTCACAGGGTTTACAAGAAATCGAGCGTGAGGAAGAATCATAGAATGGATTGGGTCAGAAAGACCTCCATGATCATCAAGTCCAACCATTGGGCCAACTCCAGTCCCTTTACCACATCATGGCACTCAGTGCCA